>OX493354.1:4814374-5414374 GCA_950371115.1 Anania fuscalis
CGATAGTATCTATACTATCGATAGTGCATCCGATATTAAGCTTCGATAGTATCGATACTGTCAATAGTATTGCTTTATACCGATACTATTATGCCAAACTGAGCTATCGATACTATCGATAGTAAAGACAGTATCGATAGGCCTATCTATACTATTGTTTTTGGCCAACCATCGATAGTCTATCGATAGACTATCGATAGTCAACAATCGAGCGGCAGCACTAGCACAAACGCCTGATGGATTTGAAAAGGAAACATTGCTCTTATTAATTTATTAGGCGCACTTAATTGAATGGTGTGATGAGTAGGTAATTTTAAATAAATTCCTTGGTGAAGTCAAGCACATGAAGCACAGATATTATTCCAAGCCAGCCTGCCAGCTGCTGATCATCCCCGAATTCTTTCCCGATATCCGGTGCTGTGTTTTGAAAATAAAGTATAAATATTACCTAACATATAGGTGTGAAAAAACAACAACATTTATTTTTTATAATTATGTCTGTTTGTAATTGCAGTTTTCATGCAAATCAAAAAATCTGGAAATGCAAACTCAAATATCGAGTCTTATCCCGTACGCAGAGCATGCAAGCCAATAGGTATGTACAGTCAACAGCACGTCGACCTACCCCAAAAGTCAAAAATTATCCAATAGATTTCCAACTTTAAACCTGTCACATAGAGACCATTTTCAAATGAGAAAATTTGTCATTTTGTGTTAGGTCGACGAGCTGTTGTCCGTACCTAGCTCAAACATAAAAGAGTCTAAGGTTAATTATGTAATCTTTAAATAATAATAAATTATACTGTGAATTCAATGTTTCGTTTACTTATATGTTTACGTGCATATTTTTATTTCAGGCTAATTCAAGATTTGATAATACCTACTTGGAAAATCGATTTTTTCAAGAAGGTATTATAACATTTTGGTGGTCCGTATTAGATGGAAACCGAACCCACGACCATCGCATACCGGGCGAGGGCTTTTCCAACTAAGCTACTGAGACGGTAGCAGAGCCGACGAATTTTTTAAGTGCCAAAGCCTTTCTGATCTTAATCAATAGTTAAATATTTGAAACAATATAACAAAAAGTTTGAATAAAAAGATATCCCTCAGGAACATTTAACCGGTTCTTAGCATAATTATTCTTTATGTCTGCAAAATTTCATCCAAATCCGTCCAGTAGTTTTTTTAGAGTGACAACATCCATACACGACATACAAACTTTCGCGTTAATGACCTACTAAATGCTATGATGTGATTTGTTTCTTACATATATTATGCAAATACTTAAATCAAATTATTTCAATTAAATCAATTTAAAGGCATCTCTCAGCAATTCCAGGCTTAGAAATAATACGAAAAAGTATGTTAAATGCGATTTTTATTTAATAAATAATAAATTACACGAAGCTTAACCCTGTGAGAAGGGGGGGACAGCGTTGGTGCCAACCCAGAAGATTCCCTTGGATCTGTAAAGAAAAGAAAATACAATTATAGGCTGTTCCTCGATGACATTGCTTCTATTAAGAGAGGAATGTATCGAATTCGAGTGAAGCTATTAAGGAGCTGGTTCACTCATACATCACGCCTAGTGGGGAGATACCATTTTTTAGGGTTTCGTACCCAAAGGGTAAAACGGGACCCTATTACTGAGGATCCTAGTGGCGCATGTACAAATTTGCCGCCAGTAGGCTATTCAATTTTTTGACGCCCCCCCTACTGAGCGTTCTCTGAAATCTGCCGCACCTTAGGACGCTGCCGCCCCTAGGCTGTGGCCTATACGGCCTATTTAAAAATCCAGGACTGGAGGCTCCGCTGTCCGTCTGTCTGTCCGTCTGTCACCAGGCTGTTTCTCATCAACCGTGATAGTTAGACAGTTGAAATTTTCACGGATGATGTATTTCTGTTGCCGCTATAACAACAAATACTAAAAAACGGAATACAATAAATATTTAAGCGGGCTCCTTATGTTTTTTGTTGTTTTTATAGATAATGGTATGGAACCCTTCGTGCGCGAGTCCAACTCGCACCTGGCCCGTTTTTTTGTTTTTATAGTGACCATGTCTGCAAGGCACAGACAGGGCAAGTCTCCTACCCGATGAACCGACGACATAGTTCAGAGTTACTGCCTGTGGAATTCTTTAGAATTTCTGGCCTTTCTGTAGACTGGGGATTATCAAAGATTTTATGGTGCTATTTGTGTTGATGGTCTTGATGATGTTGATGATGCTGTTGATGCTGATGATGATCATCTTAACTTACCCAGTCTTAGGGGTAAGACCACCAAGGTTCAGCCTGCCGGGGAGGTTGCACTGGCTAGCAAGAGCATCGCGGTAGGTAGCGCATTCGATACCCGTGAAACCTCCAGCTTGGAGGGACTCGGCAAAGAAGTAGACAGCCCTGGAAAAAGGGTTTTAGAGAAATTAAAACTACTGTGATCTGTCTAGCTAGCATGACCAACAAAACACGATGTGATATAGCCATTTATCGACATCAAACTGTCAAAATATGTACTTTTATCGAAACAGCGTGCATGTCCGTGCTGGTGACGTCACGGCCATGCTCGCTGTTTCGATAAAAGTTAAAGATGGCGGCAATTTTTAACCGACTTCAAAAAAAGGAGGAGGTTCTCAATTCGTCTGAATGTTTTTTTTTTTTTTTTTTTTTTTTTTGTATGTATGTTACGCGATTACGCCGCCAATTATGGACCGATTTCAAAATTTATTTTTTAGTTTGAAAGGGTATACTCCAAAGGTGGTCCCATTTCCAGGAAGTCAGATTCTGATGATGGGATCCCTGGGAAATCGAGGGCAACCCTCAATTTTTATAGGCACCCATAATGTTTTGCATATATTTTCTGACTCGATGCTGATTTTTGGGTCTGGTAATCATCATGTCATGTTGCTGACCTGATGATGGAAGCCACAGAACTCCTTAACGGATAGGAGTTAGAAGATAATACTGCAATTTGTCGACAGAACGTATTTCGCAGTGTGTTGAGCAGACGTGGAGCTTATGAGGTACCAGACCGCCAATTTTTATTTACTGGGGGCGTACCAGCACACCCAGTAACGAAAAAAAAATTGAAAGTTCCTTTCTTAATTTATCCTGTTATTTAACGCGAGACCTTATCCTATGGTTACGACACCAAAATAGCCGCCGTTCCGGTTGGAGTGTAGGTAAACCCTTTTCTTAAGACTTAAAAATTTTCGTCGAAAAATTGACCCTATATAACACCTTATTTTTATCATACCATTGGATGGGGGGTCCATAGAGGACCAATATTAGTTAAGGTTACTTTGCTGTAAAGTAATTTTTGGCGAAGTTAGGAGGGAAAAAATAGAGGACTTAACACTTAAAATTGTAAAATAAAAAAGTTTAATAAAAAACTAAAAACCGACTTCAAAATGAAACTAAAAAGCGAAAAATAATATTGACTAAAACATACCTAATCAGTTCTTTTTGGAGTCGGTGCGAATGAACACATTTTAACTCTCGATGGCTGGCACCGACTCCAAAAAGAACTGATTAGGTATGTTTTAGTCAATATTATTTTTCGCTTTTTAGTTTCATTTTGAAGTCGGTTTTTAGTTTTTTATTAAACTTTTTTATATCATATCTTATCTTATCGTGTTTTGTTGGTCATGCTACCCCTAGCAACCCCCCGGTTGGTACGCAGATTAAAAAGCTAAGGCTTCGAATCCTGGAAGAAGAAAGTGATTGTGTGTTGAGAACGAGCATTAATACATTCTTTAGTTATTCATGGATGTCATTTAAGTATTTTAGTATGTATATCCTTTGTGTAGTAGCCAGAATACAAGCTTTGCTTAGTTTTGTGCTTGATGACTGGTGTGATTGTAAAAATAATATTACTTATAAACCGGTTAAGTTCGATGTTTTCTGAGGTTGCATACCGTTTGAGTTCTTTAGCGCAGGCACTGACGCAAGGCTGTTTATTACTTGCTCTGTTTTTAAGGTTAATTGGTAAACTTTAGTAGTATTATAATTACACCATGTCTGCCTGTTCTTACTAGTGTCAATTTACTCGCTTTTAGCGCAAGTATTTATTTATTTATTATTTTCTTTATTCAGGAAACAAACAGCTTTACAATATTTCGTTTAGCTTAAAAATTAATTAATCATACACTAGCATTTTAAGTTTCCAACGCTAATTAATACAGTTTTGCCAATATGGAGAAAAGTACCTACTTGCGTGTGTCTATTCTAATGGAATGGATATTTTATTTTCCGCAAGTCTTCACTTTTTCTAGTGGCTTCTATGAGAATGTTTTATTTTCACAAATGTCCATGAGCGACAATGTCTTTTAACGCAAGCGTCCATTTGTGCTATACTTATACAATCTCCATTCACCGCAAGTGCCCGCTCAATTCTCCATTACCAAAATTGATTGTTTGTGCAAATGTATTTCGAATGTCCTACCAGGTTCTCGCTCATCCATCCACATAATCCTCACCTGTTGCGGTTGCACTCGCTTTCTCCACCACAGCCAGGCATGTAGGTGCCACCGTTGGGGTAGAAGTCCACATCTCCCAAGGGCTGGGCGTAGCCACGGTTGCCAGCGTCGGTGTGGATCACCTCGGTATACTTAGCCACGTTGGGGTTGAGTGGGGGGAGGAGAGCGGTGATAGAAGGACCCTGGGAGGGGTCGAGAGCTGGAAATAGTAGGTTTAAGTTAGAAACAAATGATAGATCATGATTTTAGCCACTATTTGACTGGAACGAAAGTGAACCCTATGATAAGGCAGAAAGATGCAAGTTTGTTCAAACAAGGTAAAATTAATGTTCAACCCAATAAAGTACGCAGCACCGACGATGAGCGCTGGGACAAAGAATGGAGATCGCGACTAGCCAATCACGTAATCGTAACGGTCTTCTGAGCATCATTCTCCCAGCACTCAACATCCATGTCGCTAGTTGCAACTGCGCTAGAAAGTTACTAAATGTGGTTCTGTCGCAAAACAATTCTTTTCAAAGATTGTCTTGCGATATTATTATCCAGCCTGATGGTCCGACGACCTTAGGAAGATGGCTGGCAGTGGATGGATAAACAAAGCGGGAGATCGTGCTCTTTGGCTTACGTCCAGCAGTAAACTGCAATAGGCTGAATATATAGATAGATAGATTATTATCCTTTGTGGAAACATTAAATGACTTACCAGTGACGTATCCAACTTCGCTACCCAAGCGTCTCGCGATGAATCCAGCATTCAGACCACCAAGACCAACACCCACAATGTGGAAATCAGCCAGGTCAGCATTGGTGTATGCAGTCAACCATCTGGTGAAGCGGGAGACGAAGTTACCTGAAAAGATATAGATATATGTTTAATAGGATATAAGAAGTATAATACTTTCTCTGTGATATAGGTTTTATAGCAGATATAGAAAAGGGCTTAGTATACAACCCTGGTAAAGTCTTTATACAGGATGTACAAGAGAATGGGACACTCCTTAAAACCACGTGATCAGCTGTAATCTTCAATATTACAACAACTTTTACTATGGGAGCAACATCGAAATAATTTAAAAAAAAAAAAGCTTTTCCATACAAACTGACTCGCATACCTCGATGATAATGTATGGAGCATCTGAAAATAAAATCACGATATCGATGTTGCTCCCATAGAAAAAGTTGTTGTAATATTGATGATTACAGCTGATCACGTGGTTTTAAGGAGTTTCCCACTCTTTTGTACACCCTGTGTAAAAGCGGCTTCCTATCGGTCCATACAGTAAAGTATGTCTATACCATCGCCCCACTACAGGGCAGAGGCCTAACTTCAACTATGAGGCGGTTTGGGCCATACTCCAATGAGCGGGCCCGGTGCGGATTGGTGGATGGGTGTTGTAAGACCAGTGACTAAACCTTACTGTCAAATGTAATCAAGCCCCCTTAAGGCATCCGACTAGGCTTCACGACTAACATCAAGAGATCAGTCGGAACCAACTTTTAGCGTGCCTTCCGTGGCACTAAGATGCTCGTAATAAAATATCACTAAATGTGGTAGGAATGTTCACTCATCCACTCACAACACAACCGCTGCGTTGGTTGCTTAACTTTAGTAATATACCAAGCGCTGCTGCCACTGAGCTAGGAGCACCTCTTATCGTGTTCCGATATCGTTTCGTAATATCTACGCAATACGTTCTTTATTTAGCTGCGACCAGAAGGGTAACTTACCAGACAGAACGGAGTAGAAGGTGGAGATATAGACGTTTGAGAAGGCACCTCGACTCCAGTCGACGAGGATAACGTTAACATCAGCAGCAGAAAGGAACGCTGGAAAAGAAAGAGAGAGATGTAAAAATAAAACGTTTTTGTAGCGCCATTGAAATAATAAATAGTTAATATTATTTTGTAATAAGAATTACTCTACTTAAGGGGGGAGGGCTTAGAGGGAGGCTTAGACACCAGCAAAGACCACGTAAAAAAGTCATTAGATTTAACTTAACTTAAAACTGGTAAATTCTTAAAAATTTAGCTGTTTAGCTAGATAGATTGTACAATATTTACGATCATCATCATCATTTCAGCCACAGGACGTCCACTGCTGAACATAGACCTGCCCCCCCCCCCCAATGACTTCCAGATTGGCCGGTTGAAAACAGCCTGCATCCAACGGCATCCTGCAACCTTTACCAGGTCGTCTGTCCACCTTGTGAGTGGACATCCCACGCTGCACTTGCCGGTACGAGACCTCCATTCCAGAACCTTTTAGCCCCATCGGCCGTCAGTTTTACGTTCTATGTGCCACACGCACTGGTTCTTTAGATCTTGCTTATCCGTCGGACTATGTCAGCGACTTTTGTTCGTTCAAGGATCTCCTGATTTCTGATTCGATCTCGCAAAGAAACACCGAGCATAGCACTTTCCATAGCGCGCTGTGCAACCTTGAGCTTCTTTATAAGGCCCATAGTGAGAGGCCACGTTTCTATTCCGTATGTCATCACTGGTAACACACACTGGCTATATTCACACTTGAATTAAATAAGTAGCCCCCGGCCCCTAAGCCAAAACATTACGCTCATAGAAAAAGCCAGGCAAATTACATTTACGGGCTTTTACCTGCCCAAAAGCCTCCCCTGAATGTTAAAACTGACATACCTGGGACGAGTATTGAGTTTGAGGAGCCAATGGCAGAACTCCTGATGTCATGAACCAGCATAACAGTCTTGCGGCCAGGGTTGAAGTTGGAGTGGTCCAGCAAGTTGTGGTTTCCCAGGATCAGAGGCTGACTCATGGATGGGTTTTGCCTAAGGATGGAAAATATGATTAGTACTTTAGTGTCAGACTAAGGCCTCCAACACACCACACCATCTTTCGAGCGTCGACGTCGTGGCCAGTGTCCAACCAGCGTTAAGTAAATGCCGCTGAGCAAGGGTTGCGTCAACACTGATTGGACGCTGCCACGACGTTGACGCTTGAAAGAGACTAGTGTGGGGACACTAGTCTCTTTCAAGCGTCAACGTCGTGGCAGCGTCCAATCAGTGTTGTACCTTAGGGATCCCCCGATCCCTAAGGTACAGTCAACAATCAACTTCTAAAATTGACGTTTTAAAATGGACACACTTTTTAACCGAACCGTTGTGGAATAGTATCTGACTCCCGGTCCAGATCAACTTGACACTATAATTAATGATTTAACATGAGTGTCACGTGATTTGTCATTTCATTATCGAAGTGTTCTGAATGCAGGCCTAGGAGATCGATTCTCTAAAAAAAGGGCAAGTAAACTGGCTCTAAATATCACCTTAGCGATACAAACATACATAGCCTCAAATTCGTTAAGAAATGGGTTAACATTATTAATATCGATAAGTGACTTTAGTGTTAAAGTGACAGCGCGTACTACCACAGTTGTATATAGATATATTTACTGTGGTACTATGCAGACTACGCAGTACAAACAAACATGGCTCTTTTTAACCGACTTCAAAAAAAAGGAGGAGGTTCACAATTCGTCTGAATGTTGTTGTTTTTTTTTTTTTTGTATGTATGTTACGCGATTACGCCGTCAATTATGGACTGATTTCAAAATGTTTTCTTTTGTTTAATAGGGTATACTCCCGGGGTGGTCCCATTTACACCAAGTCAGATTCTGATGATGGGATCCCTGGGAAATCGAGGGCAACCCTCAATTTTTATAGGCACCCATAATGTTTTGCATATATTTTCTGACTCAATGCTGATTTTTGGGTCTGGTAATCATCATGTCATGTTGCTGACCTGATGATGGAAGCCACAGAACTCCTTAACGGATAGGAGTTAGAAGATAATACTGCAATTTGTCGACAGAACGTATTTCGCAGTGAGTTGAGCAGACGTGGAGCTTATGAGGTACCAGACTGCCAATTTTTATTTACTGGGGGCCTACCCGCACACCCAGTAACGAAAAAAAAAATTAAAAGTTCCTTTCTTATATTGACTTGGTATTTAACGCAAGACCTTATCCTATGGTTACGACACCAAAATAGCCGCCGTTCTGATTGGAGTGTAGAAAAACCCTTTCCTTAAGACTTACAAATTTTCGTCGAAAAATTGACCCAATATAACACCTTATTTTTATCATACTATTGGATGGGTGGTCTACAGAAGTCCAACATTTGTCTAGGTCACTTTGCTGTAAAGTCATTTTTGGCGGAGTTAGGAGGGGAAAAATAGAAGACTTAACACTTAAAATTGTGAAATAAAATAAGTTTAATAAAAAACTAAAAACCGACTTCAAAATGAAACTAAAAAGCGAAAAATAATATTGACTAAAACATACCTAATCAGTTCTTTTTGGAGTCGGTGCGAATGAACACATTTTAACTCTCGATGGCTGGCACCGACTCCAAAAAGAACTGATTAGGTATGTTTTAGTCAATATTATTTTTCGCTTTTTAGTTTCATTTTGAAGTCGGTTTTTAGTTTTTTATTAAACTTATTTTTTTGTTACAAAGTTTATTCACATTAAATCGCCTATTTGTGAAGTGAAATCGAAGTGATGGCGGTTGTGTTTATAGAATCGACAGGCCTCTAATCCTTGATATTTGTCAGACCGATTGGCGTAGTGATGCGGTTCGTTTTAAACGCAAAGGGTCCCAGGATCGGTTCCCGGTTAATTAAGAAAACTAAAGTTTAAGGTAGATGCGTTTTCTGGTTTCTGTGCTAACATGATGTTTATTCCCTCTATTGCGGTTATCACTCACATAAGGAACATTTCACTCACCTGGTAAAAAGATGGAATTCGTTGTCCCTTGATGGGATGTATGGGATCTTGTCGGTGTCAATGCCTGGTGGGGGCCATGGGATCTCTTCAGGGAGCGCTGGGGGCCATGGGAGTAAGTCGGGCCACCAGGATGGCTGGTCGGGCCATTGGTCAGGTAGTGCCGGGGGCCACGGAAGCGCATCAGGCCACCAGGAAGGCTGGTCGGGCCATTGCTCGGGTAAGGCTGGCGGCCAGGGCCAGTTCTCGGGCCAGCAGTTGGGGGGGAGTTGTTCGGGGAGGCCAGGAGGCCAGGCAGCGCAGTCGGGCCACCATTCGGGCCTCTCGGGCCACTGGTCGGGGAGTGCAGGGGGCCACGGGAGAGAGTCAGGCCACCAAGATGGCTGGTCGGGCCATTGTTCGGGCCTCGCTGGGGGCCATGGGAGGGAATCAGGCCACCACGAAGGCTGGTCAGGCCATCTCTTCTCTTGTTGAGGGAGAGCTGTAGGAAAAAATATTTAGTATTGGCGTGAATTCGTGATGCCTGATCAGTCTGAAATACAGGCTGTTATAAAAGCCTGTCGGTGATATCCAATTTCTGACTTCACCATACTATTTATAATTTTATATGTTTAATGTTAACATAGGCTAGCTTTGGCTTGTATAAACATTTACCTAACACCCTGTATAATAAATTGACGCTGATCTGATGATGGAGCCAGGTGGTGGATAGTGGAACTCTTCAATGGGTAGTAAAAATTTCGAGTTTGAACTCATTTGATTTGTTTTGACGAGTCCTTCCGTTGAAACGACAAGTAGGTCAGTATATCAAAACGGGCCACAGTAGAAGAATTAGTCTTTATATGGACAATTAATGTTCATCTCTTAACGGTTACTACTTAATCACTTACTGTCTTATTCAGAGTGCATTTGCTATTCCGGGTCTAAGATTAAACCACTGTTTTAACGTACAAAAATCAGTGGTTTAACCCTTAGTTTGGACTAGCAAATGCACTCTGAATAAGACAGTTAGTTATTTGAAGTTGGCTATCACTCAGTTTCAATAAAAATACAAAAAAAATTTTTTTCGTTCCTCGCTCATAGGCTTATATAAATAATTACATAAGTAATAATTTAGCCATTCAGGGAAACGCTGCAAGCATTCTCGCATCCTTGTCTTTACCGATAACTGCGATTTATTTTTGAGTAGGAACTTAGTTAATTTTAGATTAGTTAGTTTTTGTTTTCGAATTATTTGTTATTGAATAAACGTCCTCTTAATAGTTAAGGTTACAATATAAAAAGCTTAGGTACAAACTCACCTGAAACGGCAGCAAGGCCGAAAAGTAGAAGAGCTACTTTAGATCCAACCATTTTGGAACACTACAATGAAATTTACGATTTAACACCTGTTATATACCACGATTTTTTTTCGTATCGGATAATTGGTAATCCTCATATTAAATTAGATTATTCTGTTACTGACATTATTCAAGAATGTTATCAAAGCCGGTCAAGATAAACAATTGGCAGGGGATGTAGATACTATACAGGGTTACATTGCAAGGTAGTGCCAATTTTTCAGGGACCACTCAGAATCAGTAAGTAAACAACGACCAGAGGAATCGTCGCCAGAAGATGCCCTCAAGGCGGCGTCCTTTCCCCATTACTGTGGAATATCGTGGTGGACGAACTTATCCGCAAGCTTAATAGGTGCGGCCTGCATACTGTGGGTTATGCGGATGACTTAGCCATCTTAGCTACCGGATGTTCGGACAGCACACTGTGTGACCTCATAAGAACCGCTTTTAAAACAGTTGAGTCGTGGTGCAGCAACAACGGCCTCTCAGTTAACCCAGGAAAAACAGAACTAATAATGTTCACTAACAAGCGTAATCTCAGCCACCTAAGACTGCCCAAGCTGTTTGATACTGACATCCCACTTAAAACGGAAGTTAAAACAGACAGAGAGAGGGCGCCACGCGCAACGATAACAACTGCTCTATATAAGTAAAATCTTTAAAAATATAAAATCAGTCAGTTTTGTGGAAAAAACTAGTGCAAAGTGTTTATTCAACAACAACTCATGTGTACAAGTGTTATCTTTAACATCTAAACATGAATTAAGTGACAAAGTGAATAAACTTGAAACAGTGAATATAACGTCTAATTTCAAATTGCCGCCGTGTTGATCCTAAAACAGAAATAAGAATAGATAAAAGTAGTGAATAATAAAATTATAACAGAATAAACTGACTATATAATTATATAATAATACCTCAAAGTGAAAAACAAAATAGTGGAAAACCGCTTTAATTTGAATCTACTCATTAAACAATATTTAAACTACAATATTTACGTACACCTAGCGCCACCTAGGAGCGAGCACAAAAACTATCAACGATTCCAAACATAGGAAGCGTTTCGCGTATCGAAGTACTCACACCACTAGAGGGTGCTAATTAAATGATTTGAATCGTGCACATTTCATTCCAATTAAAGTAAAAATGTCGCAATTGTGCGCTGGATGCCATACAAAGCTTCCAAAACGAGAATATCTTACCTGCTCGTACTGTAATAGTATGTATGACCTAGAGTGTGCAAATGTGTCTATCAAGCGTTTCCTGAACACAATGACTCCAGAACATAAAAAAAAATGGAAATGTCCTGCTTGCTACTGCAAAACACCAAAAACTGGAAACTTAAATACACCAATAAAATCCACAAGTGACGTTCAAAATGAACAGTGTAGTAAGTCACCTGAAACTAGTAACGTGACTCTTAGAAAAAATATGATTTCTCGAATTAACGACACGCTAAGTTCTGAAGACATATCGTTAATGGGTGATACTATCTGTCCAGATACCGAGCAACATAGCAAGCAACCTGAATTAACCCTGCAAAACTTAAGCAACGTGATAACCCGTAGCCTTCAAGAAAATAATGAAAAGATTATAGTACAGTTACAGAACATAATACAAACAGAAGTACAAAATGCCATACATTTATTAAGAGAAGAATTTAAACAAGATATACATATTTTGAAGGAACAAAATAAAAACAGAATAATAGAAATACAACAGTTAAATGAAAAAATTAATAAATTGCAAAAGGAAAATGATTTAATAAAAAATTGTACGAACAATTACACTACAAAAAGTACTACTTCTTTTATTGACAACAGGAATCATGAAAACGATTGCAAAAAATTTGTTCTATTTGGCTTGGAAGAATATTACCAAGAATCAGAGTGTGACTTGTATGATCGAATTCATAGTATTTTTCGGGACTTGATGAATGTGGACCTGAGTGGATACATTGAAGATACAAAAAGAATAGGCCGATACAATAGAAATGGAAACCGGCCATTGGTTGTGGAATTGATTAGCAAAAGAATGGTAAAGTACGTTGTTACCAATAGTAAATACTTATACAGAACTGGCTTGTCAATATCAGAATTCTTAGACAGACCATCGCGACTGAAAAGGAAATCTATGCGAGATAAAATGTTGTTAGCTCGGAAAAATGGACTTCACGCAGTAATACGGAACAACCAATTATTCATAGAAGGAAAAATAACTGATATCAACGAGTCTCCTGACACTAGTGAAACTTTAAGCCCGTTGGATAATACAGAAAAAAAGAGTCTAGCACCAAGGAAAAGCCAGCTGAGTACACACAGCTACAATCATTCCTTTCGGAAAAACACAACAACATCTTTCTGAACAATTTAATATAATATATCAAAATATGCAGAGCATGTACAACAAGCAAGACGCAATAGAAGCATTTATACACGACCATCCTATGTATAAAGCTATATGTATATCTGAAACATGGCTGACGGAAGAAAAAATACATTTAATACAATTTACTGGTTACAAAATCGCAGCTTCTTTTTGCAGAAAAAATCGGATTGGAGGTGGTGTTTGTATACTTTTACAAGAGCATATAGAATATGTAGAGAAGAAAGATATCACAAACATGTCCTTAGAATATATATTAGAAATAACAGCAGTCGAACTATGTAAAGAAAATTTGTTAATTGTAGTAATGTATTGGAATAGAAGAGAGGAGGATGTTTTTTTGAACCAATTGAAACTAATTTTAAAACATTTAAATAATAAATACAACAAATACAATATTGTTATAGGCGGCGACTTTAACATGGATATATTAAAACCTAACAATAAAATAACTAGATTTCTAAACTTAATGTTAGAACACAAATTTAGTCAACACATCAAGACACCTACCCATACAACAGGAACCACATCTACATGCCTAGACCTAATCTTTACAAATTTTAGCAACCGAAACATAAACACTACCGTGCAAGAATTAGGGTTTTCTTTTCACTCAGCTACAATTATAGAATTGAAAATACCACAACCAAGTAAACAATCAGATTGGTACAAAGAAAAACGGATATACAACAAAAATGCAACAGTTAAATTTAAAACACAGTTACAGTTAATGGATTGGAATGAATTACTTGTCGAAAACAAAAATATTAATGAAAACTACGATATATTCCATGATAAGTTGATAACGTTACTAAACCAAACTATACCAAAACGACGAATAAAAATAAAACCAAACCCAAAAAAATATTGGTTAACCGTAGGAATAAGAATATCGTGTAAAAATAAAAGATTATTAAAAATACTTACAACAAAAACAAATAATACGACACTAAATCTTCATTATAAAAAATACGCTAAAACATTAAAAAGAACTATAATTAGTGCCAAAAAAATTCAATATATAAATAAATTAAAACACTCAACAAACAAAATAAAAACTATGTGGCAGATTATAAATGAGAGAACAAATAAAATAAACGTAAAAGAAAAGAATAATATTAAATTAAAAATAAATAATGCTGTAAGTTCAGATCCGAAACAGGTAGCTAACTCATTCAACAGCTTTTTCGCGTCGATTGGTGAGCCCGATACCGAGCCTGCCGCAGACGGCATCAGCGCGAGTGCTCGCTGCGCTCGCGGGCACCCTGTTCTCCGACCGACACAAAATACTATGTATCTAAGCCCAGTCGACTGTCCCGAAGTCTATAAAATTATAAAAAGCTTAAAGAATAAAAAAAGCCACGGCATAGATGAGCTTCCACCTAGCCTATTAAAGGAATGCGCAGACGAACTTACTTTACCGTTCACGTTGTTAATAAACAAATCGTTTAAGGAGGGCACCTTTCCATCACAACTTAAAAAGACAATTATAAAACCGGTTTACAAAAAAGACGAAAAAATCGATCCAAGCAATTATCGCCCAATAGCACTTCTGCCGACTGCATCAAAAATTTTTGAGAAGGCCATTTGTAACCGCGTAACTAAATTTTGTGAAAAATACCAAATATTTGATGATTGCCAAAATGGCTTTCGAAAAAACCGCTCCACCGTTTTAGCAGTATATAAGTATATCAATGAGGTTGTCAAAGTGTTAGATAATAAACAATATGGCGTAGGGATCCTATTAGATATGACGAAGGCATATGATAGGGTGCAACATGATATACTACTTGATAAACTATACGGGGTAGGTATTCGCGGCTCTGCACATGATTGGTTCGCTTCGTATTTAAGAGATAGGCAGCAATTCGTTGAGATTGAATACTACGATACCTCTACAAAAAACATATCATACATGCGATCTGATTGTAAGGTAATAAATGCATCGATCCCTCAAGGAAGTGTCGTTGGATGTCTATTATTTTTAATTTACATAAATGACCTTCCCAAAGCTGTGGAGGAAACGTGTGTCTTGTTTGCAGACGATATATCCTTATTAACTTCATGCCGAGACGATACTGATATTTATACGAAACTCTATTCACTTCTTACTAAAACTTCAAACTGGTTAAATGATCACAATCTTAAAATAAACTTCTCCAAAACTAAAATACTAACTTTTCATCCCCACCAAAAAACTGCATTAAATTTAAAATTTGATTATAATGGCACAATATTAGAAACCGTCAAAGAATTTAGACTGCTAGGTATAAATATAGACACTAACATAAATTGGAAAGCACACGTCCGTAGGGTGGGGTCTAAACTGTCGAGCTTCTCATATGCATTGCGTGAAATTAAAAAAACAACAGACATAGAAACGGCAATTACAACCTACTATGCATATGCGCACGCTTGACTGAGTTATGGCATCATTCTGTGGGGCAACAGCACAGATGCAGCTGCTCTATTTATCCTCCAGAAAAAGTTGATCCGAATCATAGCTAACATAGATCAGACTGACAGCTGTAAACCGTATTTCCTTAGATATAAAATTTTATGCTTACCCAGCTTATATATTTTTGAAATGTGTAAATTCATCCGTAAATACAATCAATTTTATACAAAACGCGAAGAAATACAAACTAAGTACATGTTACGACATCAAAATAAATTAACATTACCAACTTCTCGATTAAAATTAGCTTCAACAAGTACCTTCAGTTTTTCAATAAAAATTTATAATAAATTACCTGAAATTTTAAAAAAAGAAACCAAGGACACCGTATTTCTTCAAAAATTAAAACAATTCCTAATTAGTAAATGCTATTATAGTACAAATGAGTATTTTACTGATAATACATATATACGTTACAAAAAATGAACATACTAGTAGATAATAAATCAATTTTTAATTGTTATTATTTTTTTAATTTAAAGCGCTTCCTCTCTCCTAATTCATATTGCGTGCCCGACAGGGCCCATAACACTGGACTAAAATTATACTAATAACATCTTATGCACATTATGGTTCAATAAATTATTGAGTATTGAGTATTGAGTAAACCTGGGAGTAATACTTGACAGCAAACTTTTATGGAACAAACACCTAGACCTCAAACTAGAAAGAGCCTGTACATCGTTCTTTTAGTGCAAGAAAATGCTAGGACAAACGTTGGGCCTCTCCCCAAAAATCATCAGATGGCCCTACACAGCGGTAATCACACCAACACTAACTTACGGAGCTCTCGTATGGTGGACCAGAACAACACTAACAACTACCAGAACCAGACTGCAACGACTTCAAAGACTAGCGTGCACTGCAATTACTGGCTGCATGAAAAATACACCCACCCACAGACGCCCTGGAAATGCTGCTCGACCTGCGCCCACTCGACCTCCTTATTCAACAGGAAGCGACGATGAGTGCAATCAGGCTGCTAAACCTAGGCTTATGGGGCAACTGCAGTAGCCGCCACACATCAATCCTGAGCCAGGCAACAACGGCCCAGCCGCTATTGTTGGCACCAAGTGACAGGACCCCTAGCAAATATCTAACACAGAAATTATATAAGATTCAACCATTTGAGACAGAGAAGGACCAATCAGGCACCGCGGAATTCCGCGTCTACACTGACGGATCAAAAACCAAAGAAGGTTCGGGTGCAGGGATCCACTCCTTAGATCTCAACATCAACATAAGCATGACACTAGGCACACAAAGCTCTATCTTCCAATGCGAGTGCGTCGCTATCAACGAAGCCGCCAATGCCATCGCCAGACGAGAAATCACTGACCTCAACATCCGGATACTCTCTGACAGCATGGCAGTGCTAAAAGCCCTTGACAGCTACACCAGCAACTCAAAACTTGTATATGAATGCTATCTATCCCTGCAAAAGATTGGGAGGGTCAACAAGGTTACACTGCAGTGGATAAAAGGGCATAGTAACTCCTTAGGCAACGATGCCGCAGATGTATTGGCGAGAAGGGGCTCGGACATGGTCATAGAGGGGCCACAGCCGATCCTTCTCTTACCATATTCCCAACTGCGCGCCTGGATTAGACATAGGGCACTATCCCAACAAAACGAACGATGGACCATGAGTACCTACAGCATGCAGACAATCGAAACTGACCCTCTCAGGGGTCACACTCAAATTGAATCGGCGTATACTCAACCTCAAAAGACAAAATCTGCGCATAATCGTGGGGACAGTGACCGGTCACTGTCTCCTAAACAAACACCTTTACACCATAGGCAACACAGACAGCCCTCTTTGCAGGGCTTGTCTAACTACAGATGAAACTGCCGCCCACGTAGTCCTGGAATGCGAGGCGGTAGCATCACATCGCAATGAAATCTTTGAAAACCCAAGGTCGCTCCGCGAAGCCTCTGAAAAACCCAGGAAACTTCTGCGCTTCTGAGCGGAGCTAGGCTGGTTGCAACCGTAACCATCACATCCCCCACGTACAAAGGACCGACTTTGAGTCTAAGTGCGGAAAAGGGAGTCCACTCTCATACTCATACTCATACTAGTAACTAAATCGATCTACGATATAAAAAACAAACTAATTTTTTATTACTATCCGCTGTTCAAAGATGGTACGCGTGGATAATATTGTCTCTTCTTCTTCTTCTTCTTTAGCCTGTCTCGACCGATTTGGTGTAGGCCTCCTTCAACATTTTTCATTTTTCGAAGCATTGAGCCTCTTGCATCCAGTTCGTGCCTGCAACTCTCTTCAGGTCGTATTGTCTCAATCATAAAAAAATGCGCACGCACTATCTTTGTGCAACCTAAGACTGCAATAATAGTCACAATGGCGTGCGTAAACAAACCTTAGCCTTTTCGATCTAAGGTACATTTCTAACAGCAGGAGCGCCCGCGCAAACCAGAGATTCAAATTGCTAACAAATAGGTACCTACTTACCTTATGCAGGGCACCTCTAGATCTTATTTTTAAAATTTGGCACTACCTTACAATGTAACTCTGTATGGACTAACTTTATCCCGCGGCTTCGCTCACGTCAGATTTGATTTTGTGTGAATGAATGAATCTCAAACTCAGTAAATAAATAATAATAAAAAACTCGTTAAAGGAATAACCTCGTGATCATGGTGCTTTATAGTCCATACACACTCTGAACCTCTGTTTTACCGCTTTAGGGCTTGAGTTTTGGAAAATCCTTTGTTAGCGCACGCCTACATTATAATTCAGTGCAATCCGTTCAG
This sequence comes from Anania fuscalis, assembly GCA_950371115.1. Classification (NCBI taxonomy): domain Eukaryota; kingdom Metazoa; phylum Arthropoda; class Insecta; order Lepidoptera; family Crambidae; genus Anania; species Anania fuscalis. Next base: position 4,832,565 of record OX493354.1, read on the forward strand.
TAGTATGAGCTGTGCGTTGATATCAGTCAGTCAGCAACGGTTGCCTTTTATTGTACAAAAGAATGGGACACTCCTTAAAACCACGTGATCAGCTGGTCATATACAACAACTTTTTCTATGGAAGCAACATCAGGTAAATCATATTTAAAGTATAAATAATTTAATATTTATAGTCCAGGTACAAGTCTGTCCGAAGTTCCGAACTTACCAAAAGAAGAACAAGACTGAACTTAAAATCTAACCCTAAAGAATAAATAGTTGGTTACGCTTCAAGTACTATAATAGCCCTTAATTCTCTAAATCTAAAATGAGATAAATATTAATTTATCTAAAAGTTATAATCATATAGTAAAAAAACAACAACCATTTAAAAATAGCTCGAATTATCTATCCCAAAAATTATCGAAGACCTTGTATTACGCAAATCCTATAATCTTACCTAAGTAGAAGATAAATAAGCGACATTATTCAATGAATTATGAATATTTATTGTTTTTATTAGGTGTATGTGTAAAAGAGAAGGAAGTATCTGTCGTCTCCTACGCACACTTGATACCGAGTGAGATGGGTAGAGGGAGGGACGGGGGATTCCTGAAGTGACCTCGGTACGGGGAAGGACGTGTGTGACGTTAGGAGCCGATATATCATACAAAGGGACATCACAATCATCATCATCATCATATCAGCTATAGAAAGTCCAATGATGGACTAGGCCTCCTCCAATGTTTCCAGATTGTCTGATTGGAAGCAGCCTGCATCCTTTGATTATATATATGTCTAGATTCCCTGTTCGAGTGTCATAAACGTCAAAAAATATATAAGCCAACCGTTGGCGCCAAAGTTTGTTTCGCCCGCTCAGTGGCGCGCTTGTTACTATAGCAACAACCCATAATTGTTACCATAGTAACCATAGTTGTTACTCACTCAAATCTAGCCTGTTCTTTTGGTGACAATTGCAGCACCACACTCTATCTAGTCATGTTTATAATCAAAGCCTGTATCTAACTTCCTGCAACCTTTACTAGGTCTTCTGTCCACCTTGTGGGTTGACGTCCCACGCTGCACTTGCAGGTACGAGCCTCCACTCTGGAACCCTTCTGCCCCATCTGCTGTAACTATACAACTTGCTTATTATAAAATCAGTCCAAACATAATATATTTGCACGATGCATTGCTTATAGCCCGATGGACCGACGACCTTATGAAGATGGCTGGCAGTGGCTGGATGAAAAAAGCGGGAGATCATGCTCTCTGGCGTTCTTTGGGGGCTTACGTTCAGCAGTGGACTTTACCAGGTCGTCTGCCCACCTTGTGGGTGGGCGTCCTACGCTACGCTTGCCGGTACGTGGCCTCCATTCCAGAACCTTTCTGCCCCATCGGCCGTCAGTTCTACGTGTTATGTGCCCCGCCCACTGCCACTTCAGCCGGCTAATCCATCGGGCTATGTCAGCGACTTTGGTTCGTTCACGGATCTCCTCATTTCTGATTTGATCTCGCAAAGAAACACCGAGCATAGCCCTTTCCATAGCCTACCTACATATTCTGTTTAAATTATTTATTTATTTATCAATGTTTGACTATCAACCTAGAGCTCCATTATCAGATCAACTCGGTACCTATTATATTATTTTCTGAAACATGCTATGTTTCAGAAAATAATATAATAGTGAACTTACTTTTACAAACTTTTCAATCGATATGATCACCAAAAATTTGGAAGTTTAAAAATTTCTTTTCAGATTTGATTACATATTTAACAATCAAATAAATCTAATAAACCTGTGTTAAAAACCGATACTTAATATTGGACAACATCAATACATTTCTCTGATCTGATGATCCTAAGGTAAGTAACTAAACACTTGTAAAATCAGAAACAACGATACAACAACAGCCAGACCCGTGACAATAAAAATATTGGTTCGTTTTCTGCATTGACCCGACCGAGAATAGAATCCAGGACCTCAGAGATGGCGACGCCAAGTCCAGCGTTCTCGCCTTTAGCTCGTCAAATCAAATCAATGTAAAGTAGTACGAAACCCCCAATTTGTCAGCCTATTTGCACTTGGTTGTTTAAAATTTAATGCATTTCCGTTGCTATGTGCAATAAATAATTATAAGGTAGTTAGGTATCAACAAGATAACCCGATAAGAAGTTAGTGGCCCCACTCCAAGTCAGATTAGATTTAGCCCATAAGACGGTATGTTTTGTCCACTATTTATAAAATTAATCTTTTCCTGTCTGAATTGAGCATGTCCACTATTTCTATACTAATATTATAAAGAGGAAAGATTTGTACCTATTTTTGTATGTTTGTAATGAATAGGCTCAAAAAGTACTGGGCCGATTTAAAAATTCTTCACCAAAAGAATGCTACATTCTTTCAATTTGACATAGGCTACATTTCATTTTGAAAAAAAATAGGGATCCTTGGTAAAATTTGAACAATGTAACCGAAGGTGTAGAAAAATGAGTCTTAAAATGTCTTTCGTCGAATGCGCTGCCGAAACTATTAGCGATAATTGTCTACCCCGTGCGAAGCCGGGACGGGCTGCTATAATCAATAAAATTAATATATTTCTGCCTGAATTAAGCAGATTACTCTTACATTATCATCTACCTTGGGCAACTTGGACGTCCTTAAAAAGACTACGGTCCTAATTAGGCCGAAGCAAGGAGAACATGCACAGGTGGGGTTACAGTTTGGAGAGCGCATGTCTATGTGGTATATCCCCTCAGACCAGGGGCGTGCAGTGCATAAAGGCAATTAGGCAGTGCCTACCTGATAATTAAAATGAGGTAGGCAGTAGGTACTTACAAATGTGGATTATTGATGAAAACCACTGATTTTCATTAATGAAACACATTATAAATATCTACTGCCTACCTTAAAATAAAACCAATGCTCGCCACTGCCTCAGACAATGGCACATCTTCTGTCCATGCCCTGCGTGTCCCTACACCTGCACACGCTAGGATCTTTACAAGGCCATCGATAGTGCTATATCGGTGGCTGAATTTTGGTCCTCACATACAGAATGATTTTTGGGTCGTGATCCCCACCTTTTTTTTGACTCAGTAAACGATTGCGATGCTACCTGTATATATTTCAATTGAAACAGAGATGATTTAGTAATTTACGTGTTTTAATTAAAAAAAGGTTTAGTAACTTAAAATGCGTGGTCACCCTACTTACTGGTTACTGCGACAATTGATAATATACTTGACATAAGAATTCTTGGGAAGGGTGACAATGATCTCAAATCATCGCTATTTATTTTTTTATTTTTGCTGTATTAACTAAATAAGTCGCAGGAATGCTTTTAGTCCTAACCTATCGTGATCCTTAGGCGAAAGTGATTTAAATGCTTTTTTCTTGCTCCACGACCCCTTAATCATCCTGTATATAAAAGCCTGAGTCAACACGTAAAGTAGAACTAGGGTGTAATTAAGGCAAAAGAAAATATCAAGACATTACAAGTGGTAAAGTATTTATTTTGCTTACAAATTGAGACAGATCTTATGCTACATACAATAATACTTTTTCAGATTTAGTATCCTTGGTTACAATTGTTATAAAATATGTCATGGCAACACATTAAAGTTTACTTTATTATTACAACAAAATAGTAATTAAAAAAAACATTATTACACTCTTAGGTTAGCCTTGGGAGAAGGGAGGAACGGCGTTAGTTCTCAGGTAGAATATTCCAGAGGATCTGAAAAAGAAAGAAGAGTTATGAATGCGTTATCCTGTGAATAAGAAAGAGATAAGTAAGAGATGCTATGCTCATTATTCTGTATACAAGTATCTAAATTACATTGTAAATAAGATTTCCTTTTATTTTTTGTAAATTAACATGTATGCATGGATCTGAATATTTTTTTCATTCTATTCTATTTTATTTGATACGTATTAGACGTTATCGTATGATACTTGATAATTGCGTAAACTTTGTGCAAAATGCATTTTATGCAACTGGACATTTAAGAGTAAAAAAGACTTTGGAATCATTTGCGCGTAAATGTTTTGCGCAAAAAGGGCATTTGCTTGAGTAATAATAATAATAAATAATAAATATTGGACAACATCACATACATTGCTCTGATCCTATGGTAAGAAGCTAAAGCACTTGTGTTATAGAAATGAATTTAAAACTTGAATATACTTCAATATATATATATATATATATATATATATATATATAACATATATATATATAGAAGTTGCGGGCATAGCTAGTTATATATATATAATATATATATATATAACTAGCTATGCCCGCAACTTCGTTTGCTTGAACTACAGGATGTTTGGTCATTGAGGTGATAGAATCACAAACATCGAAATACCCAAACATCCTCACAAACTAGTGGGATCCGATTAGAAAGATACTTATTCCAACCAGCCAATCTGGAAGTCATTGGTTGGTAGAGAATTGGAGAAACATGGCCTATGTTCAGCAGTGGAAGTAATATGGCTGAAATGATGGTGATAATAAAGAAGATACTTACCCAGTCTTAGGCTCCAAACCTCCCATCTTCAGGGTCTTAGGTCCATAGCAGTTGCTCTCCATGGCATCTTCGTAGCTACTGCAGCTCACACCAGTGAACCCACCAGTTCGGATGGACTCCGCGAAGAAGTATACAGCCCTGAAAAATAAATACATTTATGACTCAATCATCATCATCATTTCAGCCACAGGTCGACAGCGACACTGCTGAACATAGGCCTCTCCCAGTGACTTCCAGATCGGCCGGTCGGACGCGATCTGCATCCAGCGGCTTCCTGCAACCTTTATAAATCAATTATTCTCAAAAATCAGTCATTGATTCAGTTTATAGACCCTCTTCCGGCCACTTATACACGTCCCAAAAATATAGGTATATAGCTTTGATCTACCGCCGCTTTGGGACTATACCGAGTGGTGGTGGGAAGAAACCGCGCAACAATCTCAGTTACCCTCTTCTTGAACCCCTGAACTTGTAACATACTATGTAGGAGTATGTATGGTCATCAGTCATCATATAATATTCTGGTTGACTTTTCTATCACCATCCAAACCTTCTGAGAAGACTGCCGTGATACAAACGAACCACTCTTTCTATTCATTTTATTGGAACAACTCTCTAACTGCAAAAAACATGCTGTTCCATACATTTTGGTCGAATACATACGTATATCCTATATTTACTTTAGTATTCAAAGCCCAGAATTGTCACGAAGTTTTGGTAGGGTAATAAAAAACTTGGTTAATTGCTAGTGATAAAACTGTCTATAGAAATCCTACCTAGTATATATAGTACCTTTTACTTTATGTGGTTTAAAATAAAGGGTCTTCTTCTTCTTTGCGTGTCGGATCAGGTTTTCATATATGTGAGGACCAAAACTCAGCCACCGATAAAGCCCTATCAGTGGCTTTGTAAAGATCCTCGTGTAAGCAGATGTAGGGACACGCAGGGCACGATAGAAGATGTGCCATTATCTGGGGGGAAATAAAACATAGACATGCACCCTCCAAGCTGTAACCTCACCTGTGCTGTTCTCCCTGCTTCTACCTATTTGGGTCCGTAGCATAATAAGGGTATCAAGCATTTCTGACGACCTCCGTAGCTAAGAGGCGAGCACGCCGGACTGTATATGGCGTCGCCATCTCTGAGGTTCCGGGTTTGATCTCCGGTTAGGTCAATGTAGAAAACGAACTTTGCTATATTGTCGCGGGTCTGGATGTTGTGGTACCGTGGTTGTTTCTGATTTCTAATTTTCTATAACACAAGTGCTTTAGCTACTTACCTAAGGATCAGAGCAATGTTCTTGATGTTGTCCAATATTTATTTCTTACCTGAGTCGGTTGCAAGCGCTGTCGCTGCTGCACCCAGGCATGTTTACCCCTCCATTGGGGTAGAAATCAACATCCCCCAGGGGTTGGGCGTAGCCATACTCATCAGCGTCGGTGTGAATGACCTCAGAGTACAAGGCTACGTTAGGGTTCAGTGGAGGCAGGAGCGAAGTGATTGATGGCCCTTGAGGAGGGTCCAGTGCTGAAAGAATAAAAATTAGTTAGGTATGTCTGCAAGTTTTCGAAACCTTAATGGAACAACGTGTAGGTACGTTTCTTAGCGCAATAAAAATAACTATGGCACATCCTTAAAAAAAGGACTTGGATTGACTAGCCTATGTCTACCAGAAAGGTCCATCTAAAATATAAATTAAAGTTTAATTTAAATCGGTTAATCAGTTCCGAAGATTACCTCTAACATACAAACAGACTTGAACTAGACTTACCGGTAACGTAGCCAACCTTGCTGCCAAGGAGACGGCCGATGAAACCAACGTTCAAACCTCCGATACCAAGTCCAACAAGGTGGAAGTTGGCCAAATCAGCTTTGCTCTCTTCTACTACCCAGCTGATGAATTGAGACACGAATCCACCTGAAATGAATATAATTAAATATCACATTCAAATAACTTTCAATGTATCCGCCATCTCTGAGGTTCCGGGTTCAATTCCCGGTTGGGTCAATGTCGAAAACGAACTTTTCTAGATTACCTCGGATTTGGGTGTTGTGATACCATCGTTGTTTTTGGTTTCTATAACACAAGTGCTTTAACTACTTACTATACAAACGTTAAAAAAGGCAAAACTAGAAATAATTTAGATATAAATCCAGAAAAGCATAGGTACAAAAATGGTCAAGGTGAAGGAAGGTGGTAGTGCCAAGGAGCACGATAAAGATAAAGATAATTTATTTGCTTAAAATATCGGCCTAGCGGGAAGACTGGCGATGTACGGCGCCTCTGCTGAAACCTCTGCAGAATATTCACCCACCCGCATTTCCAGATTATTTGTGGCGGCTACAAATAATCAGGTGGTCGCGGGAATTGCATACAATTAGGCCGAAACACCGGGAACATAATAAAAAGAGGTATGTGTTGCATAAATACCCGTTTGTATAGTGCTTAGAGCATTCAAATGCTCATAGGGATAGTGTTAGTTTGAAAAGATGCAACAAGAAAGTTTAAAGTGCTTAGTCATCATCAGTAAATTTTACCTGAAAACACGGAGTAGATAGTTGAAATGGCAGTCGCAGAGTTGGCACCTTGACTCCAGTCGACAACGATGACGTTAGCGTCAGCAGCAGCGAGTATAGCTGGGGAAAAGAAAAAAATGAGTTAAATCATGTCATGCAGGGCTAGCATGCGCGCATCGGTTATTTTATCGAAAGACAAGACTTTTGTCTTCGAAGATAATTTTGTCGTTTTCCCAAACCTAACGGATTACAGACGTCTCGAGTCGTTTTTCTTAATATTTTCAGGGTCTCCGTTCTTCGTAGCCACCTATTTTTTACGTTATAATATGGCATTGTAATGATATTTTGGTTCTTTCTTTGATAATCGTCGAAGACAAAAAAACGACATATTTACGACACGATCATGCTCGCTGATTTCGATAAATGTTCTTATTTGACAGTTGGGTGGGTATCGATAAATCCCTACAGCCCTGGATTTGTCAGTAGGCCGTATAGGCCGTGGCCTAGGCGCGGCAGATTTCAGGGAACGCTCAGTAGGGGGGCGGCAAAAATTGAATAGCCTACTGACGGCAAATTTGTAAGCCCGCCACTGAATCCCTATATCATATATCGTGTTTTGTTGGTCATGCTATAGGGGCTGTAATACAGGATGTACGGACAACAGCTCGTCGACCTACCACAAAATTTCAAATTTTCACATTTGAAAATGATCTCTATATGTCAGGCTTGAAGTTGAAAATCTATTGGAGAATTTTTGACTTTTGGGGTAGGTCGACGTGCTATTGACTGTACAAGAGAATAGGACACTCCTTAAAACCACGTGATCAGCTGGTCATATACAACAACTTTTCCTATGGAAGCAACATCGAAATCGATAGTTTTTTTTCTGCTTCCCCATACAAACTTACTCGCATACCTGTAGATAGCTCAGGTTAACTTACAAGGCACAAGGATAGCGTTGAACTGCGAAATGGCTGAACCGCCCAGGTCGTGTACCAGGACGACCGTTCGCTTCTCAGCATTGAAGTTAGAGCTGGCCAGCAGGATTGCGTTCTGGTATATCAAAGGCTGGCTCATTGAGGGGTTTGCTCTGTAAGTTAAATTATGTAGTGTTATGTTCGAGTGGAGACCATGCAAACGTAGTGTAGGACGCCCCTTAGTTCGATGGACCGAAGACCTTAGGAAGATGGCTGGCAGTGGATGCATGAAAAAGTGGGAGATCGTGCTCTTTTGGGGGAGGCTTACGTCCAGCAGTGGACTGCAATAGGCTGAGATGATGATGATGATGTGTTATTATTATATTTATAGAAATGAACATTATGACACAAAACTAAGCTAAACTTAAACTAAAACATAAGAAAAATAAGTAATAATATTTACAAAATAAATCATAAATAAAAAATGGGTCCCAGATCGCCGTCCAAAGACAGTGACAAAGTGCCCAGAAGGCTAGCCGTATTTCCACGCTGAATAGCCAGACTGATGCGTTGGCCTAGAAAGAAATGCGCTAGCCCTCCGGTCGCCCGTATCAATCAGCCGCTTGGCTAACTGACTGTACAGCCGATTATTATGTTATGTTAATTATGTGTATGACGACCGTCTGGTGTAGTGGTTCGCGCTCCGGACTACAAATCCTGGCGGTTGGGGGTTCGAATCCCGCATGGGGCAAAAGTTTGTGTGATGAGCACGATCATTTGTACCTTAGTCATAGATGTTTGTAATAGTATGAGTATGTTTATCCGTTGTCTAGTCGCCATAGTACAAGCTTTGCTTAGTTAGTCTTATTACTTAAGTTTTTTTTTGTTTTTGATCATTTTTTTTTTCGTCTATCGAATGGTATGGGATGTCATTGTGCAAACACCCTTTTTTAATCCAGAGATACGTTTGCGTAAAATATTGAGCTTAAAAGTAGAATTCTTTCTTAGAGTCAAGTATCCTCCCGTATGCCAGCGAAACGTTTGCATAGTCCGAATATGAAGAAAAAAAACGACAATAGTATATTTTAACGAAGTTATAAGAAAAACTGGTAAAGTTTGCAGGACGCCGCTGGATCCGGGCCCTCCCAACCGGCGAATCTGGAAGTCACTGGGGGAGGCCTATGCTCAGCCGTGGCCATCCTAAAATGATGATGATGAAAAGGAAAACTATCTCAGATCGATGGGCTTTACAAGCTCTATAAATCTAGGGATTTGTTATACCTAGTGAACAGATGGAACCCGTTGTCACGACTTGGGATGTAAGGCAGATCGTCAGGAATAGAAGGAATCCAGTCTGGCAGTTGTGGTGGCCAAGGGATCCATTCGGGATGCGTTGGGGGCCACGGAATCCATTCAGGATGCGATGGAGGTGATGGAGGCCATTCCCAACCTGCAGGCCACCATTCAGGTGCGTTCTCGGGGAACCATCCTGCCGGAGGCCGTGGAATCCATTCGGGGTGGGCAGGGGGCCATGGAATCCATTCGGGGTGTGCTGGGGGCCATGGAATCCATTCAGGATGTGATGGAGGCCATTCCCAGCCTTCAGGCCACCAATCAGGGGCGTTCTCGGGGAACCATCCTGCTGGGGGCCATGGAATCCATTCGGGGTGCGTTGGGGGCCACGGGATCCATTCTGGGTGAGTCGGGGGCCACGGGATTCTACCAGGGTGCGAAAACTTGCTGTCTTCGGCTGTTTGTACGACGTTTGCGGCTGTGGAGACATTTTTTAAAATATTTTTTGGAAGTACAAAATATTTTTAATGAGTTGTAAAGGAAAAATGCTGAGAAGAATCAGCTCAAGAAACTTGCTGTCAATTGTCAGCTTCTTGTCAAATAAGTAAAGAATTCACTGGTGGGTATAATATGGCTAGTTTCCTTCCTGGGTCAAAAAAAGATTATTCTATTTAGTCCGTCAGTTAGAATATCAAAAAAATATTGGACCCATATTTTTCTTTTGTTAATCAAACAAAAAATGAGGCAGAGCGCATCAAAGGGAGCACGTGACGTCACGAATTGCTAAAAAGTGTCGCAAGGAGTGACGTTACGCGGAACTTTAACGGGCTGTATCTTGATCAATTTTTTGTTTGATTGGAAAAAGAAAAAATACGTGTCCAATATTTTCTGTTAATATCCAACTGACGGACTAATAATTTTTTTTTTAGGAAACTAGCTCATTAGGATGGTAAACTGTCAATCCTGGCTGACACAGAAGATTATATGATAGTCAATATAAGACTCCGACTTACCAGGTCTCTGTGGTGGCCATGGCAGCTTGTCAGGCCACCAAGATGGCTTCCTGTTCTCCTGTCCCGGTGAGGGGAGAGCTGAAACGGTATATTTTTTATATAAAGAAAATATAAAGTTCGCTACTTTTACTTACGTACCACTGGAATAGTATGTCGACTTGCGTACCACAGATAGCTTATTGCAGGATTAAATCATCACTTATCTCTGTCAACGTAGTTTCCATCTGACAGATAAAGAATAATAATATCGTGTAGATAGTTCACGAATAAATTTGTTAATCCTGCAAAGCACAAGTAAGCCTAAGTTAGGTACAGTACGGGGCACCGAAGTAAAGCACTGGGGCAAAGAGTGGGAGATCGCTTTGCGCATCTTACGAGACGAGCATCGTATCAGAGACGCGTGGGCGTGGAACTAACAACCAATTACGGCTGGTGGTGCAGGCGCGGCGGGCGACTAGCCAATCACGTAATCGTAATGGTCTTCTGCGCATCTTTCGCCCAGCGCTCAACTTCCGTGCCACTAGTTGTATACCTACTGTTTTCTGATCTCTAGACCCTTGGACTAGCTGGTAACACATAGATAAATAGATAGACCTACTCTTTATTGCACACCAAACAAAGAAGTTACAGTTGACTATCAAGGTTCATGAGATACAGCCTGGTTACAGACGGACAGACAGACAGACGGATAGGATATAATAAGGTCCCGGTTTACCCTTTGGGTACGGAACCCTAAAAATCCTTCCGCACCATGAAACAATTGCACAGAATATCAACTTAACACTACACTAAAACTTTAAATTTCTTAAAATTATCACAAAACAAATACCAAGCAAATTAAGCTCTTTAAACGCCCATTTCATTCTTTTTTCCTAGTGTAGGAAGTTCTTAATTATTATCATCTTACAGTTAAATAGGCGATTAAACTACTGAAAATACTATTTCGATGGGTCTAAAATCAAAATCTCAGGAAGAACCATTTCTCCAAATTCACTGATCTGACTGACGGCCGATGGGGCAGAAAGGTTCTAGAAAGGAGGCCGCGTACCGGCAAGCGCATCGTGGGACTCACACCCACAAGGCGGACAGACGACCTGGTAAAGGTTGCAGGAAGCCGCTGGATGCAGGTAGATTTCAACCGGCCGATTCGGAAGTCACTGGGGGAGGCCTATGTTCAGCAGTGGACGTCCTATGGCTGAAATGATGATGATGATGATGTTGATGAAATGTAAAAGAATTTAAAATATTTGTATTTCACCACGATGTAAAAAATTGATTCTTTAGAAATGAGTTTTGTAAACAATAAATTAAATATGAAATCGCCTACCCAGTACAGCTCCTACGAAGAGCAGACACGCGACAAAGGTCCTTGCCATACTTCTGCTAATGCCAAATAATTTGCTTCAGTTCATTATATACTGAACTGCATTTAAAATTATTCTCGAAAAATATAATAATCCCTTTATCTTCTAAATGATCGTGAATTCGTGACGATATTGTGCGCGTTTCCACTAATTTACCGTACGATATTAAAACTGGCCGTCTTATCCTGCCGTCTGAGTGAGTTTTATAAATAATCGCAAAGCATAAATCGATAGATAAGTAAATTTTAATGTGTATAGACTTCGTGTCAGCACATGAACAAAACCATATTTTTCGATATTATATCCGCATGTATGTTGTCATCTGGATGCCTCGCTTAACGCATGTGTCTTGAGCACGACGAGAGTCTAGGCGACTGTTTCTTTCGGTAGGGCTAAGTTATATTTTCAGAGATGGCGACGCCTTGTCTGGCATGCTCGCCTGTAGGCTACGGAGGTCGTCAGAAATTAATTAGAAACTATCCCCAACAGAAGTGGTAACATCCGATATTGTCGCCATCTTTAGTGCTGTTGCCGTGCCGTGTCATGTTATGGAAAAGCACACGCTACCACACCTGAGTTTTGTTAAAAACAAATTACCGAAACATCTTATCTTGTAATTACGCAAAGTCTCCTTTAATCTTTATTGTAGGTATGCATTTATCAATGTAACTAATGCAAATTATTTAGGTTTTCATTTTTGTTTTTCTTATTTCCTACTTATTGCATTAGAAATTATCCAAATACAATTTATTTATTTTAATCTATTACAGTATACGGTAAATCATGGTATGTTAACCAAATACTGTTACCGTTTTTGCTTAGTTCTGCTATCATTTGACGATTCCAGTTTTAAAAGTTCCCTTGTTGTAAAAGTTCTTTCCGTTCTTGTAGCGTGAGGTTTAAATTACTTTTAACCGACGAAAAAACGGAGGGGGTTCTCAAGTCGGCGCGTATATATATTTTTTATGTGTACACCGATTACGGCGAGATTTCTGAACCGATTTACGTGATTCTCTTTTTGTTCAATGCGGAATAGTTGCCATTTGGTCCTATAAAAATTTAATTTAATTTAATTGAGTAGTTTTTGTTCGGTTTCTGTTTTCAATTGCATAATCAAGCTGTCATATTTTTCTTGAGTCGATATATATTTTTTCTAATCATGTAGGATTATTTTGAGGTTGTTAGGAAGTAGATCAGTGTTACCTATGCATTCAAGGGCTTTTATCCTGTTGTGAAATTTTCTTGCTCGTTTGAAACGTGTTTCTAATCATTTTTCTTTTACCATTCTAAGATACGAGTTAAAATTAGAATTATTGAATATTGCAACATCTTTAAAAACTTTTGCATTTTTAGACAGTAGGTATATTTTAGTCAAGCTTTTAGTTGGAGAGATCCATGTCCATTTTCGTTGTCCATCGCTTCTTTTTGTAAAAACTGTTCAGGATGCTTATTTTATTTTCTAAAGCAAACGATACTAACTATAGTCTATCGGCCAAGACCCGATTTTAAAAAATCTCGTCGGTCCCTATCTCTTGTGTATAACTACAACAGGTATGGATGTGTTCAGGACATTGTCACAAAATAGATCGCTAATAGTACAAGTACATTGTGTAGATCACGAAACTGCGGGTTGTAATGTTTTTAGTGGTGGAGGGGATAGCGGTGACGTTATAAACATGGCCGCCGACGGTTTTGTTTTTCTTTTAATTACATCGGCGCGCACCTATTAGGTCTATTTGCTTGTGTATGATGTCGTTTGAAAAGCTTATTAAATGATCTTTAATTTATTCTTAGACACCTAAAGCGTATCTATTATATTAAAAAAATATTTGACAAAATATCTAAAATAATATTTTTTACTGGAAATCTGGTCATCTTACGGTAAATTTGTTTGATACAAAAAATATGCGGAATATTATAATAATAATAATTCATTTATTCATCAGACAACATTGATCCAATAATGGTTAGTAACAAAATGACACTTAAAACTATGTTAGTACTTAATTTTCACGCAAGTCAGTACGTGAACCATACTGCAGTGGTACAGGTACCGACAGTCAAACCGCTCCGCGAATGCGTTCAGAATGCTATTCCGGCTGCCTCTCACCCTGCGCACCAGGGATGCGCACCGCTTGCGCATGGTTGCATAGAAGCAGTCCACGCGCGCCTCGGCGAACATCCCCGATGCGCTACAGGAGCGGGGCAGCCCCAACAGCACCCTGAACGCATTATTATATTGGACACGTAATGCGCTGTACTGCCTCTGGGTATAACTCACCCACAGACTACTCGTGTAGAAAGACGTACAAAATGCCCTGAACAGGGTGATTTTGACGGTCCTCGAACAGCGAGCAAATCTGCGGGCTATCATGTTAGCACGAACAGACAACGCCCTACGCTCCCTCTCTATATCAGCATCGTCTTTCAGGTCCGAGGTTACAATATGCCCGAGGTATTTAAACTTGTCGACTCTATTTAGAGGACACTCGTTAAGTTTAATATTTGGTACTTTCTCAAGACACCTTCCTCGAGCCTGAAAGACCATGACTTCACTTTTTTTCACGTTGTATAACAAGCCGTGATCGTCAGCGTACATTTTACAGATGCCAAGCAGCTTCGATAAGCCGCACACTGAGGCGCTCAGCAGCACCATGTCATCAGCATAGCTAATATTATTAAGGCAAACGCCTCCAATATGGCAGCCGACATGCGTGCTGCTGAGCCTCTCAATCAGCCCATTCACATACAGGTTGAACAGCTTAGGCGAGGTCAGCCCCCCTTGCCTCACCCCGCACTCCAAACTGTATGGAACTGAATATGACCCCGCCCACCGCACGACATTGACCTGCTCCTGGTACCAAAATTTAAAAATGTTTATTAATTCAACTGGCATTTGTGTCTGGTGAAGTTTTTGCCACAGGATATCATAATTGACCAGGTCAAACGCCTTCGACAGGTCGAGGAAACAGGCAAAAACAGGTGTTTTTCTATCGGTGTAGTACCTGACAGTTTGCTTTAAACATAAAACCGCTGTTTCTGTAGAGAGACCTGACTTAAAACCGAACTGGTTGTCGTGTATTTCTAAATATTTATCAAGCTGAGTGTTGAGCAAACTATCGAGCACTTTGGCGATAATAGTGGCTAGCGAGATAGGCCTATAATTATTCTTGTCACCGATATCACCTGTCTTGCTTTTCACGATCGGAACCACCACTGTCCTCATCATCTGCTCAGGCAAGTACGAGTGCCCCACACACAGGGAATAGAACATCGCCAAAACCCTCGGCAAGTGAGGACCTGCATATTTAAGGTGTTCTATGCTCAAGTCATCGTGGCCCGGTGACTTACCGCGCGACATAGATTTAATGACATTCCTAACTTCTTTAGCCGTAAATCGGGCACAGACCTTGCCACTACAACCAGCACTGCACTCAGACTGTGATGATCCCAAACGCGACTTTACAGTAAAATGCTCTCTAAAAGTCTCGGCTATGCCAGTAGGATCACTGATACCGTTGATACTCACAGGTAAGCCCGGCTTACTACTAAGTTTATTTGTCGATTTCCAGAAACTGCGAAAATCCTGCCTGGAGTGATGCGACGCTAGGGTATTCATTTTAATTTGGTCACTATTATTTTGACACCATCGCAAACGAGATTTAAAGACTCTGCGACTCGTCTGCATATCACTCCACACACGACCCTGTCGCGGCCTGCCATACCACATCCACAACTTAAACTTATTCCGGGCCTCACTATGAGCATCACTTACGTACCTGTTCCAACCCACAACCGGTTCTTTACGCCTGAAAATACTCATATCATAACTCTCAGAAGCTGCCTGGCACAGTACATGAATAATGTCATCATACATTTTGTCAATAATATTTCTGTGGTCCAAATTATTACAAACATAGTCACTACATAAACTTAATTCAATAGGAAAGTCAATTAATTTTAAATTATTATTACAAAATTCATTAAAAATGTCAATTTGTTTAGGTTTTCTTTCCCCCCAACGTATTTTGCTACATTGCTGGTTCTTTTTACTTACGCTCACTTTAGGTATAATATTATCAAGCTTACATTGAATTACGAGGGGAAAGTGGTCGGACCACAGAGCGTCATACTTAACATAAGTGTTTACAATCGTCTCCATAGTAGAATTAGTGACTACACAATGATCAAGCCAGCGTCTCGAACCGTTTGCCTCACTTATAAATGTATATGTGTCAGAATTTAAACCTAATAATTGGACGTCAGCACATAGCCATTCTAATTCTAAACAAAAACAACCCAACTCAACATAAAATTGTTCATTAGGATGCGCGTTAAAGTCACCGAGTACATACGCACACTCGGTATTATTATTACTAATAATAGCGCTCACCAGACTAAGACAATCCGTGAATTCCGTCAGGTTCGCATAGCAATCCGTGGGCATGTACACACTGAACACTAGAAATGATCTTAAATCCATTATGACTTTTATGGCACACACTCGCGGGTTATCACATTGCACAACCGTTACGTTGTTAAAAACACTTTTTCTCCAGAGGAGCGCCAGATTATAACCTATTTATTAATATTAGTTTCATTAAAATAAGACATCAAACGACTGAGCTATGTTTAATTTTGTTGCACAAGTGGCATAAAAAAATATTTGAAAAAATATTTTTTTTTTAAAGCGATTTCAAAAATAATATTTTTTTACTGAAAAACCGCTTTATTTACGGTAAATTTGTTGAATATAAAAAAAATGCTGAATTTTATTACCTATTTATAAATGTCAGTTTCATCAAAATACGATTTAAAACGACTGAGCTATGTCTAATTTTGTGGCACAAGGACCATGGTGTTGTATTGTAAATATGTAACAAATTAAACCCATTCATGTTGTTAACTAAACGTGCTGTCTTTATACTGCTAATTATATTTATGATTATAAATATAATTTATTTAAGGCAAACAGGCAAGGCGTTTGCCTTTTGTGATTTTTTTGAACACGCAGTTTTGTGATTTACACAATGTCCTGAACACATCCATACCTGTTGTAGGTATACAAAGAGATACCGACGAGATTCGTTTTAGAGAAGGAATTTTCTCAGTTGGCCGGTAGACTACTAGTCGAAATCCATGAGTAGAGAGAGTATTTTCTTCTCCTTTTTAGCTATAGAAAATTCTCATTTGTTTTGTCTCTCTCTGTCTCTCAGTTGTGTTGTGACGGTAGTATACTACTACTCAGCTATACATATAGCTACAACATTGATCAGAATACGCTGGCTTTGACAGCGAGAAAAAATAATTGAAGAATTTCATCTTGTCACGTGACGTCCTCGGTAGCTTAGTGGTCAAAGCACTCGCCCGGTATGCGATGGGACGTGGGTTCGAGTCCCACCTGAGGTCGATGATTTTTTTTTTTCAAGTGTTATTTATCTTTAATTAAACCTTGCATGGAATTACTAAAAAAAAAAATAGTACAATGTTTAAGCATTTCTGATCTTAACTAATAGTCAAATATTTGTAAAAATATTTCTATAGGGTGTTGACGGTAGTATACTACTACTCAGCTATACATATAGCTACAACATTGATCAGAATACGCTGGCTTTGACAGCGAGAAAAAATACTTGAAGAATTTCATTTTGTCACGTGACGTCCTCGGTAGCTTAGTGGTCAAAGCACTCGCCCGGTATGCGATGGGACGTGGGTTCGAGTCCCACCTGAGGTCGATGATTTTTTTTTTTTCAAGTGTTATTTATCTTTAATTAAACCTTGCATGGAATTACTAAAAAAAAAAATAGTACAATGTTTAAGCATTTCTGATCTTAACCAATAGTCAAATATTTGTAAAAATATTTCTATAGGGTGTTGACGGTAGTATACTACTACTCAGCTATACATATAGCTACAACATTGATCAGAATACGCTGGCTTTGACAGCGAGAAAAAATACTTGAAGAATTTCATTTTGTCACGTGACGTCCTCGGTAGCTTAGTGGTCAAAGCACTCGCCCGGTATGCGATGGGACGTGGGTTCGAGTCCCACCTGAGGTCGATGATTTTTTTTTTTCAAGTGTTATTTATCTTTAATTAAACCTTGCATGGAATTGCTAAAAAAAAATAGTACAGATAAGTAAATCATAATTTTTAGTTAATATTCGCATCTAAGTAATCATGCCATACCTACATCCTATCAAATGAAGTTATTTTTAAAACTCATCAAAGATAACAGGGTTTATTTAACTTGTGATCCAGTTAGTAATTGATAAATACTGATACGACAATTACCTCACAGATAAAATGAAAGAGGAAAGGTGTACCAACCATGAATCATTTGAATTATTTACTTTAATTTATTTTAAAGCGTTGATCAAGAGGCAGCCAGCTGGGCTAGCATGCGCGCATCGGTTATTTTATCGATAGACAAGACAAATTTTGTCTTCGACGATAATATTGTCGTTTTCCCTAACCACTCGTCTTCGTAGCCACTTATTTTAACGTTATAACACGGCAATGCCAAGATATTTTGGTTTATTCTTTGTTATCGTCGAAGACAAAACCACATATTTACGTCAAAAGTCGATAAAATGCCACGACAAACTTTTATCGAGTTGCGCATGCTAGCCCTCCTGTCTTATAACTGGATGAAAAGTTACCTTGATAATAGAATGCAATTTCTGGAGATCCCAAGACCCAACAAAAATCTGCATAGTGCTGTATACAAATCAGATATAAAAGTAAATAGTTTCGGAGTGCCTCAAGGCAGTATCTTGGGACCTGTCCTTTTCATAATATTATGTCAATGTACATACACTCCTGTTCGATTTGATCCATACTTCCAAGGACACCATGTATATTACCTACTTACCTACGTTAAAAGGCATGCCACAGATAAATCTAAGATACTTAAACCTTTTGAAAGATTATCGGAACACTTGTGCTTCACAAAAAATATATTATTAAGATTATGATTATAGAAATTACAGATATTGATAGCGATAATTATTAATAAAATTTAAATATTGTATAGTTTTTTATTTTGTATACTTTTATGATTATATATTATATTTTTGATGGCTTTCATGCCATTCTACGCAAAAGAGCCGCCTCGATGCTAAGCCGTGTCCGCGGGAGCTCCAGCAGTATCCTGCGTGTTGTAGCAGGGCGAGTGGACTGCCCGTGTGTGCAGCATTGGGTTCGACTGCACTTAAGAAACCCTTAAATGCCTCAAATGTTACCTATTTATTTTTATCTTTTTAACCGACTTCAAAAAAAAGGAGGAGGTTCTCAATTCGTTTGAATGTTGTTTTTTTTTTGTATGTATGTTACGCGATTACGCCGTCAATTATGGACCGATTTCAAAATTTATTTTTTAGTTTGAAAGGGTATACTCCCGAGGTGGTCCCATTTCCACCAAGTCAGATTCTGATGATGGGATCCCTGGGAAATCGAGGGCAACCCTCAATTTTTATAGGCACCCATAATGTTTTGCATATATTTTCTGACTCGATGCTGATTTTTGGGTCTGGTAATCATCATGTCATGTTGCTGACCTGATGATGGAAGCCACAGAACTCCTTAACGGATAGGAGTTAGAAGATAATACTGCAATTTGTCGACAGAACGTATTTCGCAGTGTGTTGAGCAGACGTGGAGCTTATGAGGTACCAGGCCGCCAATTTTTATTTACTGGGGGCGTACCCGCACACCGAGCCAGCCATCGAGAGTTAAAATGTGTTCATTCGCACCGACTCCAAAAAGAACTGATTAGGTATGTTTTAGTCAATATTATTTTTCGCTTTTTAGTTTCATTTTGAAGTCGGTTTTTAGTTTTTTATTAAACTTTTTTTATTGTAATTTTTATATTTGTGTAGTGATATGGTGTTATTGACTCAACTGTATTGGTTGTGGTATGGACTTTGTCTAAAATAAATCTTTTGAATTTGAATTTGAATTTTATATTGTAGTTGATGGTGGATACCAGAGTGCTCGGTAAAACGTATATTGGTTTATGCAGCACTGCCATGTGTTAACAATGTAAAAAAAGTTTGTTTGATTATAATAAACAAATAAATAATAATAAATATCTATACTCGGTCTAAATAGAAATAGAACAAAAGTGTTATCGGGGATAAGCATTATTTTCAATAATAATTCTATTGGTGTATGCAAGTTTTCTGATAAAACGATTTTATCTTTTAAATCAAGCGTTTGAATTTTGTTTGATCTTGTTTAGTATAATTCTGAAAGTTCGTAAAGTCTCCCAAACAACTAACGTGATTTTTGTGCCGTTTTTATAGATAATGGTACGGAACCCTTCGTGCGTGAGTCCGACTCGCACTTGGCCGGTTTTTATTGAAATCTTTGCATTATGCAGGCTACTGGTGGTAATCTAGACGCCATAACGAGATAAAGGAAAGGAGGAATTATAATATTAATATTATCTTGTCAGATGATATCGCCAAAGTCGGTATAAAATTATTTAATCCAAAAGAAATAATTAACTAAAACGTATTAGCCACGTAATTTAAAAAACCGGCCAAGTGCGAGTCAGTCTCGAGCACGAAGGGTTCCGTACCATTATCTAATTGCTTTTGTGTGAAAATCTTAATGCGGGTCACAGAATGCATTTACTTACCAAGTTTCAACAGTATAGTTCTTATGGTTTCAGAAAAAAGTGGCTGTGACATACTGACGGACAGACAGACACGATGAATCCATAAGGGTTCCGTTTTTTGCCATTTGGCTACGGAACCCTAAAAAGGATTCTCTCAGATACGTGGCACCAATAAGTGGGACTCTTAAAACACCGAAAGTAGAGGTTAATTTCTGGGCCTTTAATTTGAATATGTCTTAAATTGAGTAAACTTTCGTATGGCATTGTTATTTTTGCTAGACTTTTAAAAGGAAAATTTGCCACGTATCTGAGAAAAGAACACATTCCTAGGGGAATTAACCCATACTGACGACCTCCGTAGCTGAGAGGCGAGCACGCCGGACTATATGGCGTCACCATCTCTGAGGTTCCGGGTTCGACTCCCAGTCGGGTCAATGTAGAAAACGATTTTTTCTATATTGTCTCGGGTCTAGTTGTTGTGGTACCGTCGATGTTTTTGATTTCTATAACACAAGTACTTTAGCTACTTACCTTAGGATCAGAGCAATGTATGTGATGTTGTCCAATATTTATTTATTTATTATTTATTTATACTATTTGCATAACATAGGCTAGTGTCAGCTTGATATACCCATCACTAAACACCCTGTACAGGGTTAAAATAAAATCATATTAGAACTTTTTGATTTCGTTTATTTGCGTTCGCCTGTTTGCGAAGATATTGCTTTGTTTTCCGGTTCTTTCGTTATTTATCTCGATTAGCCCCTGGAGAATGGTGGTGATGCGTTGGTTTCCATGTGGAATATCCCAGTGGATCTGAAAAACGACAATATGTCAGCGAGTCTGTTGTAGTTTTAACCGAATTTAAGAAAAGGAGATTCTCGATTGTACCGCGTTATCTTGTATTTGAGTGCAACTGAAGTGAAGCTGAGCAGGCGAGCATTTCTACTAATTTGTAAAAAAAAAACTGAAAACCGACTTCAAAATTAAACTATAAAGCAAAAAATTATATTGACTTAAACATACCTAATCAGTCTTTTTGGAGTCGGTGCGAATGAACACATTTTAACTCTCAATTGCTGGCACCGACTCCAAAAAGAACTGATTAGGTATGTTTCATCATCATTTCAGCCGGCGGACGTCCACTGCTGAACATAGGCCTCCCCCAGTGACTTCCAGATCGGCCGGTTGCGCGCGTCCTGCATCCGCGTCGTCCTGCAACCTTTACCAGCAGGGCTAGCATGCGCGCATCGGTTATTTTATCGATAGACAAGACAAATTTTGTCTTCGATGATAATTTTGTCGTTTTCCCACAGGGATCACAGACGTCTCGAATCCTTTTTCTGAATATTTTCAGGGTCTCCCGTTCTTCATAACCACTTATTTTAACGTTATAAGACGGCATTGCCATGATATTTTGCTTTTTTCTTTGTTATCGTCGAAGATAAAGCGACATATTTCCGTCAAAAGTCGATAAAATGCCACGACAAAATTTTATCGTGTTGCGCATGCTAGCCCTCCAGGTCGTCTGCCCACTTTGTAGGTATGTTTAGTCAATATTATTTTTCGCTTTTTAGTAAGCAGAAATAGAATCACTGCATTTACCTTGCTACGCTCTGCGCAGCTCCTTAGTGGAGCGAGGTTTTTTTTTATACAAAACAAGCTAGAAAAGCGAGCGAGGGATGTGTTGCTAGGAGAATGTGTGCGAGGATAAAAAAAATATACGCCTACCAGTCAGTCAATAGATGGTGTTTGATACAAACTTATATTTAATTTTAGTTAAGGAACTAAGTTATTAAGGTTAAATGAAAGAAGTTTATTATTTCTTGCTTTTCAGTTTTTCGGCTGTTAAATTTTTTAGTTTAGCGATTAGCATTAAAATCTGAGAGTAAACGATAAATCACTCATATTTTCCCACCCTTAGGGTAAGTTTTTTTTCATCAAATTTATATGGGACCAATTCTGATGTATACCTAATAAAAAAAGAATTATCAAAATCGGACTACTCTGTAAAAAGTTATGCGTTGTCAAACATTACAATCAGTGAGTAAACAATCAATCATCCCCTGTTTTATACCCTTAGGGTTGGTTTTTTTTTCCAAATTTATACGGGACAAACTTCGTGCTATAATACTCTTTCTAATAAAATAAGAATTATCAAAATCGGACTACTCTATAAAAAGTTATGCGTGATCATACATAAAACATAACACAATACATATAAAAAAACAAAAAATATATACGCGTCGACTTGAGAACCACCTCCGTTTTTTTTCGTCGTTTGAAAAGAGTCCGCTACCTATCCTCGCATCTGGCTCATTATTACACATTAAAACATTCCCCGCATAGCTCTGGTGGAAAGGGTCCCACCGTATCACTTCCTCACTACACATTCTATCTATCTATCTATTCAGCCTATTGCAGTGTACTGCTGGACGTAAGCCTCCCCCAAAGATCGCCAAGGGCATGATCTCCCGCTTCTTTCATCCAGCCACTGCCAGCCATCTACACATTAATTAAAGCTAATTACCACACCGCCAGTCAATGTTTCTGCCTCGTCCAATGGTTCATGAATGGTAGAGAATGCCTTAAGGCATTAAGTTCACCAATTGTACATTTATTTCGTGCACTAAAGAAATAATAATAATTTTCGCAGTATACATTTTCCTCGCACAGCTCTGGTGGATGTCCAGCCTAAGGCACGCCACTGTTAATGTAGTCTCTCCCATAAATCAAATTTGACGACCTCTAGCCGAGAGGTGAGCATGCCGGACTTTAAATGGCACCGCCATCTCTGAGGTTCCGGGTTCAATCCCCGGTCGGGACAATGTAGAAAACGAACTTTTCTATATTGGCTCAGGTGTGGGTGTTGTGGTACCGTCTTTGTTTCTGGTTTCTATAATACAAGTGCTTCAGCTACTTACCTTAGAAAGAATCAGAGCAATGTATGCGATGTTATCCAATATTTATATATTTATTTATTTGAGGCAAAGACAAGAATACTAAGAACAGATGAATGAATCTTACCCAGTCTTAGGCACCAGGCCTCCCATCCTCAGGGTACCAGGCATGATGCAGTTGCCGGTCATCGCGGCAGCCAACGTGAGGCAACGTCGCCCAGTAAACCCTCCCTTGTGGAGGGACTCTGACAGGTAGAAGTAGGATCTGGGGAGACCAATAATCTAGGTATAATACCACCCACACAAACGCACATACATTCCACATACACTCGTTAACACTCGTACACATTCGTACTCATACACTCATTCATTCAGACCCTGACATTCACCCACGTGTAAGTATTCTCTTTGTTTTTTCTATGTATTCTTATTTGTTCTATAATTATTCTCCCTTTTTCTCCCTTTATTCGCTCTTTAACTGTTATTTTTAAAGATACAATATATTTTAAAATTGAAAAAGGACAACTCGTCCATGCCGGGATTTGAACCCTAATCTCCTGAATAGCGCGCAGGCGCTCTACCAATTAAGCTACAATTTTTAAAGATGTTTATTAGTATACCCTATACAAGATGTCCCAAAATTCAACGATAAAACGGCACCAGATGGTAAGCCTACTTATGACTACACGAGGAAAAATAGAAAAAAATATATAGGTAGGTAGGTACCTCTTAAAATGATAATCCTTGAAATTGACACCCCTTATGACATTTTAACTACCATGACCACAATTTTTTAAAATATTTCTATATTTTTTTTGTATCTGTTACCTGAATAGTATCTACCACACTTCTAAATATCCCAGAATGCCAGTATTTAAAAAAAATCTCTAAATTTTTTTTTTAATTCAGTGCACTTTCACTGATCGTAGTGATAAAAAAAAGTATAGTCACTACCATAACAAGTTTTTTGAAAATTTTAAAATGGTAATAATACTTCAGGAAAACTAATAGCCAAAAAATAATAATGTGAACTATTTTAAACAATAACCACATTTTAAACATGTTAATAATCACTTTTACTAACGTAAAAGCTCCTATTAACGACCCACTAAAATGTGTACTCTATTAACAATCTAATTTTTAAATCACTTATATTAGACATAATATAGGGTTCCAGAAAAGTCATACCTTAAAAATTAGTTAAGTATTTCTGTTGGACAACAAAAAGAGTAAAGTTTGTGTGTTTAAATAGCCAGTGAAAGAAATAATTTGTCAGTAAGTGGGGCGCGCCCCAAGCGGACGCACGTTTCATAGTGTTGCGTCTCCAGCCACATAAGTACACCTAAATATTACTTAAGAAAAATAACTCACTAAAAATGGATTTGTCTGATTGCTATCACATTACAACTGTAACGTATATATTCGTTTTCTAAACTAACTCTTAATATAATACTTTTTATTGGTTTTTGTGTTATTAAATAATGTTTTAATTTAAGGCGGTAATAGAATCCAAATTTCAAAACTTGATTCTAATAACGACCCATGGCGTTGTTAAATTTTTAAGGACATTTAGTGTTTTAAAATAATATCTATTATAAACTACCTCATTTGATTTTATTTTTTTCTTGTTCAATTCTTAAAATAATTTTACTTCTTTGGATCTATTAACGACAAAGCTATTTCTTAAAGTTTTTGTGTAAAACTCGATTCAACGTTAGACAAATATAAGAATAGAATAGTATTACAGATAAAAATATTTTTGTTACTGATATACACCGTGTTTTTTTAACCGTCTTAAAGCCGAAGCCCACGTTATGTAACCATCCTAATAAACCTCTAGGAAGTATTATTTTTCTATTATCAACCATATCATTTTTAAGTAAAAAATAACAAATAATTCAAAATAGTAATGTATCATCCTGTTTATAATTATAATGTTTATGGTTTCAACAATGCATAGTCCTTGACCTTGCCGCCTCCACGCGTGCAGCACCATCCACGTAGACTATAATATCCGTGTACAGGTTGTTTCAAACTAAATTTTGCTAATAATTATTTTAATTTTTTAGTTTTTGAATAATTCATAATTACCAAGTTTTATTATGCAAATGACAAGTAGTTATTGGATACTTTAAGTGGCCTTCGGCTTTAAGACGGTTAAAAAAGCACGGTGTATAATATCTTATTAGTATGTAGGTGATTAAAAAGTAAGCATTTAATTATTTAAAGACTGTTTTCTGAGACTGATTATATTTTTTATTAATTCAAATAACAAAAAATAAGTGCTTTAAGCGTTGCAATAAATAATTATGTTCATATTATATTGTTGATGTCATAACTATTGTTATTATATAATAAATACCTTAAAAACGATTTTTTATTTTATTTAATAGTATAGAAGAAGTGACAACTTCGTAGCGGTCGGTGAAAGAAGTAGAAAAATCGGTAATAGAATCTTGCCGCATTCTATGGGTCGGGAATAGAATCTACTACTCTTTTGGATTAAATAATTACTTAGTAAATATTGTGTTATTGAATATTGAATTTGAGTACTGAATTGCAAAGAATACTTCGTTGAGATTAATTATAAATTATAACATCTTTCCTAACATAACAGCGTATAACTATTTTTTATAAGTGAATCCTAAGACAGCTAAAACTGGCGGTAATAGGAGCATTTACGTTATGTGTCCAAAATATGTATTTTGGTTGTTACAAAAAAAACAAAAAGGGCCGAAATAAATAAAGATTTTAAAAATCTACCTACGTTCGTCGGTCCATCGAGCCGGGGGGCGTCGTACACTACGTTTGCAGGCGTAAACAATTAGAAGAAGTAATTTTCTTACCTAGCATGATCACACTCCTGCGAATCGCAGCCTGGCATACCAATCCCACCGTTGGGATAGAAGTCCACGTGTCCCAGTGGGCTGAGGAAGCCCAGCGCCCCAGCGTTGGTGTGGATGACTTCGGTGTACGCCGCGTCGGTAGCTCTTAAGCGGTTGTCGTTGTTGATAAAACCGGGTTGTGCAGCTTCTAAGGCTATAAATATTTATTTTTATCATGAAGATCTTTGCAAGATCTAGATAAATAAAAAAAACCGGCCAAGTGAGAGTCGGACTCGCGCACGAAGGGTTCCGAACCATTATCTACAAAAAAAAGCAAAAAAAAACACGTTTGTTGTATAGGAGCCTCCTTATTTTTTTATTTTATTCTGGTTTTTAGTATTTGTTGTAATAGGGGCAATAGAAATACATCACCTGGGAAAATTGCAACTGTCTAACAATCACGGTTCATGAGATACAGCCTGATGACAGACGGACGGACGGACAGACAGAGAGACAGACGGACAGCGGAGCCTTAGTAATAGGGTCCCGTTTTACCCTTTGGGTACGGAATCCTAAAAACCGGCCAAGGTGCGTGTCATGCCACGCGCAGTGTATTCTTATAAGCAAGCTAAGCAGTACTAACAAGGTAGATGTAGAAATTCAAATCTTTATTTGCATACTAAGTTATGTACATTTGGTGGTAGATACGTATGCAACAGAACTTAAGCTCGGTTCCTATATCCGAGAAACGGTGGGTTTTGCTATCGGATGGTAGGAATATTGTCAACTTGACATACTCAAAAGCATTCCTATAAATGACGCTTCGTCAAATTTTATAGGAACGACTATAACGGCTCGTTACTTTTGACACCAATACGATCAGTTGCTGATGTACACTTACGCATAGTAAGTGCAATATAGGAAAAAACCCGGTGTTAAAAAACTTATTTACCTAAAAGGTATAGCAAATGTAGAGAGCAGCTTATAGTCTAGATATTATTTAAGTACCTAAATTAAAATGAGGACAATGAGTAGCAAATAGTGTAGTAAACAGGTTGATAAATCTTTCAGAGCCATTTCGGTATATTTTGAAGGCATAATAACTTGTTCGTAATGTATTCATTTACTGAATAAAAGCATTTGTATATGAGGTAAGATTTTAGAGATTTTAGATGAGATGTAAGATTTGAGAGTTTTAATGTTAGTTAGTTTCATAAGCACGAGACGGGGAGCGTCTGCGTGCGAAATAATAAAAAAACTGCGCTCGCCAACCCGCCTGCCAAGCGTGGCGAGTATGGCAACAACCCCCCGATGACAGAAGTCACTGGGGGAGGCCTATGTTCAGCAGTGGACGTCCTGTGGCTGAAATGATGATGATGATGATGATGATGAATGTTAGTTTCATTTTTAATATGAAGTGGTAGTTTATTAAATATTTTTACTGCCATATAGTAAGGGCTTGTATTTAGCATTTTTTAGGAGCATGTCTATTCGGTAAGCTTATATAAGCATCTTCTGTCTTAGTACTTACTTAGTACCTACTTTTTGAGAGGCCAAACTTATCGTATACTAACCAGTGATGTAAGCGATGTTCCCATCGACATTCCTTCCTATGATACCAGCCTGGTGGGCCCCCAGGCTGTGCCCCACAATGTGGTAGTGCGCGGGGACGGCCCCAGTGGCGTGGTTCAGCCAGTTAATGAAGCGGGCTATGGCAACACCTACGAGTAGAACAGAAACCAAATATACATTTTTCTACATCCCACCAATTAACTAGCCCCAATCTAAAACAAATACTATTGTCGATAAGTGACTTCAGTGTTATAGTGACAGTGCGTGTCACCTAAGCCATACAAACAAACATAGACTCTATTTTGTTACAGAGTCGGTTAGTGAAGTGATGTCGACATGTCGGATTTGTTTAGAGCACTTTAGAGAATCGACAGGCTGGACCGGCAATCGAATCCGGGACTCTTGGCGTTCAACGCGAACCATGCCACTTCAGTAATGGTTGTTAGTCTTAGATATTTGACGACCTCCGTAGCCGAGAGGCGAGCACGCCGGACTTATAATGGCGCCGCCATCTCTGAGGTTCCGGGTTCGATGCCCGGTCGGTTCAATACTCAATGTAGAAAACGAACTTTTCGATATTGGCTCGGGTCTGGATGTTGTGGTACCGTCGTTTTTTCTGATTTCTATAACAAATTGGCTTTAACTACTTATCTTAGGATCAGAGCAATACAAGTGATGTTTAAAACTCAATGAAACGGGAATTAACGCGATCATAATTTAGGTACAAAATGTTACCTCTAATGGCTAGTGTGCAGAATAGGGACACAGTGAGTGTAGTGTGTGACGGTACTTGGCGTTAATAGTACATTATGATACGAGTGTGCAAAATTGATCATTATACACGAGGCATTATTAGTAAGCGCGAGCCGCAGGCGAGCGCGGTAAGGAAGCCGAATGTCTAATAATCAATGCACACGAGTTGCATACGACGTTTTTCAACACAATTGCGAGGAAAAAACCAAACTAAAATCTAAAATACCTTCTCCGTTTTTGCTGTTTTTCTCTGGATTTTGGCGGCAACAGGCTATCACTTGCGTTTCGTGCCTCGATAAGTATTTCCAACGGGGTTGAATAACATTTTACTCGTCTTCACTATTAAAAGTAGACATTTTTGATAGTAATTAACCACACAGCAACAACTTTACCAAATATTTAGGGAAAATGGCATGTAAGTTTTGTTTTTTTCGCGCGCCGTAATTTCGATGTGCGCGCAGGTTCAATAATGGCACAGGACAAACAGGCTGTTCAGCCGAAGTAGCAGCGATTTAAAAATAAAATAAACTATAAATTATTGTTACTAAAAATGATAGGTAAGTAAATTTGTGTTTATTAATATACAATTTGATAAAATGAAATATTTATTTGTCATCTTAACCCTAAAATAATGTAATATTGGTAAAATATTCAATGTCCTTAGACATAACCTTTTGCTGGATTCTAAAAAAATTATTACAGCACAAGTGCGTAATATGATGAATTATGAAACTAAAAACGGTGTTATAAGAGTCAATTTACGAGCAACTGTGTTGAAAAATAATATTATGAGGGTAGATAACGAATCTGCCTCTCATACGGAGTGAAGACATCGCTGTTCCAGTCAGCCTGTGACCACGGTCGGTGTAACCCGATCGAAACGTCAGGCAAAAGAGGTAACATTTTGTACCTAAATTATGATCGCGTTAATTTCCGTCTAGCGATAAGACCGCCTAAATTGTACCATTCTAAATGTATTTTCTTTTCTTTACAAACAGTACAAGTTTGTTTTGTGTGGTGTGCAATAAAGAGTCTATCTATTCTCGTTTCATTGAGTTTTAAATTATGCAACGCAAAGTTCAAAAGTATGTGATGTTGTCCAATATTTATTTATTTATGTACTATCGCGGGCTCCGACGCCTTACCGCTTTGTAGAAATATTCCTGTGTAAGCGCATCGCGCCGGACACGCCCCAACCCGCCCTGATTGGTTATGCATTTTACTACGTTATACTACAACCAATTAGATACTTAGAAGCTTGCTTGCTTGTGCCTAACCTATTGTCTTGATTGAACCCGAAACATCAATGAACGTAGGGCGTGGCTTAAAGTGAGTGGCAATGAGGTGCTTGCAAACGATTTTAGCTTTAAGACTGGTCAGGCGTCGGAGCCCGCGATATTACCTTTTAAAGAAACTTACCAGCAGTAAGAGTATTGGCGACCGCGGTAGCGTAGTTGATGCTGCCCGCGCCGGTGCTCCAGTCTACCACCACCACGTTCACATCCTCGGCCGAGAGGAAAGCTGGGGACAGAAAAACAAAATCATGATCAACGTCAGACGGTAAATAAATATAAATATTGGACAACATCACATACATTGCATCATATGGTAAGTAGCAGCACTTGTGTTATTGTAGAAATCAGAAATGATGACGGTACCACAACACCCAGACCGGAGTCAATATAGAAAAGTTCTTTTTCTACATTGAACCTCAGCTATGGTGGTCGTCGGTAGACGGTAATTACCATTGAGCAGTAACAAAAAAACCGGCCAAGTGTGATTCGGACTCGCGCACGAAGGGTTCCATAACATTATCTATTAAAACAGCAAAAAAATCACGTTCGTTGTATGGCCTTATATTCTGTTTTTTAGGGTTCCGTACCCAAAGGGTTAAACGGGACCCTAATACTAAGGCTCCGCTGTCCGTCTGTCTGTCTTTCTGTCTGTCTGTCTGTCCGTCTGTCACCACAGGTTGTATCTCATGAACCGTGATAGTTAGAGAGTTGAAATTTTCACAGATGATGTATTTCTGTTGCCGCTATAACAACAAATACTGAAATACAGAATACAATAAATATTTAAGGAGGCTCCCATACAACAATCGTGATTATTTTGCCTTAGTGCGCAAGTCCGACTCGCACTTGGCCGGTTTTTTGTATTTGTTAACAGTAATACATAATCTGTGAAAATTTTAACCGTATAACTAGGTATCACGGTTTATAAGAAACAGCCTGGTGACAGACGGACAGCGGAGTCTTAGTAATAGCATAGAGAATGAATATAATAGAATAGAATAGAATAGAATAGAATAGAATAGAATAGAATAGAATAGAATAGAATAGAATAGAATAGAATAGAATAGAATAGAATAGAATAGAATAGAATAGAATAGAATAGAATAGAATAAAATAGAATAGAAAAGAATAGAATGGTATTCTATTGAATAGAATAATGTATTTGCTAATAACACAATACCTGGAACAAGCTGAGTGTTCATCGCAGCATCAGCTCCGACCCTCCATCCATGCAGGAGTACGATAGTCCTCCTGCGCGCGTAGTAGTTGGTGAGGCCAAGGAGACCATCGCTACCCATGAGGAGCGGCTGGCTGACCGTTGGATTTACTCTGGAAGCAGAATAGGTATTTAATTTAAGGTACTGAGTTGAAATCCTGTTATCATGAAAACTGAAGAATGGCTGCAGCCAAGCCATCCATAAAATACGTCACACGTTAAAGAAGGACTATCGCTATATCATATCATACCATATCGTGTTTTGTTGGTCATGCTAGAGGGGCTGATACTGCTCAACATAAGAACATAGAACGCCACGTGTGGCCTCTTTAAGGGCCTAAATATCACTCTTACAACTTCTGTTCTACTTTCTTATTCTGCATTGTACCTGGTCTTATGATAGTCACTACCTGGTGAAGAGATGGTAGACAATCTGCCTGTCAGGGTCGAATCTCTGGATGGCCTCCACATCCCTCATCGTCAGCCATGTGTCAGCGAAGTGCATGTTGCCGTCACCATCGGAAATGTGCTGGAACCGCGGTTCGAAGTCTAGTTTAGCTAATAAGTGGTCTTGGGCTGGAAGAGCTGGTAAATAATTAATATATAAATATTGGACAATTTACATACATAGAGATATCACAACTCTTCACCGCCTGCCCCCTCAACTTTTACTAAACCGTTCTCTACCTGTAAGTCGTCTGGATGTGATCGCTTCTAGCGATAAGACCGCCTAAATTGTACCATTCACAGTGTATTTTTTGTCTGTGTACTGTTTGTTTTGTGTGGTGTGCAATACAGAGTACCTATCTATCTATAGAGATCGCTCTTAGCGATAAAATAGCCTAAATTGTACATTTTTCTGTAAATATCAACTGTAACTTCTTTGTTTGGTGTGCAAAAAATAGTATCTATTTATTTATCTATTGTTCTGATCCTAACATAAGTTAAAAAAGCAAAAACAACGACGGTACCACAACATCCAGACCCGTGACAATATAGAAACCCCGGAACCTCAGAGATGGCAACGCCCTGTAGTACGGCGTGCTCGCCTCCGGCTACGGAGGTCGTCAGGAAATGAAATAGACAATTATTCTTAGTCAAGAAGTCCGTAAGTTATCACAAGAAGTCTTTTTGTGATGACTTACGAAACTGAGATATGGTCATTGACTCTTAGAAGGCTCAAAGACCCAAAGCTTGCTTGGAAGAGAGCTACACTTGTTGTTTCTTTACGAAATAAGATTCAAGATAAAGGTAGTCGTAAAAGAACCCAACAACCATAGCTTTCCGAATTGCAAAAAGCATTTTAAATTTTCTAAGAGCTAAAGTGACAACAAGTAGTACCTACTTAGGCCATACACGTTGGAAAAAAATAGTTTCTTAGGGAAAGGTTACAGGAAGCCGCTGGCCAATCTGGAAGTTACTGGGGGAGGCCTATCCCTTAGGACCATTACTATACATCTCCATAAAGTCCTTAAGCAAATTTTTTTTTTTTTTATCGGTTGTAAAGGGCTATGTTCAGCAGTGGAAGTAATGTGGCTATACCAATATGAAAGCATAGAGAAAGAATATGAAAGTTATGGCAATTTTTTTTCTTTACTATTTTTGATGTCAATGGAAGTCGGTAATTCTCACGATAAGGTGTTCTTCGTATAATTTCTGTCATGATTTTTATTTCGCAAGAAATTCGTTTAATTGGCAATTAAATTAAGAAAAGACGATAAACTAAACAGAATTATGTATTTGGCACTTCAATGTGCCGACTGGTTATGGAGTTATGAGGTGACAAAGTTTTGGGTGTGACGGAAATTAGAAAATAGCTTACTTAAATTTATATTGTATTGAAATAAAACTCAAATAGAAAATAAACAGAATTTAATGAAAAGTAAACCTCACAAGTTATTGTACAGTCTACAAATAACAAAAAAATCTCTTTAATAAAACAAAAAATTTGCTCGGTAGCCTACCGATAACAGATAATTTTAAAAAATCAAACAATATATATAATTATATTATATGTAAAGGAACCATTTTGGCTGTCTATTTATTAGAAACTCGAACGATAAACAAGTCATTATCACCAAATCCCCTTTTCCGGCGTCTTTTTATGAAACTTACATATTATAATTCAGTCTTCTTTTAACATGGCACAGTGGCTTTTTAAGAAAATCACTGGACTTACCTACTTATTATATTATAACATAAATATACCAAATATTTTAACCAAATATTCTTCATTCATGATCAAGAATAACAATTAGAAACGAACTTATAAAATCAACTAGAAAACGTAATCAATCTATACTTTATCCTTAAAAATAATCTCACTTTGTAGGAACATTAAATTAACTCAAAAAATATTATAATCGCTTTCATCAGATTCATAATCCTTATTGTTAGTAGTAGGCGAACGTGCAGATAATCTAGTGATACTTAATTGAAACGGCGAAACTGGTACCCAAAAACTATCATTGCTTGGCAAATCTAAATAACTGTCAATAATTGTATTTTCAGGTAGAGATTTTTCTATGGAGTCTGGTTTGCAAGGAGTTTTAAAGGTGTTTCCTACATTATCAGCTGATCGTACTAAAACATTTGTTAAAATTTTCAGTCTTTGTGAAGTAGCTTGGCCGATACCCTGAGTGTTTTCTTTTTCATCGGTTATCTGCGTTGTTGAAGCGGTCACAAGGGCATGCGATGTCTTATAAAAGCCAATATGTTGCCCGTGTATACACTGTACAGGTTTGACACAGTCGTTTAAGTCGCAACTTAAGTTGCGCATCGCCAAAGTATTTGGTTGTTCACAACTCCAAGGCAGTTGATGCACCTTTATGGTGCCTTTAAATTCACGTAACTTTTCCGGAAACAAAAGGTCTTTTTGGAGAATGCTAGATTCATTGACGACATGTAGAAGCACTCCTCGTACGTTGGTCTTTAGGTGGTTCATGAGCGTCTGCATATCAACTATATCATTTCCTTGTGCTACCAGCCTATCCGCAGTTCGTTTAATAATCGCATCTACCCCATCGGGTGCTCCCTTCCCATGACCGCTTTCAGCGTAGTTCCAACTCACCAATTTTAAGTTAGGTAAGACACTAACTCTATGTAATTCTGTTATTACAAAGAACATCTTCTTATTGCGGTATTGGCCCGAAGGGGAATCGGCAATAAAAATTTTCCCCTGTTACGCTTTCTTATTTGTTTTTTACGTGCAGGAGTTTCTAGATTAATTAGCAATATTTTACCTTAGCTCCTCTTTTTATGGTACCTTTGGCGGTCTATTTCTTTATACACAGCGTATAGATCGGGATCATTCTTGATTCTTTCTCTTCTTCGTTGCTGCCTAAACCTTTGTTGCTCCAAAATCTCCTTTCGACTTCGTTTTGGCTTACCCATGTTTTCTGTAAAATAAGAATACACGTTATGGTATATGCTATGTATACCTACCAAAAAACCTAAGTAGGCACCACACGACGGTATTTATGAGATATTAATTAAATGGTAAACAATACAGTATATTGCTACAAGTATGAGGTAGCCAACGAATGCCTGCATATAATATTATCACAGACTAGTTTGTATCCATTTTAAAATATTAATTAAAAGAGCGAACGGAAATTAGAAAAGAGGTGAACCAAGCGAATAGAAATTAGGTACTTACGGTCGTAGTTCGCCAACGGAGCAAGTGACACGGGACCGCTTCGGTTGCCTGCCGCGGCGCAACGGATCAAACACGACGTTGCGCTAGGGATGGGAATTACTTACTCTGCGAGCAAGATATTCGCTACTTTTATACTAGTGACTGAAATTAGGCATGATGAAAGGACAAACATATTTTTCGTTTTGTCTAAGAAAATACACAAGTTAAACAGAATATTTTTAGTGAATAATAATACTTAATTTATATCTCAAAATTGTATACACTGAAATGTACCAATCGTAACTTATTTGACACTGTTGAAGGTTTTGTACTTGAATCTGGGTTCTGGACAGCGAACGGAACTTAGGAGAACGGCCTAAGAAAAAATAATTAAGTGCTTTTTTACAAGACGATGTGTCTCAAATTCAAATTCCTAAAAGATAAATGCTAGATCTAGTTCCTAAAAAATTGACAGCTTCAAAATATAACAAACTAGTCAGATATTTGCACGGACGCACCAAAACCAGGCCTGCTGAGAATGACCGAAGTCTGAAAAGGTTAGTCAATTTTCTTAGGTAAATTAATGTTTAAGGGATACAAAAGAGAATTAAGCAATCTATAAAAACGTGATGCTGCTTTGTATGTATGTATGAAGCAACATCGAAATTGTTGTTTTTGCTTGACAATATAAAGATCATCTTCGGGTAACGTCATATTTAGAAAAAAAAACATATTTGTTGTTGCTATTGAGTAAATATAAATAAATAAAATATTTGTCACTCACATACATTGTACTGATCCTAAGGTAAGTAGTTAAAGCACTTGAGTTATAGAAATCAGAAACAACGACCACAACACCCAGACCAGAGAAAATATAGAAAATTTCGTTTTCCACATTGACCCAACCGGGAAACGAACCTGGAACCTCAGAGATAGCGACGCATAGTCCGGCGTGTTCGCCTCTCGCCTACGGAGGAAAACGTAATGATTCTCATGTAAGTCAACTTTTGGAATGGATGGATGGAAGCAACATTAAAATTGTTGATTTTAGATGCTTAATCTATACTAATATTATAAAGAGGAAAGATTTGTACCTATTTTTGTATGTTTGTAATGAATAGGCTCAAAAAGAACTGGGCCGATTTAAAAAATTCTTTCACCAATAGAATGCTACATTCTTCCAATTTGACATAGGCTTACATTTCATTTTGAAAAAATTAGGGATCCTTGGTAAAATTTGAACAATGTAACCGATGGTGTAGAAAAATTAGTCTTAAAATGTCTTTCGTCGAATGCGCTGCCGAAACTATTAGCGATAATTGTCTACCCCGTGCGAAGCCGGGACGGGCTGCTAGTTGACAATGATCATCTCCGGGTAATGTCATATTTAGAAAAACCGGC
Source organism: Anania fuscalis (assembly GCA_950371115.1). NCBI lineage: Eukaryota > Metazoa > Arthropoda > Insecta > Lepidoptera > Crambidae > Anania > Anania fuscalis. Next base: position 4,868,407 of record OX493354.1, read on the forward strand.
CATTATCATATAAAAACGGCAAAAAAATCACGTTTGTTGTATGGGAGCCAGAGACAGACAGACAGACGGACAGTGGAGCCTTAGCAATAGAGTCCCGTTTTACCCTTTGGATACGAAACCCTAAAAAACCAAAATTGTTGCTATTGAGTTATTGAGTAGCTAATTTAAAGCATAATATTATTTTTTCTTGAAATCCTGTCGTTTTATGGTGCCCTTTGGCATTATACATAATACATGTATCTTATACCTATTTGATATTCATAATAATAACAAACACCTGATATGGCTCGGTTTGTCTTATCGCTTATCAGGTATGTTACCAGATAGAAGATAAAAAGATTTGATCAAAATATGGGGATCAAATTTAATCATATGCAGGTGTTTTGTGACTATAACTTATAGCTGAATCACTTGGCCTGTATCATAATATGATTAAATTGAACCTGCATATTATGCAGGTGTTTTGTGACTTATCTATCTATATCTATACTAATATTATAAAGAGGAAAGATTTGTACCTATTTTTGTATGTTTGTAATGATTAGGCTCAAAAAGTTCTGGGCTGATTTAAAAAAATATTTCACCAATAGAATGCTACATTCTTCCAATTTAACATAGGCTACATTTCATTTTGAAAAAAATTAGGGATCCTTGGTAAAATTTGAACAATGTAACCGAAGGTGTAGAAAAATGAGTCTTAAAATGTCTTTCGTCGAATGCGCTGCCGAAACTATTAGCGATAATTGTCTACCCCGTGCGAAGCCGGGACGGGCTGCTAGTATAGCATAAAATCATTTGGCCCAGTAGGTATTGGCTGAGGATTGTGAGACCAACCTTACTGTCATGCTCGGCCTTCACCTACGTGACGCCTAACGTTCAAATAACGGAACGATTAGCGTTCATTAATTAATGCACAAAACTACGCTCGAAATGTGTGGCCACACTTAGACGTTTGATTCTAGCGTCTAGCGGCTTCGTTAGCGTGTGATCAGCAGATACTATAATAGTCTTTAAAATAAAATATAACGCTTCCAAGAACTCAATACTTTTCTCATTTCGTCCACTCCATCCTAACTTAATAACTATGCACTTACCATTTATTTCACAAAGAGTTTTTGAATTTAAGCTTGTTTTAATATGTTTAGTATAGTAGGCGTAGCCACAACAACGCACTAGACGCCCGCTAAATCCCTTGGATGAGTCGAAAGTTACCGCCGTCCGAGCTATCGCCGAACATCTAATGTAATTTTTAAGCAAATAAGCGCACTAAGACAGGCCACACCTAACGTACTAATATCAAATAGCGCACTAATTAATGACATTAGACGCAGGTGAAGCCCGAGCATCAGATGTTAAATGGGTCACAATCACTCATTAATTAGACCCAAAGAAGCGATACTTGTACAATGGCGACTAGATAACGGATAAACATAATTAAATACGTTGATAAACATCCATGACTTAGGTGCAAATACTGCTTATCCCGCAAACTTTTGCTACTAGCGGGAGTCGAAACCAGAACCGCTAGTCTTTGTAGTCCGGAGCGCGAACCACTAAACTGTCGTCAAGTATTCTTAAATTAACTAGCTGTTTCCCGCAATTTTGTTCGCCTGGTCTCCAATTAAATAAATAAATATTGGACAACATCACATACATTGCTCATACAAGGTAAGTAGCTAAGCACTTGTGTTATAGAAATCGGAAACAACGACGGTACCACAACACCCAGACCCGAGCCAATATAGAAAAGTTCGTTTTCTACGGAAGGCGAAGAAGGCGGCGCCATTTACAGTCCGGCGTGCTCGCCTCTCGGCTACGGAGGTCGTCGGTAATTATATTCAGAAGCCTTCCAAAAAAGTTTTATGGCAATCGTATCGATAGGAACGCTCTGTACAAACAAATTCCATAGATTTTTATTTATACAGGGCTACATTGACAAGCAGTTTAAATTTAAGATCGAGAGGTGAACATAAGGTCCTTGTTGGCAGTTTGATTTTGAACCTCTGTTTTGCGCGGGCGCTCCTGCTGTTATAAATGTACCTTACATCGAAAAGGCTAAGGTTTGTTTAGGCGCGCCAAAGTGACTCATTGCATTGAACTTTGCAGTCCTAGGTTGCACAGGGATATTGCATGCGTATTTTTTGATATTTGAGACAAGATTATCCACGCGTACCATCTTTAAACAGCGGATAGTAATAATTAAAACCAAAAAAAAATGACAATTAAACCTTGCATGGAATTGCTAAAAACAAAAATTTACAATGTTTAAGCATTTCTGATCTTAACCAATAGTCAAATATTTGTAAAAATATTTCTATAGGGTGTTGACGGTAGTATACTACTCAGCTATACATATAGCTACAACATTGATCAGAATACGCTGGCTTTGACAGCGAGAAAAAACACTTGAGGAATTTCATCTTGTCACGTGACGTCCTCGGTAGCTTAGTTGGTAAAGCACTCGCCCGGCTTGCGATGACACGTGGGTTCGAGTCCCACCTGAGGTCGATGATTTTTTTCAAGTGTTATTTATCTTCAAAAAAAATGATTTTGATTTTCTATGATTCAGTTACTGAGTCTTAGTGGTCCCTGAAAAATTGGTACTACCTTGCGAATCTTGCGATGTTACCCTGTATAGGTTATTTATTTATTACAAGCCGTTGCCCCACGACTTAATTCGCGTGGTCTTAAGTTTACTCAATCAATATTTCCCACAGAAACATTTAACCGGGATAAAAAGTATCCTATTATACTATATGTTAATCCAGATCATATTTTTATGTGTGCTTCCATTCAAATCCCAGTAGTTTTCTGCGTGAAAGAGTAACACATCTAATAGGTCCATACTTACAAACTTTCACATTTAAAATATTAGTAGATTTGTGGTACCTATCGTCGTTGTTTAAAAGATAAATAATATTGATTCGAGGTAGAGTACCTACTCGATTTTTGTTATAAGTATCATCACACAACGAAAAAAAATTACTGTTGGGTGGTACCTACGAAGTTCGCCGGTTCAGCTAGTATATTAATAAATAAAACATATAAATACCAGAGACAACAGCAAATCCGAAAGCAAGAAGATACAACCCAAGCCGCGCCATTTTGTAAAATGTTTGATGCAAAATATTAATTAATGATTTTATACGTTACGTATCTAATCATAAAGATGATCTTTACACTTTTCCCGATTACTTTGATTTATGATAAAATATTAGGGGACTTCACACACTTTTATACAGGGTATACAAGAGAATAGGACACTCCTTAAAACCTGGTCATATACAATAACTTTTTCTATGGGAGCAATATCGAAATCAATAAAAAAAATTGCTCCATACAAAATTACTCGCATACCTCGATGATAAATGTATGGAGCATCTGAAAATAAAATCACGATTTTGATGTTGCTTCCATATGAAAAGTTGTTATATGATCAGCTGATCACGTGGTTTTAAGGAGTGTCCTATTCTTTTGTACACCCTGTATCAATCAATGTTGATATCAATCAACGCACAGCTTAAACCACTGAACTGTTGCGCTGAAGTTAGGCACACTAGCTATTATCTGACTTTGTTAAAGACGCAAAAAAACTTTAGAACACATTTAATTAGTTATACAAAATTAGTGCAGTGTAAGCGCGGGAAAAGCAGCCAAAGGTCAAGTCACAGATCGTAGTGACGTTCACGAGTCATCGATTGAGTAGTGATGTGTAGATTCGATTTAATCCCGCTAACTGGTTGTAGGCGTGCGCTAACAAAGGATTTTCCAAAACATCGAAATCCTGATTCTTTTTGGCTGCTCTATAAAAACTTACAAGCGCACCTCGATGATAATGTATCTTCTTCTAAGAGTGCCTCTTCAACTAGTGAAGGTCAGTTACTGGGCAAGGGACCGTCAACGCTTTGCAGTACAGTGCGGAAGTCTACCCGCATTTCCAACTCCTGTCCATTCTAAGATGTTATCCATCCATGCCATCCTCTTCCTACCAACCCCTCTGCTTCCCTCGACCTTTCCCATTATTATTACTTGTGGCAGGTGATATTATTTGTCATGTCTGATGATGTCGCCAAGATACGCTGTTTTCCGACGTATGGAGCGATTTCACGATTTTGATGTTGCTCGTGTTACTCCCTTAAGAAAAGATGTTGTATATCACCAGCACAGGAGAACCGCCATAAGAAGACGGGCAGCAGCGTCTCCTCTCCACTATTGGCCAGGCTGCGATCGCCAACCCGCCTGCCAAGCGTGGCGATTATGGCAAAATCCTTCTTTTGGAGAGGCCCGTGTCCAGCAGTGGACTGATATAGGCTGGTGATGATGATGATGATCACCAGCACCAGCACCAGATAAACAATGACGTAATGGCTTGCTATCGCCGTACACATTTTAAGGCAGACGTGCGTTTTGACAGCTCATAAAAAGTATGTCAATGTTGCTAAGCAACAAGCAATTACTTCTTGACGTATTTGACATTATTTTATCATATATGATTGCTTAACGCTTCAACATATCTGATGACAGAGAATTAGACCAATTACTTCTTCATAATTAGTGGCACAAATTACGTATAGCGGCGCGGCGCTAGACAGATAGTCCACTCGGAACATAAGCGTCATTTCGTTAACGCACACATTGACATTGCGTTTTCTCGCCATCTCGGACGATTCCGGCCAGAACTTCAGCGGGCTGTCACTCACGACACGACAGTTTACTAAGGATAACACACTCCGCGCAGCTCGCAGTTTTGTTTGACGATATTTATTAAAGGCGTGTGGCTAGAAACGAAAAAAAAAAATTGCGTAACATGGACGAATGAGACAGAAATACAATTTCTCGAATAATATCAGTCTGAACCTATTTTACGGAACTTCTATATCGACAAAAGTTACGAACTTTTTTGGAAACCACCGCGAATTAGTTGCGAGTGTAGAGTTTTGGTTATGTTGGCGGAAACTTCGCGCCGCGAATATTGCTCTGTCTTCCCATTTAGGCTGTCATTAATTATAAAACTGTCTTCGCCCTCTCTCACTTGTCTCTTTTTTGGGATACTCTGTACCCGCCTAGAAGGTCATCTTGATAAGTTTCTAAATGACCACCGTCTGGTGTATTGGTTCGCGTTCCGGACAGTGTGAGGAGGTTGTGGGTTCGAATCTAGCAAGGGGCAATGTTAGCGTGATAAGCACGACCATGTGTACCTTGGTACCTAAGCCTACGCTATGTTTAGAAAATATTTTAAGTATGTTCGTTGGTTATCTAGTCGCCATAATGCATAGAAACTTTGCTTCGCTCACTGCTAGATAATTGGTGCGATTGCCGAAATAATTTATTTATTAGCGATGAAACGATTACGATTAATCGTAATCGACGATTAAAGACATTCAAGGGTTATTTCTCAGTCGCCCCCACTGGGGGCAACTGGGATTTGTAAATAATAACGTCCCCGTTGCCACCGGTGTGCCCGTGTGCCTCCGTTCGAGGGGGCAACTGGGAATTTAATTTTTAATACTTGAGACACCATAAAGTATAACTAGATATTTTTTCTATAAGTTGCTATAAGTAAATTTAGCATTTGTTCAAATATTGAATAAAGTGATTCGGATGTAACAAGAATGTCTAATAGGGAATATAAAAATTCAAATTTAACCTTATTGCGACAGTATTATGGAGTATTAGTATTTTTGTGTAAAATTAAACAAACATATTTTTTAATGCTTAATTTAGAAATCAACAACGTGCAAAAATAAACTCTAATATACATTATCCCTTACACTCACTCACGATAAATCGTAATCCTTCAATTATTAATCGATTATCTGGCGATGATGATGATGATTAAAAAATATCTTTTAATTAAACCATCGTTTGTGCCTTCGATGGGGTTATACTCCGCTACATATACATATTCAATTCCACCAAACCACCACCACTCACCACCACCCACCAAAAACAGTCCACCCATCAATCAAACTCGACGCGGTTGTGTCGCTTAATTACCTACTGAGTTCCTATAGCCACCTTTCTTCCAGCACCATCATCAGACCCTGGGTGCCTAGCGCGAAAGCGTATCATTCGTTCGGTCGTATAAACCTAACAAATTAAAATGGCCAGTCTCATGTGTCAATCCTTTGATAAAATATGACCAACTCAATCCAGCCGTGTAAATAATCCGACTGTTTTCAATTGTTCATAAATTGGCAAACCTTTGATACGGGGGAATGAATGTTTTAATTAGACCGGTTAATACGACCGACCGAACGATAAACTTTCGCGCTAGGCCCCCTGGTTACCATCTAGCAAGAAAGTACTCGATCAACATGTTTTATTTCCGTTACAGCAGGGTTTAATCATGCACTATGCATTAACGGGAAAATTTTAAAGACGACCGTCTGGTGTAGTGGTTCGCGCTCCGGACTACAATGCGATTGCGGGTTAGAATCCCGCGAGGGACAAATGTTTGTGTGATGAGCACGAGCATTTGTACCTAAGTCATAAACGTATTTAAGTATATTTATCCGTTATCAAGTCGCCATAGTACAAGCTTTGCTTAATTTGGGGCTAGCTAATTGGTGTGATTGTGGAAACAATTTATTTATTCATATTTATTTAACGTCAAGACGGATCAAACGAGTCCAAACTCATTTATTTATTTATAATAATTTTGCATCAATGTCATCCGATTTACACATGTATGCAAAATTTCAGCTCAATGGGTAATCGGGAGTGCATCAAAAACTTACAAGATTTGATTACCTACAGACAAACATCGGAACAGGTGCAACTAAGTAACTAAAAGCTTGTAAAATTTGAACAGAAAATTTAAATTTGAACTTGACTAGCCTCTTCAATTGCATTTCACACCCTCCATCCATCATCATCATTTCAGTCATCTAGGCCGTCCACTGCTGAACACAGGCCTCCCCCAGTGACTTCCAGATCGGCCGGTTGCGCGCGGCTGCATCTATTGCAGCGGCTTCCTGCAACCTTTACCAGGTCCTCTGTCCACCTTGTCGATGGACGTCCCACGTTGCGCTTGTCGGTATGTGGCCTCCATCCCAGAACCTTTGAGTGGCTTTCGTTTGGTCTGCCCTATGTTTCATTTCTCAAGTATATGCATTCTTTCAATTACTTCAATGTTTTGTTACGCATTGTAAATTTCATCACTCCGAACCATAAACTGTGACTGAGAATCGTAAATAAGTAATAACAGAAATTCAATATGTTACTCCGGAGAAACGTTTCTTATATAGAATATGATAACAAATGTTCTTTTTGTACTGGGTAAGATGTTTTTTTTTGCGTTTATATTTTTTATTATTTTTTAAAAGAATTGCACCACCCCTTCTCTTCCTATGGGTGTCGTAAGAGGCGACTACAGGAGAACCGCCATAAGAAGACGGGCAGCAGCGTCTCCTCTCCACCATTGGCCAAACTGCGGTCGCCAACCCGCCTGCCAAGCGTGGCTATTATGGCAAAATTCTCCTTTTGGAGAGGCCTGTGTCCAGCAGTGGACTGATATAGGCTGGTGATGATGATGATAATGATGATTTTTTATTGTGTATTGCCGATAGGCGTCGTGAGTATAGGTATTTGCAAAAATGATATGTTTCACGCCGCTACGCATCCTTCCTTCTTCGTGCGATAGTCAAATCAATGCGCTACAACAGGCAATTTCGCTAGTGTTCCGCTTCTCATTGCTACTGACAGGCATTGAGGTTCCGCTATTGTAGTTTCGCAGCGGAAGGTGTGGTACGGGCGTTAGCTTTAAGCATAACGGTTTCGGGTTTGATTCCGTCGGTTTATTCAGGAAACGAAATTTTCTTAAAATAGCTTCAGTCTCACTTACCATATACTAAACACGAGAGAACGTTTATTGACAGCCTCCGTAGCCGATGGCGAGCACGCCGTTTTATCACATCTCTGAGGCCCCGGGTTCGATTCCGAGTCAGCCAATGTAGTTTTTTTTTTTTAAATATTGGACAACATCACATACATTGCTCTGATCCTAAGGTAAGCTATAGCACTTGTGTTATAGAAATCAGAAACAACGACGGTACCACAACACCCAGACCCGAGCCAATATAGAAAAGTTCGTCTACATCGACCCGACCGGGATCGAACTCGGAACCTCAGAGATGGCGGCGCCATTTAAAGTCCGGCGTGCTCGCCTCTCGGCTACGGAGGTCATCATTTTTTACATGCGCCGGGCCTAAGTGTTGTGATTGTGGTACTAACGACGCGATGCTTGATTTCTAAACATTAGGGTCAGAGAAATGTATTATGTCGTCCGATATTATTAATAAAATTCATTATTTAAATATCAACTGTATCTTCTTTGTTTGGTGTGCAATAAAGAGTATGATCTATCTATCTATATATTATTGCTATTTTATCTGACTCATATTTTCTTCTTCTTCCTTTAGTTATATTAGCAGTACTTCGAAGTGAAGCGTCAACAAAGACACACAGAACAAATGAAAATGATTTAGAAAACTACTCGAAGGAGGTCAGAAACAGGGACGAACTCAAAAGAATCATTAAAGTATTGAATGGTGATACCGGATTCAATAGTTATAATGAAAGGACCAAAAACCAAGGTAAAACAAAATTATATAACGGCACCGATATTGAGCGCTGGGGAAAAGATGCGCAGATGGCCATTAAGATTACGTGATTGGCTAGTCGCGCGCACCGAAGGCCGGGATTGGTTGTTAGCTCCGCGCACACGCTTCTCTAATACGATGATCGTCTCGTAAGATGCGCAAAGCGATCCTCATTCTTTGACCAAGCGCTCAACATCAGTTCCGGGTAACTGTAAGGTCGCAACACGAAAAAATAACTGATGTTCCGTACAATAGTCGTCGAAGCAAATGTATAATTTGGATATTTAATCAATTTTTAATACTTGAAAAAAATCGTCCGCTTCAGGTATCCGAACCCACGTCCATCGCATACCGGGCGAGTGCTTTACCACTAAGCTACCGAGACGTTAGCCGACTCGACGAAATCTTTCAAGTGGTTCTCGCTGCCAAAGCCAGCGTAATCTTAGATAAACCTAGCGTGGTAATTGCTAAAAAAAATATATCAATTATTAATTAATCATCAGACTTAGGAAATTCACAGCTGGACATAGGCCTGTCCTACAGAACGCAACACGAGCGGCTCTAGGTAGTGCGAGTTGCATAAAAAACAACAAGTCACTTTTAAATTGATCGAAAAGTCATAAAAATTAACATTGACGAAGGAAGTGACGCGATTATTGGTACTCGCACTAGGTCATCTGGGCTCCTACCTGCCCGCAACCCTGACTAACTTATCAGTCCGTCCACCACGTCCACCTGGTGCTGTGTCGTCCTTATTAGTAGTGGTCGCCACTCAAGAACCTTTTATCCCAATGGTTGTCAGTTCTGCGTTATTTAGATATTGGTATATCACAGTACAAAAGTTGTTCATTTGATGGGACGGGTAGAAGAAAAGTTCTTGTCTTTCCAGACACCTGTTTAATAATACACATCTACCAATATTTTTATGGTGTTCGGTGTAGTGCCGAACTTTTCATCTTGAGTAATTCTGTACCTGTAAAACGCATTCAATGTATGTAATAGTGGGATTGGAAGGGCATTATTCATTAAGAGCTGTTACCACCAGGCAGGACCATCAATTCTGAACTCTATTGCGAAAAACTGATGAGATTAAAGCAAGAAGTTGAGAGAAAGCTGCCGGAATTAATCAACAGAAGGGGTGTGGTTTTTCATCATGATAACGCTAGACCTCACACATCTTTAGCCACTCAGCAAAAATTAAGAGAGTTTGGCTGGGAGGTGTTAATGCATCCGCCGTATAGTCCTGACCTTGCACCTTCAGATTTCCAACTGTTTCGCTCTCTTCAGAATTCCCTAGGCAGTGTCAGGTTAACATCACGACAGGACTGCCAAAACCACTTGTCGCGGTATTTTGATCAGAAGCCCCAAAATTTCTTTAGCAATGGGATCATGTCACTCCCTACCTACAAGATGGCAAAAAGTTATCGAACAAAATGGTACTTTAGTATGTTAATAAACTATATTAAAAAATGTTTTGAATTTTCTTAAAAAATGCGAAGATTCTTTTTCCCCAACCTTTTGCATCGCGAGCATCATATCAACATTTCTATATTACGCGACCGAAAGAGTCTCTTCACTATTAAACCTCCGCATGTTCCACAAGGCAGCAGCCTACGATACAAATAGCATTTGGGAATTAAAAGTAAATATTTTTTTACAGGTGAAAGGAATCATATACAAAAATTCAAGAACGAGGAACTGCTACAAAAGAAATATCTAAAAGAACATGATACTAAGAGCTCCGAGTCAGGAATCAGATTACACTTTATAAAAAACCCAGAAGTTTTAGATCGATTTATACAGAAATTGAAGAGAGAGTAAGTGTTTTTTAAGTTATTGTAAGTTATTGTCCCTAAAGCAGCGTCAAAATTTCGAGCGTTGACGTCGAGGCAGTGTCCAATCAGCGTTAAGTAAATGCTGCTGCGTTGCGTCAACGCTGATTAGTCGCTGCTACGACGTCGACGCTCAAAATAAGCTAGTGTAAATAAATAAATAAATAAATAAATATTGGAAAACATCACATACATTGCTCTAATCCTAAGGTCAGTAGCTAAAGCACTTGTATTATAGAAACCAGAAACAACGACGGTACCACAACATCCAGACCAGAGCCAATATAGAAAAGATCGTTTTCTACATTGACCCGACCGGGGATCGAACCCGGAACCTTAGAGATGGCCAAGATCAAGAGAGTGTAGGGGCCATAAGTGTCAAGAAATTGAACATGCTTGATTATTTTCCTGAATTAGTTATGAAAAGAAATATGATTAGGTAGGCGTGTTCATTAGTGGATAACTTTAACTTTAGACTACGACTTGGCAAGCGCAGCCTATGGCGTCCTCCAAAAAGTTGGAGCTAAGATGCAAATAACGCTGCTACTGGCAGTGAATAGGAAAGAATAGTTGAGGTCAGGCGCAGTAACGTCACGCCACGTGTGGGAGAAGTCTATGTCCAGCAGTGGACTGACGTGGACTAAAATGATGATTCGACTAGGTACTCGTAACATTCGTTTTAATGCCAAAGATATCATTTCAATTGTTAAAAAATATCAACTGTCTCTGGTGAGATTTCATATATTGTACTACCAAAATAATAATCTTATTTTAATCACTTGAAAAGGCAGTTAGTTACCCGAATATGTCGCCACAATGCCTGAAGAGCAAGGTATTCGATCAGTGCGTCCTACCGGTGATAACCTACGGAGCCGAAACGTGGAATATGACAGTAAAGCTGGCCCACCTGACTACATGTCACTCAGCGAGCTATGGAAAGGTCGATGCTTGGGATTTCGTTAAAGGATAAAATCCGAAATGAGATCATCAGGCAGAGGACTAAAGTAACGGACATAGTCCAAAAATGTAGCAAGCTTAAGTGGCAGTGGGCTGGCCACATCTGTCGCAGAACCGATGAAAGGTGGAGTAAACGGGTTCTCGAGTGGAGACCACGCCTATGCAAACGTAGTGTAGGACGACCCCCAGCTCGATGGACTAACGACCTTAGGAAGATGGCTGGCAGTGGATGGATGAAAAAAGCGGGAGATCGTGCTCTTTGGCGCTCTTTGAGGGAGGCCTACGTCCAGCAGTGGACTGCAATAGGCTGAGATGTTGATGATGATACCCGAATATAAAAACGTCGCCGCGTCGTTCGTGGCTTCAAATCCCTCTAGAAGCAGTTAAGAGGTCTATTACAATTTTTTTTAATTTTTGAGTTGTTTGGTGATTACTGATCAATAAACAAATTAATCGAAAATCGGAGGCCTCTACGTACTATCAATAACCCTCGTAAAACTTCAAGTAGGTATCAATAAGTTATTTTCAATTAAATCATCATAACCTGTTGGGACAAAGCAAAAACAAAATTTCCTTGTTTTTTGCACGTTACCATTCATTTACACCGCTTTTGCAGTTACGACTTATTTTAATATGTTTGGCTTTCGTAATTTTATAGTACGTAGCGGCCTTCGATTTTCGATTTAAAATTTAAAATAGATCACTTAATCAGTAACCACCAAACAACCGCAAAACTGTCAAAATTTTGTAATAGGCCTCTTAAAATAGTTTTACGTGAATTTTTTTCCGTTAACCATGAAGCTAGCTTTATGGTTAACGGAAAAATACTTTGATAAATGATTTCGTCTATGCAGCACTTCCTCTTCGAGCTCTGATAGCAGCGATGATGACAGAAGACACGGAAACGACGAGGCTGACATCAGAAGAAACGCCATGTTTCGCGTTCAAGGTAGTTTTTATCCCATTTTAACAGACGTCAAAATGGAGGAGGTCCTCCATTTTGACGTCTGTTGTTTGAGTACCTACTCAAATCAGAGCATTTATGTAAACAAGATTTTTCCATGTCCAATTAACTTCGAATTCCTTCTTTCTTTTCCATCTTCAACCATAGTCAAGTATTTGAAACAAACGAATGTAAAACGGACCTACAACATTCAAACAAAAAACTAAACAGTTATGTTTGTTAGTGTGTTTATTAAAGCTTTAAGCGATGTTACGACAAAATGAAAAATCAATCACAACTTTTCTCCTGTCGAAAATGAAACCCAATGTGGGTTACCCATAGAGCCAAAAATCTCGAGAATCATCCCCGCTAGGCGCTTGTTCGATTTGATCTATACTTCCAGGGACGCCCTGTATACAAATATATCTCTAGGAGACAACTCCTAGGAGTCCTAGATTATGAATTATGACAAACATGGAAATCTAAAAAATACTTCTCCATCCAAACTTATATCAGTTGGCCTTCTTGGTTAAGTATGAAGAACGGCATTTTTTTTTTTAGTTTTTGATGTTATATTATTTGAGCCCTTTGATAGAATTTTATTACTAGAGAAGTTTTGTAGTAAGAAGTATTCTCATAATGATGAATATTTAAACTGACCCATCAATTTTGATGTTAACATTAATGTTCAATAGTCTCAAAAAAGATAATAATATATTGTGTTAAACTTTCATGGTCACTAACATTAGAATAGTTTGTTACGAGATTGCTACTATGTACCTTATTTTTGAGTTCCTGATATTTCGGCACTGTTGCAAGCGCCATGATCACGGAGTTACTCCGTAGCAATCTCGTAACAAACTATTCTAAGATATTAATCATTTACAAAGTTGGGTAAAAGATTTGTGGTAAGAAATAATTATTAACGTGTCATTTCCAGAGGCGTCTAATGAAAAACAAGATGATTCAACCCCAATAGCTAACTCAAACAACAATATTGAATTGGAAAAATCCCCAATTATTTTTCCGCCATCTATCGAAGAGCAAATAACACCATTTAAAACTCACTTTGTAACCGCAGGAGAAACAATCGGTCCAAGTATAAAAGATTCAAATTTAAACCTTGAAGAAGACAAACTTAATACAAAAAGGTTTAAAGTCAAATCTACAAGAAATAAAACTAAAGAGAAAACTACGGCGGAATTATCGGACCCAAAGAAAAATGAAAATGATAATATTAAAAGTGAAGAAAAACCTAATGATCCCTGGGATCAACCTGACAAAATAAAAGAAGATAAACGTACAAGTGAAGAAAAATTTAATAAGGATCCGTGGGGTAGAGCTTCCAAAATGGAAGAAGACCAATTTCAAAGTAAAGAAAAGTCGATTAATGATCGATGGGACAAACCCGATAAAAGTAAAGAAAGTAAAATCAAAAGCGAAGAAAAGTTAAATAATGATCTTTGGGACAAACCGAGCAAGAGGAAACCTAAAAAAGATAAATTTGAAAGCATGGAAAGGTCCAAAAACGATCAGTGGGATAAACCGCGTAAGAAGAAATATGATGACGGATATAATGATGATGCGCCAATGTCAGATAAAATAACCAATATGGATTACAAACAGAAAGATAAAAGAAAAAAGAAAAACGACCGGGATGAGTCAGAGAAAACAACAAAGCAATATTGGAAAAATGATTTCCAAGATTCGGAAACACACAAAGATTTGTGGGAAAGCGGCGAGATAGTATCGAAAAAAAAGAAGTCGAACAGTTTTGAAGATGAAAGGCCAAAGAAGAAGACGACGAAGAAATGGCTTGAGCCTAAATTGAAGAAGAAAGACGATTGGGATAAAGTTGGCAGGCCGGGGAAGAAAAACGAACCTCGGAGTCGGGAGTATACCGAAAGGACGACTCGCTGGAGGCAAAAAAAGAAGAATCAAAATGAATTCTATGAAAAACCGAGTTATGTAGCCAGAATTGTTCCGGAACACCATAATAAGTATAAAAGCAGAGACGGGGGTGGTGGTTCGTTCCATGGAAGGACCCCAATCCCGTTTGTTGGGAAACGAGGAATTTACGACGATAAGTAAAATTTGAGAGCCTAAAACATTTATTTTATTTGCTACTCACTTCTGCCTGCAATTTCGTATCCTTTTCCGTTTTACGATAATAGCAAAATTATAGTAAAATAAGTCGATGTTATATGGACTAAGTGATTAAATGAGGGCTTTATTAATGAGTTGTGCACCATTAACGGCCTTACTACAAAAAGATAGACACGTGTTGAACACCTGTTTACAGATAAGTCAACCATTTTGAAATATTTGTTAGTAATATGTCTCGTATGTCAGAAGTGTCAACATTTCAAATTGGTTGATTAATTTTAGACAAGTGTTTAACGCATGTCATCTTTTTTGTAGTAAGGCCATTACAGTTTTTCACGGAGCTAATACGTGAGACAATCCAATAAGCCAGTCCTAATGGATGGCCAGCGAATTACAAATCATTCTCTTACAGTGGACTGGCTTCATCAGTGGTTAGTCCTCAAGCTGCCTCTATTAGCCAATGAGACGATTCCAATATTGGACTGGCTTAGGGGATTGTCTCGAGCATTGGCTCCGTGTAATTAGTGCGTTACAGATGACAAATCAGATCGGGCCAAGATTAGTTTTAAACTGTAATTTTTTACTGGTTGTCTGGAAATCGGATTTACAAATTGTGAGAAATGTGACTAGAAATCGACGAGAAACAGTAGTACAGGCGCTGGGTGAACGGCTGCGGTGCGCGCGGTTAGCGGTACCTCTAAGGGCAAAAACATACTTACCTATAACCGCGTTGCGGTGCCGCGCGCCTCACCGCTAAAATCGGCATGCAGTGCCGCGATGCCGCCCGCCGCTATATAGAATTTTGCGGTGTGTCTGCTACACTCAACGGGATCCCATGTCTAGGAGACTTATGAGTGAATTAGATCCGACCGACAGAGAACTAGATCTGGATTTGTTCTACTGAATTATGCTGAAAACAGAATTTGTTCCGTATGATAAACGGAAATATAAGCTTCTCTAACCGACCTCCAGCTAGCGGGATATTTACCAAAACCACGTCTGATGAACTATAAGTTGGTATCAACTTTTAGATCTATATGTGTTCTGTTCATTAAAAAAAACATCCTTCTAATGTTCTTAATTCAGTCACAATCAAGCTCCAAAGAAACGGTCAGCGGACTTTACATAATACTACTGATTCGATAACTAATAGTTCTGCTGTGGAAACACGACCGGTAAAAATTCACGGTTTAAATTACCTAAACTTTATTAAAGTTTATTGTCATTAAAATGAATAAGTAAGTATTGCTACATGATGTGCACAGTTAAATTATTTAGGATCATTTAAAATAATTATGAAAGTGTAATTATTTTGCTATCACACCAGCTGCACCCACAATTTGTGGGAAAAAAACACGAGCTAGCTTAAAAGAGCACCTACCATGCAATTCGAGGACGACCTCCTCCGTAGACATATATTAATCTGTGTCCGTAGCATAAAGTTAAGGTATATTACCTTTATGGTCCGTAGCCGAGAGGCGAGCACGCCGGACTATAAATAAAGGAGTGTTTCCTATGTAGTGACGTCACGAACCAAGGTATCATGGCGGCTAGCCTTTACGCGCACGAATTCAAAATTTAAAATTTAAATGCTTTTTTAATTTAAGGTAGGTTCTTAACTGTTTTGTAAAATAAAAATAAAAATTCTGGTCGAAAACACTAAGGCTCGGTCTATTTGCTGCCGGAATCCGTAAGCATCCGCAAGAATCCGTTCAAAAAACGACCTTATTGCTTAACTGATGTATTGAATCCGCGTTAACCCGGTCCGGTTTCCGGCTGGGTATAGACCGAGCCTAAGCAGTGGGCGGTGGGCGGGGCACATAGCACGTAGAACTGACGGCCGATGGGGCAGAAAGGTTCTGGAATGGAGGCCGCGTATCGGCAAGCGCAGCGTAGGACGCCCACCCACAAGGTGGGCAGACGACCTGGTAAGGGTTGCAGGACGACGCTGGATGCAGGCCGCTTCCAATCGGCCGATCTGGAAGTCACTGGGGGAGGCCTATGTTCAGCAGTGGACGTCCTGTGGCTGAGATGATGATGATGATGATGTATAATACCCTATTATGTAGTTTGTGAATTTCTAGATAGTAACGCTTGATTCTAATAACTATTATTAGTTTTGTTTGACGCAGCATATAATAAAATGTTTGGTGAAGAGAGTACAGCGTCAAAACGGCCGCGCTTATCAATCGCTCGAATTATATTTGACAACAACATATCCAGTGTATAAAGGGCAGTGTTACATCGAAAACGGTCTTTAAAAAACAAAAAGTCGTGTGTGTCAAACAGGGGTCTAGCCACAGAATAAGTAATCTTAGATTATGTGTACTTCTTTGTATATGGGTCTAGCAAAGAAAAAAGATATTGTATCTGTCGCAGTCATATTGTATAATTCGTTATTATACAATCGGCGTCGTTCGTTTGCAAACGCTCGCTGTTTTATAAAATGCCTAGACGTCACTAGGCAAATTGATGATGCTTCTAATCGTAAACGTGTCGTCAAGGTTTTCGTGTAAGGGTAACCATGATATATGGACAAATAAAATATGTCGTATATCATAAGCTTTATTCATCTATATGTCGTGGCCCGATCTTAGAATTAATCATTTCATAATGTGGTCAATCATTTCATAAAATGGTCGTTTTTTATGATGCGGCACAGTACCCGTTGGCCACATTATGATGTGGTTAGGCCAAATCAATGAATCAGTCAGCGTTTGACGATATGACCGACTACATCATGAAATGGCCAAACGTTGGTGGTCATATCGTAAAACAGTTATATTATCCACCTGTAGAGTCGAATACCGGTTTTTATGGACATTTTAGCTTTTTAACGTGACGTAAGTACAACCTCAAGAACTTTTTATTTTTTAAGACTATTGTATTACTCCTGTTTGAGATTCGTAAAATATATTTAATTATCTATAATAAATGTCGGTAAAGTAACATGTTTTTGCCGGACCTGTTTTTACCTTTATTCTAACCCTGGGGCTTCACCTGCGCTTAATGCCATTAAAAAGTACGATATTTATATGAATTAGCGTACTTTTTAATGCCATTAGACGCAGGTGAAGCCCCAGCATAAGAAGCATTTTCACAACGCGACGTCATTTTTATTAATTTGACACTAATGGCGCTACCAGCGTCACGAGTGGTATAAAATAGAACCAGTAAATACAATTTGCCGCAACATTTTGTAAACGGCGCGGGTCAAATCGTTGTGTTGGTTAAACGAATTAAAGTGACTAGGCATTATACAATATGCCTTCGGCATTTTACAAAACAGCGAACGTTTGCAAACGGACGACGCCGTTTGTTTATTGACGAATTATACAGTATGACTGCGACATATCAATGTCTTTGACAAGGAATTTATCCATGGAGTCTAGCTAGACGATATGTCTCTAGCCTTAGATTATATATTCTTTGTCTGTCTCTAGCGTGCAGCCGCTTTACTATTGGTCTAGCGCTAGACATAGTATTATTTGATCAGTGGCGTGGCGCTAGACTCTAGATCATTTATTTATTCTATGGTGTAAGTGACGAAGTGTCAAATTGTACTATATATTTATTTACTTTAAATTGTTTTCACTTTGTTTGGTTGTTGTTGTGTATTTCGCGGTAAGTACAATTTAATTGCTGTTAACAAAAGCATTATATCCATTGTTTGTTAGGCGAACAATCAAATTAAATAAATAAAAGTTAATTTAGCAAAATTCGACGGCAACAAAAGGCAGCCTGAGCTTTTATTAGAGCGATTCAATAACAATTATGTGGAGTAAAAAAATACTTATTTCTAACAAAAACATTCCAAAATAATTTATGTTTATATCGCAAAATATGACTATGTTCAGAAATGTCTCTCTTATAATACATAGTTTATTAATATAAAGCCATGTATCCACTATGTTCGCGAAACCTATTGCGGTCCGCGTTCTGCACTGCTCCACATAGTGGATACGTCCGTGCTCCTGGAGCGTTCAATCGTAACAGTTTTTGGGCTAGTACAAAGGCGAGCGCGATCCGTATCCATCGAAGCAGTTCGCCAACCAGAGCGCAAGAGGTTGGCGAACATAGTAAATACAAGGCTAAACAGTTGTTTTTGCATCTCGTTTGATGTCCGGCGATGCCGTCAGTTAAGGGTAGCGACCTCTAAGGCTATGCAGTCAGTTGCCTAGGTAGTAACGCTGTCACAGCCCACACAACGGCCCAATCAAGAGGCTAAGTGCGGAAACCTCCCAGCTAAACTAAACTATTAATGCTGTCCTTTGTTATAATATATCAAAGGCTGTGCCAGGCTGTGCTAAAATTTGTAAATATTACTACAATTTTGTGTAAAATACAAATATTACACATTCAAATTCAACTCCTAAGTTTAAGATTTAGCAAAATGTACTTAAAATCCCTGATATCGTTTTCAAAGAAAGGCTTATTATTACACCAGAAAACTGCAACCCTCTTCTTAAACAGTTAAGTAAAGTTGTTGCATTTATGGAAAAACAACCACACAAACATTTTGAAGTTTATTTTTTTAAGGTGCTTAAATATACTTGAATATGCAATGTTGGTAACACCCTATATACCAGCTACCACAGCACAGGATTTCCCCCCTTAAGGTGAACAGACAACCCTGTAAAGGTTGCAGACACAGACAGATGGACAGCGGAGTCTCAGTAATAGATTCCTGTTTTACCGTTTGGGTATGGACCCCTAAAAAACAAAAAAACACTTTTTAAACTATCTTGTTGCATTTTTAAACATAATCATTACACTCTAACGGGATTTCATGCAAATACATACCTAAAAAATGTTGTTTTTTTTTTAAGTATCTAGTTGCATGAAATCCCGTTAGAGTGTAATGATTAAAAAAACACTTGTTAAAATAATTTGAACTGTTTTATAAAATAAAATACTATTTTTTAACCCTGGCTGGCAGTGGATTTCATATGGCTGAAATGATGATGATTTAATTGTTTTTTTTTTTTTGTAGATGTGGACACTAGATGAAGAAATAGAATTCAAGCCAGCCACAGATTTTCTAGAGTTGCTGTATGGTGAGGATAAGATAAAGGAGGAAGTTAATGTAAAAGCCGAAGATTTCGGAGCAAGTGATATAGAGGTATGCATTATTTAAATAAAACATTATTTTATTTATAAAATTTATTCGGGTTACATATTGAATAGAGCCAAATTAAAATAATAAGGTATAGGAAGCTAGGAAAAATAATTATAATCAATATTAATCAATCTTTCTACTTTTTTATAAAATTAAAAAAAAAACATGGGCTGCCCGGTCATTCATCATAACGTTAATTATCTGGTTCCATTTATTTACATCCAATATAAAAAAAAAATATTTTTATTTTAGTTACAAAGTCGCTCCTAAAAATTTGGTACTAACTATCAATGACATCCTGTATGATAAGGATGTAAAAAGTTTAAATTAACCAAAAAATCTAGGTGTAGAAAAAAAAACATTGTCCTTCCATTTTTGTATAAAAAAAGTGTTATTCACATAACACATTATGTATATGATATGTATCATCAAAATAATATGTTTCAATCACACATTCTTATATTTCAGGACCATTATGCCCATGATGCTGACGTCATCTGGCCACCCCCTACTCATTCAACCCTACCACACCCCCTAGCATCATCTGCAAAACTTGAATCTAGGTGAGCAAGCTTTTATTCATCGTTGAACAGATTTTTTAATTTATTACTTCTAGGTGTGGATTCTATGGCTCAAGTACCGTATTTTTTAGAGTTCCGTACCTCAAAAGGAAAAAACGAAACCCTTATAGGATCACTTTGTTGTCCGTCCATCCGTCTGTCTGTCAAGACCCTTTAGCTCGGGAACGCGTGAAGGTATCGAGTTCAAATTTGAACGATATACTCAGGGCTACGGTCCCTTAAAGCTGTGAAAAAATCAAACTTCTAAGTTAACGTAAAAAAAAACTATTTCATATTTCGACACTCTCAAAGGAATCAAAATGTATAGGGTATTTCCTTTCCCGTTGACCTAGACCTATGAAATTTGGCAAGTAATACCTACTTATACCACAAGTATAGGAAAAAATCTGAAAACTATACATTTGTAATTAAATCGAAAACAGGGTCTTGATGCAAGGAACATTTTATGCTAAAAAGGACATTGTTGAAACTCGCCTATGAATCAAAACACATTTGAAAATTTGAAAATTAACAAAAAATTTCAGTTTTTTTCTTTAAAACCATCATTGGGATCCCTAAGCATAATTTACGACTGTATACAGTACCGCGCACCGCATGTGAGCGCTGGGGCTAAGAGTGGGGATTGCTTTGCACATCTTACGGAAACATCGTATCAGAGACGCTTGTGCGCGGAGCTAACAACCAATCCCGGCCGGCGGTGCAGGCGCGCCGCACGACTACCCAAACGTAATCGTAATGGTTTTTGCGCATCTTTCGCCCAACGCTCAACATTGGTGCCGCTAATTGTACTAAACTAACCAACTGATATCAGTTTGAAAAACAGTGTTTTTCTTTTGTTAGATTTTGTTAGAGATATATTCTACTTGTTTGTGTAACGCATTAAAAAAGATACAAAAAGTTGTTGTGTTTGAGCCATAAAGTCAACCGCTAGGCCCTAGGAATTAGCATAATGTAATTGGGTTAGTAGGACTAATAATATTACTATTTTATCATTGTGGACTATAAGAATAATTTTTAAGTTTAAAAAACTATAACCCGTCTACGTTAAAAAAAAGCTTAAAACATTAGACTTCATTACAAAGATATATTTTGACTTAGACCTACTTAAAAATATTAGTGTTTTACCTTTATTATTGGATTAAAATGAAACATCCCTTCTACCCACAAGCAAGAATAAGAACTTTTCTATTAAAATCAGGTGCTATCTTATTCCAATTATATTTCATGTATTTACAATCAGAGAACAAAATGTACGGAAATGAGACAATTTGCGACTGGGCCTCTTAATTGGTGCAGTAGAATTGGAGCAAACTGGCTGTGACAGACGGACATACAGACAATGAAGTGACCCTGAAATTGATGCTTTTACCTTTTGAGGTACAAACCCCAAAAAAGACAGCTTCTTATTGAAGTCATGCTTTCTTATAATTTGATGAATAACTGCTGGTTTTATTTATTTTAGACGTAATAGATCGCGGTCTCCGATACGGGCCGAAAACGGGATTACGGAAAGGTGAGTTAATTTACTTTCTTTTAAAAAGGCTTCCCTTAAAAAAAGACATTTTTTACAAAGTGTTGTTTATAATTTCCAGAATTTTTATCTTTAAAATAACGTTTTTGTCAAAAAAAAGAAACTAAAAACTAGACGGTCTTAAATGTTTATCCCCAATAGAAAAACAAAAGAACACTGTATAGTAACAGTGGATATTTTGATAGTAATTAGTATGAAGTAAAAGTATATAGTTTTAAATATTATGGCGAAAGCGCATTCTTTAAAATTACCTTTACTTAATTAATAGAGGAAGAGTTTTAATCAGATCAATCCATCCTATTTAGCATGTTTTTAAAGCAACTCGCCAAACCATCTAAACCCTTTTTTAATAATTAGGCAATCCTCGAAGGAAGCAGTCATTCGTCTCTATGGCAAAGATGGTGACACTTTTAATCCCGTTGATGAGAAATTCTTGGCTCCAGACGCACACCAACTTTTTCGGATGAGGGATAACAGACAATCGGCTGGGTTAAAGTCTTCTGAAAGGGCGCGTGGTCGAAGTAGTCGTAGGGGTCGTGGCACACGAGCTAGGGTTGAATGTTCTGTAAGATTGACAGCGGGTGGTACCCTCACTGAAATAGATTTAAACGACAGTGACGTCCCTGCCGATCTGATTGCGTTAGTTAGGTCTGTAATAAGTCATAGAAAGAGCAAGATGAAAGGACATAGAAGCGTGGTCCATGAAGATGCTGGGAATGAATTTTTGGTTGCTACGGACTCACTGTTTGAATGGTACCCTATGGACAGTTTTCGGTCGACAGAAGAACCATTTAAACCTGAGCGCACTGGTTCTACTATATCCTATTCGACCCCATACAGCGCCTTTAGGTCCTACTGGGACGATCAAATACTGCAGCATATTGTGGAAAAGGCTAATGCATACGCCTCAACAATTCCTTCCAAGGATTTCCAGTCAGAGTGGGTGCCTACAAACCTGAACGAAATTTTAGTGTTGTTCAGCTTTTGGATGATGTTGAGTATTGTCCGCATGCCAACAATAAAAAGCTGTTTCTGCACCGACCCACTTTTACAGACTTCTGTTTATCGCTGCATGTTCACCCTTAAGCGGTATTTAGCCCTAGTGCGAGCGTTGCAATTTCTCGATAATGACACGGCTGAAACCACTTTACAGCCAAATGACCGAATGTACCAGATCAGGCCGATATTGCAGCACCTGAACGAAAAATTTCAGGCTAACTATACTCCATCGGAGAATATCTGTATCGACAAAGGATTATCGTTGTCAAATGATTCAAAGTTCAGCATTAAGATGTTTGAACTCTGCGAAAGCGTGACAGGATACTTGTGGTCATTTGTCGTGTACTCTGGTAGTCACACATCTCTGGACTCTAGCAAGCCCCAGAAAAGCACGGGCACAGTGTTTACACTAATTAAGCCCTTATTAAATAAGGGCTATCGACTTTTCATGGACAGCTGGTTCAACTCGCCCCTTCTTTTCCGTTTCCTGAAACGTAATGGAACTGATTGCGTCGGCACTTTGAGACCGGATCGGCAAGATTTACCACCAATTTTAAACCTCTGCAAGCTCAAGCAGGGGCAGATGGTCGGACGGCATTCAGGTGACGTATGCGTCATGGCGTGGCAGGATATAAAGAAGATGACGATGATGTCTACCTGCCACGGGCTAAACCAGGGCCTGCGTTCTGTGTCTTCAGTACCATCTAGAGATAAGATCAAACCCCAAGTGGTTTTGGACCACAAAAAGTTTATGGGCGGTGTTGATCTACAAGGCCTTATACTGGAACCGTATTTAGACGAGCGCAGAATGATCACGAAGTGGTACATGAAACTATTCAAACGCCTTTTAAACTGTTCTATTATGAACTCTCGTATTCTTCTTCAGTCTTCTACGAGCAAATACCATGATCACTTTACTTTCCGCCTTCGCTTGGTTGACGATATTCTCGCTAATCATCTTTCACTGTGTCCGGTTTCTTGTAAACAAGAAAACCCTCTGCCCAATCTCTGATCTTCTTCGTAATCCTCCACTTTCTGCGCTGTCATTAAACTATTCGTCTTCAAATTGTCATAGTCGAAAGAAGTGCTTTTGGTGCAGCCGTGCTGGTCGCAAAGCCCAAAACACTAGTTTTCAATGCGAGCAGTGTCAGTGCATTGGGGAATGCTTTAAATCCTACTAGCAATCATCTTCTTAACTCTTCTTTCTTACTTCTACTCCCTTCTTTTTTAATACTTGTTCTATTTTTACGGTTACGTGCCCAAAGGGTAAAACGGGACCCTATTACTAAGAGTCCGCTGTCCGTCCGTCCGTCTGTCTGCCTGTCCGCCTGTCACCAGGTTATATCTCATAAACCGTGATAGTAAGACAGTGAAAATGTTCACAGAATGATGTATTTCTGTTGCCGCTATAAGAACAAATACTAAAAAACTGAATAAAATAATTATTTATAGGGGCTCCCATACAACAAACGCGATTTTTTGCCGGTTTTTTTAACTTTTTTTTCTGCTGTGTTCTTTTTTACAATCTATCGATGGTTCTAACTAATGCAATCAGGTTAAATTATCTCCAGATATACGCTTGGGGTTGTCACTTTCCTATAAATTGCTTTTTCTTAATTTCGGTCTTATTTTATTATTAAAAGGCTCGGTCTATACCCAGCCGGAAACCGGATCGGGTCAACGCGGATTCAATCCATCGCTTAAGCAATAAGGTCGTTTTTTGAATGGATTCTCGCGGATACTAACGGATTCCGGCTGTGTATAGACCGAGCCTAAGTTGAGTAAGGGTAACTCAACCCGCAAATAGTTCAAAATAGCATGTAAATTTCATTTGTATAATCAATTTTGAACTTGTTATTTAGATATGGTTGTAAATGTACAAAAAAGTTACTTTCTTTACTTTCGAACTGACTCAAGTTCTGAGAATGTCTGTTCCTCTTATTTAAGAATTAATTTATTAAAAGTTGTAAATTTTAACTCCTAAGAATAAAAAAAACTATTATTATCTATTGTGTTTATTTTCCTGTTAGTTTCCCTAAGCTACTACTAACTAGTAAAAAGGACTTTAGTTTGACTTAATTCAACGAAATTGAAATCTCAAAAAAAACTACTCAATAAAATGTTTAATGATGACAGCTACTCGCGGTTTAGGAAGTATAAGTGTATTTAATTATTAGTTACTGTCTGCTGTTAAAATATGGTACGGGTGGATAATATTGTCTTATTTATAAATAAAACGCACGCACTATATCTTTTAAATTATTCTCTAAATCTTATTTTAAAAAATCGGCACTACCTTATAATGTAACCCTGTATCTTAGAGAGAAGGTAACTAATAAACAAAGAGCCTAATGCGAGTGCCACAAAATAATCGCTTCACTTACTTCGATCTAAAAGTCAATGTTAATTTGTATTACTCTCGATCGATCTGAGTGACTTGCTTGTTTTGCGGTACCTGCCCACACTAGGCACCTGATTGATACGATGTAGCGATTTATCGACACCCAACTTTCAAAATATGGTGACATAGCCGCCATCTTGAACTTTTATCGCAACAGTGAGCATATCCGTGCCGGCGACATCACTGTCATGCTCGATTTTTCGATAAAAATTCTTAATTAGGCAAAAATATGCGATAAATCGCTATATCTTATCATTTCATATCGTGTTTTGTTGCTCATGCTGGAGGGGCAGGACCTCGTATTATGTTTTCTTAAAAGACACCCTGTATATGAAAATTCAACAAAGCAATAAAAATGCACTAAAAATATTATTAGTTGCAAGTGTCGTAACATTTGGAGATTGCAGTTTGCGCCAGAAAGTTTGGACTATGAAGTGAAATGAACAAAGTAAGAAAATTTGTGAAAATATTTACTTTATTCTTATGTAAGTACACATTTTAAGTAATCTATAATTGACATTATGGAATTGAGCTCGCGATTATTCAATAGTCAAACTCCTAAATGGTTTATTTATATATTGTTATATATTGAACCACTAATAGCCGCTGCGTTTTTTGGAAATCCCTCCAGTATTCAGAACCCCAGTACATCTGAGCTGTGGGAGGGTTTACTTGCATTAATTCACAGTAAGATACCTTAAACCATTTCGTTATTTAGAGTTACGAACGATCTGGATTCGGGTATTGTTTCTGTAGTATTCAAGACAATTAAAACGCTTCCTCTACTCAAGGCTAATCTGAGCAGCGGTAGGAACTAGGAATTTATATCCATAAAGATAGTATTGCGTTTGCAAAACCTCCCGCATTACAGAAATAAAAGCAGGGTAGCATTTTAACCATCAAACTGCGCGTTGAATCGCTTAAACTCCCGCATCTCAGAAGTAGGTTACTAGGGTTCTGAACACATACCGTCCCCGTCCCCCCCTCCCTCTAAGAGCTAAACTATTGGCTTTAAAAATCTGTAAAAATTCATGATAATAGTTCATGAACTTTCAAGGAAAATCATAACGGTTAAAATAGGTCAGTTAGTTGAGTAATAGGCGTTCACGTTCAACTTAGTCGTTCAAAAATTTCTTAGAGGAAAATATTAAAAGCACCCTTTGAGCCACAAGCTGCGGATGTCGGTTGGCCCATTCATTTATTAAGTAAGTTGTATGACCAGGCATGGCTCACTCCCGCAATTCAGTGGACTTAATTACTTACACGCGGGTATATCATTCGTGTGTCACGCCGCGCTCAGTTGTGCACGCGACGTGCACTTTTAAAATAGGTACTAGATGACAAAATATCCACTTTCTGTATAAAAATCATTTGTGCTATCATCTTGCAATTGTATAGTGACACGGTCGTTGTTCCTTTTTACTTAAAACATTAATTTAAACACAGAATTTTGACGTTACATTGCACAGTTTACCCTAGTGAGGCGACCAAAACCGCCCAAAACCAATTTGGCTTATAGCGTAATAGTACCGTATTACGTATAGATAGGGATTCATTTTCGCTTGTAGTGAACGGTAGTTGGTAGTTAAATCAGTAAGGTAGGCGTGCGGGTGCAATTTATTTTGGACCTTAATGTCAAGTTGAAAAGATTGACAACTTATTACAACTGTTTCGGAAGTGAGCCTTCTGTACCTTTCTATTATTCTGTGGTAAGACCCCCATACCAATCATCCTGTAGATCACGCTGTAGATGTGGTAATAAAATAAAACAATATAAATTTTAGTGCTAAACGAGGGAAAATGCCGAAGATATGACATCGATAATGAATCTAAGAAACTGTACGAAGAAGATTTTAAATCCGTGCTAAAGCGTTTCAGAAGAACCCCTGAATATCTGAAGATCTTGAATGATAAGGTAAACGAATAAAATATTCTACTGTATAACAGCGATTTAATGAGGAGATCCGTGACAGTGGCGGGCATTGGTTTTATTTTGAGGTAGGCAGTAGGTTCTTACGAATGTGTATTAATGATGAAAATCAGTGGTTTTTATCATTAATACACATTTGTAAGTACTATTGCGGGCTCCGACGCCTGACCCGTCTTAAAGCTAAAATCGTTTGCAAGCACCTCATTGCCACTCACTTCAAGCCACGCCCAACGTTCTTTTATGTTTCGGGTTCAATCAAGACAATAGGTGTTTAGGCACAAGCAAGCAAGCTTCTATTTGTATCTAATTGGTTGTAGTAAAACGTAGTAAAATGCATAACCAATCAGGGCGGGTTGGGGCGTGTCCGGCGCGATGCGCTTACACAGGAATATTTCTACAAAGGGGTAAGGCGTCGGAGCCCGCGATAGTAGGTACCTACTGCCTACCTCATTTTATTTATCAGGTAGGCACTGCCTAAATGCCTATATGCACTGCACGCCCCTGTCCGTGAACGAACAAAAGTCGCTGACATAGCCCGGATTAGCAGAACTGACGGCCGATGGGGCGAGAGGCATCCACCCACAAGGTGAACAGACGACTGGTTAAGGTTGCAGGAAGCCGCTGGGTGCAGACCGCGCGCAACCGGCCAATCTGGAAGTCACTGGGGGAGGCCTATGTTCAGCAGTGGAAGTCCGCCGACTGGGGTGATGATGATGAAATGTTCCTGTGGAATATTTAATAAAGTAAAGACCACGTGTTTCGTTTTGGTGTTCAGAAGTCGCGTGATCTTTGGTACAATAGGGACCACATTATTTTGAACCTTATTTACCTAACTTACGGGTGAAAACCAATCAAAATTTTTAACTACAAGAAAACAGCTAGTCGTCTAAATTTTAGTTGCCTTCCTAATATTTTAGATGGCGGATCTGACGGAATACGTTCAAGATTTAGGACTCCAAATGATGTACTTCTACGACAATAAGATGAAAGAAAAAATCAAAGAAACGCTTCATGTAGAACAAGAGACAACCACTTGGAACGGAGTGGATGCGATGAGGTAGAAATAAGTTATACTGGGTATTTGGTATTAGCCTATTTTTAACCGACTTCAAAAAAAAAGGAGGAGGTTCTCAATTCGTCTGAATGTTGTTTTTTTTTTTTTTTTTTGTATGTTTGTTACGCGATTACGCCGTCAATTATGGACCGATTTCAAAATTTATTTTTTAGTTTGAAAGGGTATACTCCCGAGGTGGTCCCATTTCCACCAAGTCAGATTCTGATGATGGGATCCCTGGGAAATCGAGGGCAACCCTCAATTTTTATAGGCACCCATAATGTTTTGCATACATTTTCTGACTCGATGCTGATTTTTGGGTCTGGTAATCATCATGTCATGTTGCTGACCTGATGATGGAAGCCACAGAACTCCTTAACGGATAGGAGTTAGAAGATAATACTGCAATTTGTCGACAGAACGTATTTCGCAGTGTGTTGAGCAGACGTGGAGCTTATGAGGTACCAGACCGCCAATTTTTATTTACTGGGGGCGTACCCGCACACCCAGTAACGAAAAAAAAATTGAAAGTTCCTTTCTTAATTTGACTTGTTATTTAACGCAAGACCTTATCCTATGGTTTCGACACCAAAATAGCCGCCGTTCTGGTTGGAGTAGGTAAACCCTTTCCTTAAGACTTAAAAATTTTCGTCAAAAAATTGACCCCATATAACACCTTATTTTTATCATACCATTGGATGGGGGGTCCATAGAGGACCAATATTAGTTAAGGTTACTTTGCTGTAAAGTCATTTTTGGCGAAGTTAGGAGGGAAAAAATAGAGGACTTAACACTTAAAATTGTAAAATAAAAAAAGTTTAATAAAAAACTAAAAACCGACTTCAAAATGAAACTAAAAAGCCGAAAAATAATATTGACTAAAACATACCTAATCAGTTTTATTTTGGAGTCGGTGCGAATGAACACATTTTAACTCTCGATGGCTGGCACCGACTCCAAAAAGAACTGATTAGGTATGTTTTAGTCAATATTATTTTTCGGCTTTTTAGTTTCATTTTGAAGTCGGTTTTTAGTTTTTTATTAAACTTTTTTTATAACAAATGCATTATAATACCTATGGTGACGTCAGTTTAAAATTCTACAATCACACAAATTATCTAGCCCGTGCATAGGTTGCAGGTTCGAATCCTGCAAGGGTGTTTTTTTTAAACCACAATCACACCAATTATCTAGCCCCAAACTAAGCAAAGCTTGTACGTGGCGACTAGATAACGGATAAACATACTTAAATACGTTATGACAACTTATACAAATGCTCGTATTCATCACACTGATATAGACGACCGTCTGGTGTAGTGGTTCGCACTCCGGACTACAATGCCTGGCGGTTGCGGGTTCGAATCCCGCGAGGGGCAAATGTTAGTGTGATGAGCACGAGCATTTGCACCTAAGTCATGGATGTTTATAAACGTATTCAAGTATGTTTATCCGTTATCTAGTCGCCATAGCACAAGCTTTGCTTAGTTTAGGGCTAGATGTTTTTTTTTTTTTTTTTTTATTTGAGATGGGCTTACTCTTGACCCCAATCTTGCTCTAGAGCATAGATGGGATCTACGATAGAGCGAGCTTGCCCAGAAGATGCCTATTCACTCTGGACTTAAAGAGAGTCAGAGTCAGTAATTGGTGTGATTGTGGTTTAAAAAAAACACCCTTGCGGGATTCGAATCTGCAAGCTTTGTACGACTAGCAGCACGGAAGTTGAGCGCTGGGCGAAAGTTGCACAGAGGACCATTTACGATTCCTACGTGATTGGATAAGAGTGCGCCGCGCCTGCACTAATAAAAAAAAACAATTTATTTCTGTAAATAGGCTTAAACTAAACGCTTTTACACGTCTCATTTTGAGGGTTCCGTACCCAAAGGGTAAAACGGGGCCCTATTACCATATATTAAAAAATATACTACGTAAAATTATTACTAAGGCTCCGCTGTCCGTCTGTCTGTCTGCTGTCTGTCTGCCTGTCCGTCTGTCACCAGGCTGTATCTCATGAACCGTGATAATCGGAGAGTTGAAATGTTTACAGATGATGTATTTCTTTTGCCGCTATAACAACAAATACTAAAAAACAGAATAAAATAAATATTAAAGGGGGCTCCCATACAACAAACATGTTTTTTTTCTCGTATTCATAGATAATGGTACGGAACCCTGCATGCGTGAGTCCGACTCGCATTTGGCCGGTTTTTGTTTTACCCTACTACTTACTGCTTCGGGAAAATTTTGTCCTACCGGCGAAAAGTAGCAGCGCTAGAAACTCGGTCACTATTGGCAGCCTCTTTTTAAATAGTGTATGTAGTTTATATTACAAAATAAATGTACCTGTGCGAGCAAGGCTGTATTTATTTCCAGTCATTTATATAATCTATTCTCCGCGCACACGCGTCTCAGGGGGTCTAGCGCGAAGTGACAAATCCGATATATCGGCCGATTGTTCGGGCATTTCCTAATATGAAATGCAATCGGTCGGTCGGTTTGATCGGGCATTTCAGTCGATTCGACCGATCATCATTTGACATTAGCGGCATCGTAAACCCTACTCTGAAGTGTATCGGTCCGACCGAACATTTGAGTTTGACAAGAGTTTTATCGGAGATCTAATGTCAAATTTTACGACATCTAAATAGCTATCGTCTGACCATCGTAAATGGACATATTTTATAACATGCTTAGAAATCTTGTATTTTATACATACCTAATCATTGTTAACAACAAGTTTTACACCTCCAAGTTAAAACTTCATAACCACCGCATAGCACAAGTACAATTTTACGACACAAATTATTGTAAACGTTATAAAATCTACCAAATATAATAGTTTGGTATGCCGGCTTGACAAAACAATTCATTTCTTCTTATTTTGCTTTAATGATGAAACTATTACAAATGCACTATTAGCACTAAGCCACGAATCCCTAAAAATGCAATAGGTAGGCAACACAACCATATTTTGTCCAATCTTAGAGACCATTATATTTGGTCGGATTCGCGCTGACAGTGTGACAGACAGCTGATAAGATCAGAATAACAAACACAAACTTTTTTTATGGTTTCAAATGTAACACGTCGTTATAATATTATTTTTATTTTTCTTAATTTAAAAAGCATTGGAATGGTGCAATTTTCTTAGTTTCAATATCTAAAATTGATTAAAATAAACATTTTTCTGTTAATAGAAACCATGTTTACGTATTAGTTTACTAATATTTTGAATCGGCAAGAGACTTTTACAAAACCGGTAAAATTTTAATACGTAGTCATAACACTAGCACTTAGTATCATTCATTCCGATACTCTTCTACAATTGTCTGTGGCCACGATGGAACTTCGCGATTTCGATGTTGTTTCGCGCTAAGGTTCCAATCGAAACTTCGGTCGAGGATCGGTCGGATGCGAACATTCGGATGGTACATTTCGCGCTAGACCCCCTGATACGATGATCGTCTCGTAAGATGCGCAAAGCGATGCCCACTCTTTGCTGATTGAACCCGCGTAACTAGGTACCTATGCGACGAATAGACCTTAAGATCGTCAATAAAAAGAGAGACGTATTCTTGAAGCATTCGAAATTAATCTTGAATTTCTATTTCTATTGCTCCCGATTTTACGCATTTTTGAATCACTCGAATTATGTATTGCTATTATAGTAATATTCTTGTAACTATTTTCGTTTCACGTAAAAAATATTGAAAACCAGAATGCAAAAAGTTATTGATATTAAAAACCGGCAATGAATCGCACAGAACGGAACGAAAAAAAGTTTTTAAACTGTGAATTATATATTTACTTCAATGTCATACTTCCGAACTTTCTCTAAACATATAAAATGTGCTTTCTACTAGTAGATAGAATCGAAATACGAGTGGGTCGGACCACTTGTTGCCGAATTCATAGGGATTTCAGTCATTCGCATGCGAATCTTGCCATTTCGTATTCGAATTGGAATTCGCATGATTCAAAAATACGTCTCCTGTTATTTTCTGCCCTCAGAATGCAAAATCCATTAGATCACTACTCCATGTCGCGCTTGAACCCAAACCACATATACAACAGCATCCAAACCCATAAAGCCCAACGCGAAGGGAATTTAACGGAAAATAACAATCCAGTAAAAAGCCTCGACAACTACCATCTGTTGAGAAGCCGCCTGACTCTGCAAGAGAGAAACACGTTTAGAGACATGGGTTTTGAGTATGCCGGGTAAAGTATAATGTAAAATTAATTATATGAATTACCGTAGTGGCGTAGGTTGAACACATCGGTCGCAGAACCGATGAAAGGTGGAGTAAACGGGTTCTCGAGTGGAGAGACTCTCGGCCCAGGTCAGGACCGACGACCTTAGGAAGATGGCTGGCAGTGGCTGAATGAAAAAAGCGGAGAATCGTGCTTTTTGAGGGAGGCTTACAACAAGCAGTGGACTACAATAGGCTGAATAGATATACAGGGTTACATTGCAAGGTACTACTGTACTATAGTGCCAAAATTTTAAATTAGGATCTAGAGGTGCACTGCATAAGGTCCTTGTTGGCAATTTGAACCTCTGGCTTGCGCGGGCGCTCCTGCTGTTAGAAATGTACCTTACATCGGAAAGGCTAAGGTTTGTTTTTTACGTAGATCGATTTAGTTACTGATTCTGAGTGGTCCCTAAAAAATTGGCACTACCTTGCAATGTAACCCTGTAGATAGAATTATCATCATAATCAGTCTACGTAAGTCCCCTGCTAAAGAGGCAGTGGACAGGGCACATAGGACGTAGAACTGACGGCCGACGGGGCAGAAAGGTTCTGGAATAGAGGCCACGTACCGGCAAGCGCAGCGTGGACTCACACCCACAAGGTGGACAGACGACCTGGTAAAGGTTGCAGGCGGCTTCCAATCGGACAATCTAGAAGTCATTGAGGTAGGCCTTTGTTCAGCAGTGCACATCCTGTGGCTGATAAATGATAATGAAGTTCACAACTGGACGGACATAGGCTCTCCCGTTACCTACGTTCAATTTTTTGCTTCAATAAGTACTAATATATACATTTTCAATTATAAACAGATTTTAAAATGTGACGTCACGACAGGAGAATGCTAAAAAAACAGCGTCGATTAAAATAATTTATGTGTAGTGTTTTAGAGCATTAATAGAAGGTCTTAAAATACGCAATTTGTTTTTCTGAAAACCGTCACCGAAAGTCCATACCAGACTCCTAGCAAACCGCATTTCATAACTGGTTTACATTGCTTTAACAAATAAAAAGGAGACGGGGAAGGTTTTTAGCTGCTCTTTTGACACATTGGTAGTCTAACATCATCAAACATTTATATATCATCACTACCTTTCTTAATATACTAGCGACCCAGAGATGCTTATTGCTATGTCAAAAAACTACACTACCACCCGAACCAAAGATCCCCATTATGCTAGCAGCATTGCCTCATTGTATGGCAATGGAGACCCACTGTACCAACCAAGACCCAGAGCGGGGATCTAAACCTCTTTCCCTAAATCGTCGTCCTATTTGCTTGAAAAGCTTAGTGCCTCACAACCCCAGGGCCCAGCCGTCTCCACAGCAATAGGCACAAAATCATAAGCCGACTCCGAAACAGAGTATTGTTCTTTTAAATTACATGCCGTATCGAGATTGATCTATATTAAATGCACAATGTATTTAGAGTACTCAATTAAATAAAATAAGTTGTTTCCACAATCACACCAATTTTCTGGCCCCAAACTAAGCAAAGCTTGTGCTATGGCGACTAGATAACGGATAAATATACTTAAATACGTTTATAAACATCCATGACTTAGGTGCAAATGCTCGTGCTCATCACACTAACATTTGCCCCTCGCGGGATTCGAACCCGCAACCGCCAGGCATTGTAGTCCGGAGCGCGAACCACTACACCAGACGATCGTCAAATGGATAAGGATTAATGCTATATTGCTTAAAATCACTTTGTTATTGAGCCATTATTTCTCGTAAAAAGTAAAGGATAAAAAAATAACTTAACGTGGACGAATTAGACTGAAATATAAATTTATCCAATATTATCAAGCGGAACTTATTTTATGGAACGTCTTTATCCATAGAAGTTGCGAACTTTGCGTGAAAACACCGCGAATTACTTTCGAGTGTGGGAGGCTTGGTTATGTTCGCGGAAACTTCGCGCCGCGAACGTCGCGCGTGCTTCGCGGACTAAGTGTGGAGCGCACTTAAGAGATAGACTTAAAATACTTCTATCTTTTTTGTAGAACCTTTTAAGACGTACAATACTGTAGTACATTATTTTGATCTATCTCGTATGGTTCAGCCAGCATTTGCAATGTTAACGCAAAAAATGTGTTTACTAAAGACATCACATTAGAAACCTCTAAAATTATCAGTGTTTCTCTTCTTTATTATGCATATGAACCTTCCATCTAAATCACTCTATCTATTTTTAAAAACCGCATTAAAAGCCGTTGCGTAGTTTTAATGATCTAAGCATACATAGGGACATCCAGACAGTGTATAGAAACTTTGTTTTATACTATGCGGTGCAGTGATGGATGAGGATTATAAATTGGCCACTTCTAGTGTTAGAGTTTATCAAGCCACCTGAAGGATTTTGACTTAGCATAACGACTGTTATCAAATTACAACAGCCGGCGCCGACAGTTTAACGTGCCCTCCGAAAGACGGGGATGCTCAGTCGTAATGCCACTTATCGGTCACCCATCCGACACCTGCCCGGATTGAGTGTTGCATGATCGGATCTGATCGGTCTTCGCCACAACCTGTCGAACTTCGCCATGAGCGCTTCGATATCAGTATTGCAACAACGGTAAATATCGTTTTCAGGACAATACCTACCAATGCTTCGAGGACCCAACCTTTTTCATTGCATTATTTTAATACTTGGAGATTGTTTTAGTGAGATCAAATATCATATTCCTAACATACTGTCTGTGCCCTATCTACGCATACATAAATTAGTTTAATCGACTCTGGGGGTTTGGCCTATGGTATTTTAGCATTCTCCTTTATTTAGGACCCCCTCCAACCTCTTTGTCACGCAAAGTCCCATTTCATTGACCCCCACCCCTTAAAGTGTGACGTAATATGTTGATGGGCCCATGGAAATTGACTATCAATAATTTTTACCGTTTATCCGAGTTTGTTAAAATTGAGTGTCGATTTTTTAGGTTAATTATCCAATCTGTTATCAAGAGTTTGAGCAACGAGGAGCCATTTGACCGTACTGTGCGTTCTACCAGACAGCTTTTGGTGACCACGACGCACTATCCAACCTTCACTACTACAACAACTTCATCTGTCTTTGATGTAAGAGCCTTGTAGCTTTTGATATTACGCATTACACTTTGAGAACATTATCCCACTAACGTTATAAATTCGGAAGCTTGTGAGGATGTTTGTGACGCGTAAACGGATGAACGGATTTGGATGAAATTTTGCACACGTAATCTGGATAAGGTATATTGTTATTTATTGTACGTTTTGCGTTATGATACCAAACATCCTGGAGGCCTAATATGAAAGCGTATCGTTCGTTCGGTCGTATTGTCCGATCAAATTAAAATATCCATTCTCTTGTATCAAAGGATTGACAATTATGAACAATTGAAAACGATCACGTTTTTTAGACGGCTAAGTTGAGTTGGTCATATTATCAAAGGATTGACACATGAGACTGGCCATTTTAATTTTTTAGGTTTATACGACCGAACGAAAGATACACTTTCGTGCTAGGCCCCCTGTAGTCCACGGCACCAATGTATGCCGATGTTGAACGCTGGGTGAAAGATTCGAAGATCATTACGATAACGTGATTAACTAGTATTGCACCGCCGGATGAGATTGGTTGTTAGGTCCGCGTTTGCGCGTCTCTGATACGATGATCCAGTGACGGATTAACCACGTAGCAAGAGTAGCAAATGATACGGGCCCCGCGCCTTAGGGGGCCCCGCGCACCAACGCATTCAGACCGTAAAAGAATATCAATTTTAATAGAAATTAGAAGTGTGTTTTGTTTTAAATAATCAAGGTACAATATTAAAAAGACCTGGTATTAAACTGATAAAATTTCATTTATAATTTTAGAACATTTATAAAAGTGAGCACCGGTCACAAAAAAACAATTGTTTTGCACCGCATGGCACGCAAGTTGGTGAAACTGCAAAACACTGTAAATTTCTTGATATTCTCAAAAAGCTAGTGGTCGAGCTGATGTGATGTGACTAGTATTACTGACAGTAAGAAGCACGAGCTTTTGTTAAATAATTCTTTCAAATCTTGTTTCCCAAACGTAGACCTACCCTAGAAATCACTTGGCCACTGTTCATCCATGCCATCTCTCATAAAATTTCGGTTAGTTCAGCTGGATGGCAGTCTAAGGAGAGAGATATTTCAGGTTTTATTTAAAAATCGCGGTCGCTTCGCTCGTGGATTATGTTTTCTTTCATGCTCCTCACGCAATAAAATGTTTACCGGTTTCTCAAAACTAGTTAATCCTTCAATGATATTCCAATTGTGGCAAAGGTGGAAAAAAATATGTATAAATGAGCTGAACTGATTAGACGGTTTTTATACGCTGCTTTTGTGTGCTTTTGCCAATACCGTCGCTTTATTACCGTGCCCTCTTGTGAAAAAACGCAAAACATCTCGAAACAATTTAGCGCCCACTTCATTCGCAGTGTTTCCGGTTACATTAAAATATTTCTTTCAACACACTTATTAATAATGAAATTCTTATTTTTAAAAGATTAAAGACGCAAAAAATTTGCATTTTGCAATATGCTGCATGCATGTGGCAATATGCTGTCCGATTCTAATTACATTGGATTTTTGTATGACATGGCTTAATTCAGAATTATTAATCGAATTAGAGATGGCCTGACCAGAAATATTAAACCCCCCCCCCCCCCCTCCCTCCGAAACGAAGACTAGATCTACCCTACCAAGGGCTCGCCAATAGAATTTGCTACAGGCTGTGCGCTTGCTTAATCCGGCACTGCGATGATCGTATCGTAAGGCAGTGTTCCGCAAACTTTTAGTGTTCAAGTTACATCTAGGAAAACGAAAAATTTTGGAGGTACATTACGACCAAAACTATTTACATATACAAGATGTACAAAAGAATGGGACTCTCCTTAAAGCACG
Organism: Anania fuscalis; assembly: GCA_950371115.1. Lineage (NCBI taxonomy): Eukaryota > Metazoa > Arthropoda > Insecta > Lepidoptera > Crambidae > Anania > Anania fuscalis. The sequence continues at coordinate 4,905,630 of OX493354.1, forward strand.
TGATCAGCTGGTCATATACAACAACTTTTTCTATGGGATCAACATCGAAATCGTGATTTTATTTTCAGATGCCCATACATAATATGCGAGTATGTTTGTATGGAGAAACTGATTTTTTTTTTATTGATTTCGATGTTGCTCCCATAGTAAAAGTTGTTGTATATGATCAGCTGATCACGTGCTTTTAAATAGTGTCCCATTCTCTTGTACACCCTGTATATGTGTAAAGTAATTTTCTTACCCTTACTTACTTAAAATAAGTTTATAAGAGAACCATATTTTTCCGAGGCTCACCAACTAATGACCACGGTACACCAGTGTGCCGCGGAACACCCTTTGCGAAACACTGTCGTAAGGGGTCGTACATTAATCACGTTTATTTTAGCCATTCTTAAACTCCCCTCCCCCATGGTGATATGTGGTGAGGTTTTAGATTACCCCTCCCCCCGTACCCAAAATCACGAGTGTTTTGCTACGGCGAGTCACACGCCGCTTTTTCGTTTTGAAATCGCGCGTTAAAAAGAAAAATAAATACACGTGATAAAATGTCATTTCACCCCTCCCCCCAGTGATAATTGGCGATGTTTTTCGAACCCCCTTCCCCCCCTTCAGAGCCCCACATGATTAATGGACGACCGCAAAGCGATGCCCACTCTTTGCCCCACGCTCAACATCGGTGCCACCGGATACTGTACCCTACCCATCAGTGTTTTTTTTTTACCTTACGTAACAATTTCTTTTATTATTATAGGTAACATTTGATCAATATACAAGCACGTTGGCTGAACTAAACCCGACTGATGAAGGCACGTTTAGGTTCAAGTATCGGGCTCCGAAGCTCTCTCGATATGAGTAAAGATCTAAGGAAGGACAGAAGAAATAAACTAGTTTCATTATTTGGTAATTTTATTTCAAACCTTTTCAACCCTCTTTTGTTAGAAATAGCGGTAATTTTGAGCGCTGGGTGAAAGATGCGCCATAACGATTACGTCATTGGCTAGTAGTGCTACGCGCCACTGTCGGCCGTGATTGGAATTTTAAACTCTGATTCTAACATCGAAAATAATAAACTCAGATTCATAACGTGTTTGGCATCAAAAAATATGTCTTGGAGAGCGGATAAGTACCTACCTAAACTTTATAATTATACACCGTGAATTTTTAATTACCCGATAAAATTAACTAACATACTCAGATATCGATATACATCGAATTTGGCGAATAAAAAAAACAGAACGGCGTACGGCGTTGGCGTACGGAAGGAATAACTATGAATGAAAAAAAAATCCATTCATAGTTATTCCTTCCGTACGCCAATATTACGCGACCAAATTAGGTGGATTTTGGTTCCGTTAATGTTGGAATCATAATGATTACTATTTGAATTAGCAGGACTTTTATGGTGCATATTTTTAAGGAATGTTAGGGAGGTTTTAAATAAATTTTTCATAAAAAAAAAATTTTTATTCGCCAAATTCGATGTATATCGATATCTGAGTATGTTAGTTAATTTTCTCGGGTAATTAAAAATTCACGGTGTATAGTCAATACAAAACTTGTAAAAGGTTTAGAAAGAAAGAAGAGTTAATGTTTTGGTGCCTTTAAAGATAAAAGTTAATTAGGTTTTGCTTTCCATAAAAGTAAAACATGTGTATGAGTTATTAATAACGTCAAACCCGTGTCAATGAAATTGTTAAACAAAAATAAATTTTGTTTGGACAAGTTTAAATCAAACTTATATAAGGAAATGTGGATTATTATGCTAATTTCTTACATTCTTTGTATTTCGTTTGTGTGACGTCAAGCGATATTTTCATTTCATTTCCTTTAGAATCCGTACTTTGGGGCCGTCCGTAAATTCGTCACACGTTTTAGTCGTCCGTAAGTAAATTCATCGTCCGAATAAATAAAATAAAACACTCGAGCCCGTATCAGCAATGTCGATTCTGTCACCTAGGGTTTTATAAAAAACAAGTACTTATAAAAAACCGGCCAAGTGCGAGTCGGACCCGCGCACGAAGGGTTCCGTACCATTTACTATAAAAACGGCAAAAAATCACGTTTGTTGTATGGGAACCCCCTTAAATATCTATTGTATTCAGTTTTTTAGTTTTTGTTGTTATAGTGGCCACAAAATATTTTTTTTTGTTTATTTATTAAGATCACCAACAAGGTTACATCAACATTACATATACATTATCTTCCTTATTTAGGTTCACTTTGCTTTGATTCTACAGTAAGTAGCTAATAAAGGACTTTTAAGAAATCAGAAACAATTACAGTATATCACAACACACGGACCTGAGATGTGAAGAAAAATTCAATTTCTTTAATAATCGGACTCTTCAAGAATGCGGAACCTCAGAGAGATAGCGAAGCCAAAATATAGGTTTAAATAAAACATAAGTAGGTTTTAATAAGTAAGTACGCAGTCAAACAAAAGCAAGCTAAACAAATATTGCAATTTTATCTTTTTCGCCATCTGTTCAAACAATTAATGGCATTATACATTGTTTTTAACAGCGTTGGATGCCTTAGTATTATTAGAATCGCCTAGACGGGAACACGTATTCATGGCGTATTTCAATATCTTCGCTATTCTGATTCTGGTAAGAACAAAAATATTTTTGCGGGTGCACATGACATACGAAAGGAAAAGGAGACGTATTAGTTTAACATTCGAGTTCCAATTCGTATACCAAATCACAAGATTGTACGGACAACAGCTCGTCGACCTACCACAAAATTTCAAATTTTCTCATTTGAAAATGATCTCTATATGTCAGGCTTAAAGTTGAAAATCTATTGGAGAATTTTTGACTTTTGGGGTAGGTCGACGTGCTGTTGACTGTTTTACGAAGTTTTAGGAAATTGTACACAGAAGTTGTTGACAATCAATTGACATACACATTGACTTATATATTACTTCGTAAGGACAGGGCGGACCAAACGTCTGGATGTTGGACCTAAAGAGACCCGAAAATGACCCGACCGAGGCCGATGTGACGTAGTCAGTGGTCGGCGGTCATCGTGATCTGACATTTGCATGAAAAAATAAAAATGCCTAGATGTTTACTGAAAGGTTGCATAAATTACGACAGAAAGGTCATTAAAATAAAATCTAATATTACTTCGCACCAATAAGCCGCATATTTGATAAACACTAAACTTATTTACATTACTTTAACAATTTTCCAACTCTTTTGTCAATTCTACGAAGCAACGCCATATTTACCGTGCAAAACCGATACAATTTTGTAGCGGCGTGCATTAGTTGTTATTGTTATAGTATCGCCATAATAGTGCTCACAGTGCACTGAGTGCAGTTCAGTACCTACATGCGATGTAATATAAATATTTTATTTTATGATGATTTATTGAATACTTAATTTAAGTTTACATGATAAAGCACTATGAGTCAAAAATTGGAAACATGTCAAAAATAACAAAAGGCAACAGTAAAAAAAAAAATGTTTTATTCGAAGGACAGTAAAATGTAATTAATAAATATATATAAATTATCTGATATAGTTTTTTCAGAAAAGTCTTAAGGTATGATTCCGTATACTTATAAAACTAAATTGTATCCACAAACAACCAATTATCCAGCCCCAAACTAAGCAAATCTTGTGCTATTGCCACTAGAGACAGATAATTAATATACTTAAATATATTTATAAACTACTTAAATACATTGATAAACATCCATGACTTAAGTGCAAATGCTCGTGGCTGCTCATCACACTAACATTTGCCCCTCGCGGGAGTCAAACCCGCAACGGCCAGGCATTGTAGTGCGGAGCGTTAACTACTACACCAGATGGTTGTCGATGTAATCTCATATAAACTCATAGAGAAAATATGGGGACCAGCACTACTGCGTGCTGCTGAATTCGGAATCATACCTTTTGTTTCATTTCGAGAGATAGAGAGAGAAACTGTTTTTTGTTTTATAGCTTCAATTATATGTATAGATTAGTCATCATTACAACTTATAAGAAAAGTATAGTTTTATTTAAGTAATGTTGATGTTAAAGTATTTACTAATTACTTACATACAATTAAACAGAAACAAAAATATGAATATTGATATTCATTATAAAGACACGAAAATTAACGAAGTAAAAGAAACGAAGTTTCCAGTTTTAACTATAGAACAAGACGTAAATTGGAAAACGCATAAAGATAATTTTTGTACAGCAGGCGCAGCGCGAGAGCTGAGCGAACGCGACCATTAAACTGGCTCGAACGTGAACCAGAACTGCACGCGCGCAAATCGCGCGCACTGTACAAGCCTTGCATGAGTTGCGTTAAAGAGGCGCAAATCTGTTGCAGTAACGGATACCGTGCCGCGCGCGTGCAGCTCGCGCGCAAATCGCGAGCTGCGCGCGTCCTGTGTATTCGCGGCGCGTTTGCCAGATCTGGACCTATCCTTACAGAGTCAATAAGTTTATTTATGCTTTAAAGCAGGTTAGATCTGTAACAAAAACTGCGATTGCTACCTTTCATGCATTGTAGGTTCTAAATTACGCTACAGTTTACTGATGTGATACTACTTAATATAAATAGAGCTTTAATTGCCCAAAAAAGATGCATAAGAGCAATATGCGGTGTCCCTCCACGAACATCATGTCGTCCTCTATTTGCACAGTTGCAATTACTAACATTGACGTCCCTGTATATATTTGAAACATGTGTATTTGTAATGCAAAGTATGCATATTTTTAATAGGGCATTTGACATTTATCCACGGAACACAAGAAATCAAAATATCCTGTTACTACTAAAACTCTGCATTGTTAGCAGTATAAAAAAAGCTGTATGACAATGAGTATAAAAAAATCATCAATAATATACCTAATGAATTCAAATCATTAAATAATAATCAATTTAAAACAAAATTTAATAAGTGGCTAATCTTACATACCGTAAAGGAGTTTTTTTAAATAATAAATATTAATTTCCACATAATTATGATATGACTGACATCTATGTACCTAATTTAATTTAATGCAATTTTAGATTAATTTTATATTTAATTTTAGTTAAATTTTATATTTAATTTGCATCCCTCGTGTTGGCTAAACATGCTTCGTACGTTCATTTTAAAACACCTATGCATACCGTGTTTAAGCAAATAAAGATTATTTTATTTTACCTTAATGTATGTTGACGTATTTAATTTGAAAAAGCAAAAAGTTATATTTACTCTGATACTACTTTAATATAACATCTGTGAAATAAAAACTTTTTTCTTAGTTCCTCTTTCGTTATAAGCCGCTCTTACAAGGTTACTTAGGGGTAATTTTTTGGTTACTCTATGATGCTATTTGACAGTTGACATCGAAGTCTAACGGATGGGGTTAGTGTGTCATGTATGAAGGAAATGCAAGGCGATTTGTTCTGTCAGCCGTATCTTTACTTTTTACATCAATGGACATACATTTGTGCTGTCAAAAGACGTACAGGCTCTGCTTTTTAATTTGTATGGCGATAGCAAGCTTTGACGTCATTGTTTACCGGACTCAACTGCCTAACTGTTTATTGGTTTTGAAGCAAACGAAAATCAGATTCTTCGAATAAATGATAATGTACCAGGTTATCGGGCCTATATAAGGTGTCAGATTTAATAAATGATGTCTTAGAATTATTTATAATTGGTGCCCACAACCCTATTCTTGGGATTTCGGATGCGAATTGGAATTCAAACGGTTCAAAAATAAGATTACAGCGTGAAACTTGGGGTCTCAATTTGGGACGGAAAAGGGAGAGGGAACTACCTATTTTAAACTTAGCAGTCTTGTCTCACACATAGGTATAAATCTAGCAAAACAGATAAGATATTTTTATTAAAATGATTTCTATGTTCTCCCGGGATATCGAGGTGTAGGTACCCCACGTCATCGCCTTTGTTTTGAAGATAGGTCATTCATTTTTTTTTAACTAAAGCCTCCTGACTTCTCATTAGAAAAACAAAAACTTACTTTTTTTTTTGTCCATCTTCATCAGAAGACCTACCTGTTGGAAAACTCTATTAAGGCCATCGAGCATTGTACCGAGGAATATGTTTTTAAAAGGTCATGAGGTCCTTTAGCTGAAAAAATGTTTGGACCACTATTAAATGAGCCATCCTGTATATTAAGTCGCGGGCCGAAGCTAGTCAATAAATAAAAACTTGATTTGCTTAATAATTAAAAACTTTTCATATTTCAGAGTTTCTGTACCATGAACATTAGTAATGCTCTTCTTGGAAAGATTCTAAATTCTGTAGGCAAAACTAAAAATTTCGAAGAAAATAATAAGCACGTGGCACCAACGAGAAAATCCATCGCACACCTTGACTCTTCTATTACAGAAAATAAGAGCAAACAAGACAACAGTATTATCAAAGATCTAAATAAAGACGATGAAGAAGAAAATGATTTGAAAGCACAGCCAACGAACTTGCTTGATACAACTCAAAAAAGTTCAGGGGATCATAGTGAACAATACAACCTTATCAAGAAAGAGTTAAATAAACTCCTTTCGGTACCAACTTCCCAAGATTCTGGTAAACTGCTAGGAACCGATGTAGCTCCTGAAGAAATAATGGAACAATATTTCTCACTTGTTATAAGTAAAATTATCGAAATTCTTATGTCAAGATTGTGATAATCAAAATTATAAGATTACCTAAATATATAGCGAGTGATAGTTTGCAATGTGTTTTGCAATACCCTTTCATGAATTATACGTTGTATATTTTTTAAATGATTCCTATTTATGTACTAAGTACCTATTCTTACAAGAGTTCACCCAAGAGTTACTTACCTATACAGAAATACCATTCGTATTAAACCGCAACCGCAACAGTGCGAATAAAAAAATATTATGAGTGAGATTACTTAAGGCGCTATACTTATCCCAACAAGAAATATTAAGATTTAAGTATGTTGTACTAATGAGGTCACTTGCACTTAACAAAAAAATTAAGTCGCTAAGTAAGTAAGTATGCAACTGCAAGAAAATCAAAAGGAACACTTTCTAAATGCGAATATTTTGTGGTCATTGGCCAACATTGCTGTGTAGCTGGGTTAAGTTGTTTTTGTACTAATAGATTGGTGGATAACTTAAGTAAGTATACCTCCCTACATTGCATGAATATGACTAGTTGATAGGTTTTAATAGATAGTCAATGATTTGCCTTGAATTTATGGTGTAGGATCGGGAATCGAACACCTAATCTGTGATAATCAGTAATATTATTGTTTAACTTGGCTAGCCCTCTTAAAATTGCCATGCCCTTGCAGGGCGTCACATTAGCTACTATCATATGTACCTACTATCTTACCCTACTATTAATGTGACATGCAATAAACTATTTGAATTTGAATTTGAATTTAATCCGGGGGTTTGATTCTCTGCTGTTTGGGTCAATAAATTGATTTTTTAATTTCCCCTTGGTAATTATTTATATGGTACGTACCTCGTTTCGTACGTTACACAAACTGTTTCTTTCTCTCTGTAAATAAAGATTAAGGCTCGGTCTATACCCAGCCGGAAACCGGACCGGGTTAACGCGGATTAAATGATGATTCTTGCGGATGCTAACGGATTCCGGCAGCGTATAGACCGAGCCTAAGTAGGTAGGTACGGACAACAGCACGTCGACCTACCACAAAATGTCAAATTTTCTCATTTAAAAATGAACTCTATTCGTCAGGCTTAAAGTTGAAAATCTATTGGAGAATTTTTGACTTTTGGGGTAGGTCGACGTGCTGTTGACTGACTTATTACACGTCTTGTACGAATCAGACTCGCAGAGACTAGACTCAGAGTGAAGGTTTAAGAGGGCTTAGCTAGGAATGTGGTCGCTTCGCATCAAGCGTTTGAATAGTAATAATAATTAACGTTTACTTAACCGATTTTATAGAAACGATTATTTAACTTACACTAACTTAGCCATAGCCATCAGTCAGTAAATAGCCATTACTTACTTACTTTTTAGCTTGCCCCGTATTTCGAGTTCGCGTTTGTGCGAGTACGTCTTACAATTAACCGGTTCTTTATATTTATCATTATGATAAATTAGAGTCAATAAGTATTTTACTTTTTATGACTGAACCAGTCAAGCTACATAAAACCAAAACAGTCAAGCAAGAGTTAGCTGTATAAAGCTTTATATCATTGCCATTCTTATCTACACCATCTGTCGCACTGACACTGCCTGTCACTGTCATCAGCTATCACTGTCAAAAATTGCCATTTTTGTTTTGTTCACGTTCTTTTTGTTTGAATTGTTTGTGCTTAACTTTCGCTTTATTTTTAACAAGAAAATGAAGAAAAAGGCTGTAAAATCTCCATCGAAACCTAAAAGTCAATGTCCTATTTGTCACAAAACGATCCTTGGCGGCTCTTACAATATGAAATCTCATTTATATCAACACAAACTTATAGCCCCACGTTTCCAGTGTGATGTGTGTTCAAAACAGTATTATAGGAAAGATGCATTCAAGAAGCATTTGGGAGTACACACAGGCACCCAGCGGACCCACATTTGTGATTACTGCGGCCGTGAATTTGTTGACAAGCGTAATTTGATCAACCATCTAAAAATACATGATGTTGGAGTATCTGACACTAAATACTACGCCTGCAAGGCTTGTGGCGCCTCCTACTGCGAAGAGAGACTGCTGAAATACCATATAAGAAAGGAACACTTCAATCTCAAGCAAAAAGATCTTGACGTTAATAAGAAATTACTCAATGAAACGTGGGTTGAACGGGTTTTGGAGTCTGAAGTCTGTGTACAAATGACAAAAGTTAATAACAACGTCATTACCATTAAAAAGTGTGGCTCTGTCAAATCTGAAAACAAAGACGATGAAAAGAACAACACAAATTGTTTTAGGCAATACATGCATTCTATTTTTGCGAGTAAAGACAAATCGCAGTATTCTAAAGCTGTATGTGACTATTGCAATAAAGAAATGTTAAAGAAAAGTCTCCAGTCGCATATAAGGGAAAGGCATTTAAACTTACGCAGATTTAAGTGTGATACCTGCTTGCGGAGTTTTAAACGACATTATCAGCTAGTTGATCATGTTTGTGGTAAGTTGAAAAGGAGGAGACGAGAAAATTGATCCGTAACCTAGGTACTTAATTTACTGCCTTTAACAATTGGTAAAAATTATGAAGCATGAAACATAGTGAGGATTACTTATGAAATGTAGAAAGATTGACAAACTTACAGTTTTATTACGTACATTGCTGTTCAAAAAAACCTAATTACAAAATAGTTATCTCTGAAAAAAGGAAAAACAAATATCGTTTTTATTAAAGCAAAGCATGATTCTAAAAAAAAGGCTTTCTACTATAAGTTATTAGTTTTTTATAATATTGAAAGAAAACAAACTTTATTAAATTAGATAGTTAAGTTTTTGAAAAGTATGACAATTTTTAGTTTTTTTATATTGTGATAAGAGTTAATGTTTATCAGCCTTTAACAAACATTGTGACAAAAAATTAAATAAGTGCCTTTTGCTAATTAATAACTATCTGTATTATTGATACAATATAAAATATTTTATTGTACTTACGGATGCATGCAAATGACACATTTTCTGAGTAGACTAAATTAAATAATGTGCACAAAATATTGTCTTCCAAAAAATATGTTGTATTAATTATTAAGTAAGGAATCATTTATCGCCAATTCAGCGATGTTTAGATGGAGTAACTTATTGCCAAATACTTAAATACCCGTGTCTTACGTGGGCTCAATAAGATTTAAAATCCTGAACACCGATAGATAAGTGAGTGCATCGGATATAACATTGAAAACTTTAAATGAAAATACAGTAGGGCCTTGTTAATCCAGAGAGGCAAAGACAAGACCCTTAGCGAATTATCAAGGCGTCCGGATTATAGTATGCCATATTTAATGGTGATAAAACACATGTTTAACCTAAGTTTCTTTACGCCTCGCCTACAGTTGACCAGCTTCCGAGCAATGATAGGGTCACCTTTATCTAACATTTCTATAATCCGCAATTTGTCTTTTAATGTTAATTTTAAATGTTTACGAATTACGTGGCGGCGCCATGCCATGATGTAAGCAAGCGTGCTAAATTGACACTGTAGACGAAAGGCTTTGAACAAAAGATTGACGAGGGGTTGGCTCAAGGCAGCATCTACATCCACCTCCCACCCGAACCCTATTGCCTGGCCGGATTACAGCGAACTAACGAGGCCCTACTGTACTACTCATTTTGTATAGATTTCTTTTAAAGATTTTGATGTTTGTCCGATAAAAAAAGTTGTTATATAATATATATTTGAGCAGAAAGTGACTTTCTCAGACACTTGATGTAAATTCACCAAGTATTTATATATTATACAAGTGTTTAAGCCATGTGGGGTCTTGGGTTAAATTGAGATTGATATTTAGTTGAAGAGTTTATTGTATTACACTGTTATTAATATAGGTTTTATAAGATTTTAACAGGCTTCGTCGTGGAGTGCGTTGACAAAGTCCTCTTGACGCCAGCGAAAAAAAACAAAAAAAGGAATGACAAGTAAAAAATAAAAAATAAATAGGTTGGCTTTGTCATGGAGGTTGAACATGCTCCCCGGGTTGAAGCAGGCTTCAAAGGTCAGCAGTAGTCGGAAGAACGCATATATTGTTATATGCCCGTCGAATGGTTCCCCTTTTGGTTTTGATTTCTGCCACTCGACTGATACTATCCGCTCCTGGATACACCTTCGTAATTCGGCCTAGTGTTCATAGTAGAGGAGGCGTTGTTTTATCCTTGATTATAACGAGTGAGTTCGATTTCAGTTCGTCCTTATTTGTTGCCCATTTGGTTTTTTGCTGTAGCAGAGTGATGTATTCGGTGTTGAATCTCCTCCAGAAATGCAATCTCATAGCTTCTATCCGTCTGTGACGTTCCAAATAATTGACATTGGCGTCTTCAGAGACTGGCTGATGTGGCACAGACATTGGAGTTCGACCAATCAGGAAATGGGACGGAGTCAGAGCGCTGTAGTCAGTTGGGTCAGTGGAGAGTGGAGTTATAGGTCGAGAGTTTTAAACGGCCTCGATTTGAGTGAGATAAGTCATACCCAGTATGCGTCTAAGATGAAATTTAGCGGAACGAACTGCGCTTTCTGCTAAACCATTAAAATGGGGGCTGTAGGCTGGGGGGAATAGAAACTTAATGTCACAGTCTGCTAGTTCAGAAGCAATGTTAAATTTTGAGAATAATAGATTAAGCTCGTTGCTTGCGCCCACAAAGTTAGTTCCGTTATCGGACATAATCATTTGTGGCTTGCCCCGTCGTGAAATGAATCGCCGGAGCGCTGCTAGATAGGCTTCTTTAGAAAGGTCTGTAACGAGCTCCAAGTGAACCGCTTTGATAGCTAAACAGGTAAAAATACACAGATAAGACTTGATTAACTTACAGCCACGCCCCTTTCTATCAGCTATCAAGATTGGTCCAGCTGGTTATAATAAACAATAGATTCTGTAATCAAGCCCTAGATTATGATATAGCGATGAATAATACTACAGGTCCCATAACAAACAAGACGTATGTAATTAGAATGTAAGTAAGTGTATTAGTTGTAAAAGAGAGTTTGTATTATTGTTTCAAGATAAATGATTTATTGTAAATCTTACTTAATGTAAGATAGACTAGAATAGGGCATTTTAGGTCATCTTTATCTTAAACTAGTGGTCCTGACTACTACAGCGTGGAAGAGCTGATAGGATCAGCCTTCACCCGGCGAGAATGAGATCAGCGGGAATCGCATCAAGACCTGCAATCAATCGGCAACGTTATATAGATTGTAACACTTTGTTAGTACGCAGCCTTGCAGTGAATTTAAGGATTCTATTTTGTTTTAGAATTAAGGAGTTTAATTAGTAATTTAGAGTAGGTACTTCGTATGAACCATAGTAGGTGCGTGTGTATAGGCGTTTTCGACCTTTGCTATTTTGGTATCTTTTAGCCTGAAATTGTTCTTGGATTGCACGTTTCGCATGCACGGTCATAGAGTATGTATGCAGTGAACCTTGGTGATTTAGAAAGTGACAGTGATGCGAGGAAGTTGAAGTACGTGCCATGTAACTGGTAATCAACCAACCTAATTTGGTTTCATATAGTTTGGGCTGGTTTTTTCCTAGATCGATCGAATTGCTACATATAACGCTCCAAAATGTTTCAGCTCCGACTAAAATATCAATCGCCGATGGAACATTGAAAGAAGGGTCAGCCAGTGGCATGCCGGTAGGTATAGATAGGTGACTGACATTAATTAACGTAGATGGCAGCGCTTTAGTAATTTGTGGCAGAACTAGACAGTCAAGATTACTTTGATAGTTACTATATAGGGATTTGATTGTAATGTTGCAAGATTGTGAACTATTGCAGGCTTGATTGCAGATACCTGATACGGTAGCATCCTTAGCGCGTCTCGACAATCCTAGCTTGTCGCAGAAATCATTCGTGATAAAATTAGCTGTGCTGCCGCTGTCGAGCAGCACTCGGGCCGTGTGTACCTCGCCATTGTTATAAAACACCTGCACCAGCGCTGTTGATAGGAGTACATTGGAAGAATGGGTGTGGTGTGAGGTGTTTGTAGACAGAACGACGTTGTTATTTGTATTAGTTTGGTACTTAGATAGTGAATTGTCATTAGAAGATGTCGTAACAGGTAGAGCGACACTATCTTGAATTGGTGCGGTCGCGGCAGTAATAAGAGGTTGATCATTATGTAAATGTAATAATGTATTGTGCTTAAGTTTGCAGTATCGGCAGTGAGATAAATAACATTTCGTATTGGTATGGCCAGGTTTAAGACAATTATAACACAATTTTAGTTCTTGTACCTTGGATATGCGGTTTTCAATAGATAATTCACGAAACTTGTCACACATATAAAGAAAATGATCACTTTTGCACATAGGGCAGTTCACTTTATACTTTTTTGATTGGTTATTATCATTATTATTTACTACTAAGTAGCTTCTTGTTTTTAAAAGCTCTGGTTTTAGTGATTTGTTATCCTCCAGTGTCTCTAACAAGTCAGCTCTGTTGTTTAAAAATGTACAAAACTGCGACAAAGATGGTGGCTCAGACAAAGTATTACGAAATTCCTCCCAATATCGACTAGTAGATGCATCTAGTTTATTAGACATCATATAAATGATTAATGTATCCCAGTGCTGAGTTGGTTGCTTAAGAGTGGTAAGAGCCCTGATATTTTTATTTGTGACATCTAGTAAATGACGTATTAATTGACTTGATTCTTTAGAAATTGAACTGACATTAAAAAGTGATTGTACGTGATTGTTAACTAGTAGTCTGGAGTTATCATACCTTTCGCACAATAACTTCCAAGCAGTGATATAATTTTCTTGAGTGAAATCAATGTTTTGAACAATAATAGCAGCACTTCCATGAAGAGAAGCACGTAGATAGTGAAATTTGCTTATATTATCCAAGGTATCATTATTATGAATCATTGATGCATAGATTTCCCTAAATTCGAGCCAATCTTGATAGTTACCATTGAATTGAGGTATATTTATTTTGGGCAGATGAAATTTAGTATGGCTGCAAGTCTCACCTGATTTAGCGTCGTTGAAGCTTGATGCAGAACCCGATCTATGGCGCTGTTGTAATTCTCGTTTGGCGGCGCAAGCATCGAGGAGTCCTTGTGCTGATGAAATCAAGGAATAATATCTCGCCTCGAACAGCTGTCGGTCAGTATACTCCTCATCCGGAGGTTCGCTTAATAGTTCAATTTCGTTCTGTAAATTATCATAATCGTTGAACATAGATTCTATCCTAGACAGTCTATTTTTAAGTTCTATCACGTGTGCATCACTAAGTGACGTTTCATAGTCCCTAAGAGGGTTTAAGTATGACTCAAATTGGGTTAATTTTGCTTTAATAGACGATCTAGATTTTTTAAGTTTTTTGAGTTTGGTGTCTAATTCTTCTTGACTCATTATTAATTTTATTTTATTCGTTAATTTTGAAAAATGAAAGTTAATTTATAATATGTTAAACGAAAATAAAATTGTTGTAATCGTAATTATTGTTGTTTTAATTGTTGTTGTTGGGGAAATGTACTTAATATTCACTCAAATCTTGGCGAAAAAAATAAAGTATTGATGGAGTTTGACAAAGGAAATAGGTATTAGATAACATGGAATAATGGAACGAACTCACTAGTCTTTGTGCGCTTTATCCAATCATGTAGGTATATAGTTGTTATTTCAGCTTATGGGGCGAGTCCTGCCAACTGCACTTTGTTGCAATTCTGTTAAATCTTCAATTTTGCCGTTCATACATTTTCAGGCTGAAGGACCATTGTTTAAGCCATGTGGGGTCTTGGGTTAAATTGAGATTGATATTTAGTTGAAGAGTTTATTGTATTACACTGTTATTAATATAGGTTTTATAAGATTTTAACAGGCTTCGTCGTGGAGTGCGTTGACAAAGTCCTCTTGACGCCAGCGAAAAAAAACAAAAAAAGGAATGACAAGTAAAAAATAAAAAATAAATAGGTTGGCTTTGTCATGGAGGTTGAACACAAGTGTTTGTACTCTATTATGTTTTAGGGATTTTTTTTACTGTTACTACAATTTAAGGACTTTAGCTATAGAATATATATTTTTATACAAAATCCTTGCCTTAAACTGACAAATATGTTAGTTAAACGTACCTATATTACATAAAGATATGTTCATAGTGTGTTAAAAGTTAAATCAAATGTATTTAGGTATAAAGACTGATTTCTCATGTGCCTTACAAATAAAACTATGTACAGTCAACAGCACGTCGACCTACCCAAAAGTCAAAAATTCTCCAACAGATTTTCAACTTTAAGCCTGACATATAGACACTATTTTCAAATGAGAAAATTGCACATTTTGTGGTGATCGGCAAGCTGTTGTCCGTATTTTATCAATGTATGTTATTCTGCTGTAACAACAGTTGGAGCAACACACGAAAGGTCTGCTAATTAACCTTGTGTGACCTTCAAGTCTTCAATCTTTTTGAAAATAGTCTTTAATTCTGCTTTATACCTGTGATGTACTGGTGTTAGTAGTTTTGATCGGTTAGTGGGCGTGTACAAGGTCACTCAAGGCCAACATGTATGGAAAGCCACTAAAGGCGCCGAACTGCGCTTACTGTATAATTGTACTTGACAAATTGTTTATAAACAAGAAGTTGTCTATTAAAAAACCATGCTTATTTACTATCAGCCCCTCTAGCATGTGCAACAAAACACGATATGATACGATATGATATAGCGATTTATCGCATATTTTTTGTCAAAATATGAACTTTTATTAAAAAAGCGAGCATAACCGTGACGTCGTCGGCACCGACATGCTTACTGTTTCAATAAAAGTTCAAGATGGCGGCTATGTTATCATATTTTGAAAGTTAATAGGAGATAAATCGCTATATCATATCGTATCATATCGTGTTTTGTTGATCGTGCTAGAGGGGCTGGTATGAAAAACCTGTGCTCGTACGTTTGCTTTTACCATGCAACTAAAAATGACTATACATGTAATTTATGATGTAAGAAATCCTAAAAATAAGTTTAGCTTGCGATCTGGCGATGTTATTTAAAATTTAAATCAAACAGTTGATAGTTCGTAAATCAAATTTCGAATAAAAAACATTTGTACTAAGGTGGGTGGATCCCACGTGGTGGAGTAAGTATGGCATATTATGGTGTGACGTAGCATGCTCGCTCCAAATGTTACATTACGAAGCGTAACGCCAGTTAGTTTAGCTAGCGGCACATAAGTTAAGCGCTGGGCGAAAGTTGCGCAGAAGATCATTCTTCTTCTTCTTCGTGACACTGTTGTCAGAGATTATGTTTTTTAAGCTTAGAGGCCAATGTTATACGCTTCACGATTTCCCTCCACTTATAACGTGTGTTAGTTACATTTGGTATTTATGGAACACTCGTACACTGTATCGCCAACTGCGGATTTGATTTGGTCAATACGATTACATAATTGGCTAGTCGCGCGCCGCGCCTGCACTGCAGTCTGCACCGCCGGGCGGGATTGGTGGTTAGGTTAGCTCCGCGCACACACGCGTCTCTGATACGATGATCGTCTCGTAAGATGCGCAAAGCGATCCCCACTCTTTGTCCCAGTGCTAAACTTACGTGCCGCTAGCTGTATTACACCTTTTTGCTTAGTTAAAACCTGCTTACAATAGTAATAAACTATTATTGCATGATATTTTAAACCTAAGTGCCTTAATTTATTCTAAAATACTAGACTAATATTTTTTCTGACAAATTGGTTGTTATTGAAAAAAAATGAATGTTAAAAATATCTACAAACATTATTTTATCTGTGGTTTTGTATTAGAAATCATTTAGATAATAATTTATATTGTAGACGTTATTCATATTCTATTTTAATGCACAAAATAATTTAAGTTTAATTTGTTATAAGGTTTAGTTATGTTATTTAGCGGTAATTTAGTATTTTTCTTTCTACCTTTTAATTATGTTTTGAAAAGGTAAATAAGTACCTACCTAATAAACGTTAGTTAATACCACATGATAGTTTTTTATGTTAAGAAGAAACCCTTTTTATTCCGTTTATTGAGCAAGGCTTGAAGATGTGCGTCCACTGATCTGAAGGTCTACTACGAAAATGTATCGTTCGTCGTTCGGACGTATAAACCTAAAAAAAAAAACCGGTCACTTGTATCAATTATTTGACAAAATATGACCATTTAAATGAAACTACTTTTACGGATTATTTCGATTAGTCTACCTGTGACCACGAACGCTGTAAAGTGTTCGAAACGTCAGGTTAAATAAAATGTTAATAAATCGCGAAATAATCCGTAAAAGTAGTTTCATTTAAATGTATCGTGTTCGCGTAAATAAAAGACAACAAAATATGACCAACTCAAACTAGCCGTGTAAAATACACGACCGTTTCCAATTGTTCTTTAATTGTCAAAGGTTTGAAACAAGTGAATGGTTGTGTTGGGTATAGTGTGTATGGGAGTTGTGGGCAAGAGAAACACCAATTGCAGAATGATCTTTTCTGATTTATTTTTGTCTCCTTATATACAATTTTGTGTTATTTACAAATATTGAAAATGGGTAATCAGATTTTCGCGAATATAGATCTACCGCGCGTTCTGGAGGAACGAGTAGGACGGCACATCTTCCGTCCCTGTCATCGCGCACGTAAATATGAGCGAGCGCGCGCGCAGGATCTTCTCAGTGTAATGGCCGCCAGCGTAGCGGTTAGTCGTCGCCTATGCTCCGCCGTATGTGTCCCCACAGGTACCCCCCGTCAGGAAAACCGTACAATTTTTGTAGGTTTGACTATCCTGCCGGAACGGGTGACGTATGGAAGATCTTCAGACTGGTCTTCACTGCTCAACATGAAAGCGGGTTTAAGTCGGACTTGATTCATGCTGCTTTAATTTAATTTAATTTTAATTTGATGAAAGATACATTTTCGTACTAGGCCTCCAAAATCGAAGCGTACACAGGTACGTAAGAAAGAGTACTCGAGAATTTTTTGCTTCGTATTTATTTATTATACTTACTGATTGTGGTTTTGAAAATACGCAATTGGAATGCACTGAATTTCTGTATGTCTATATCAGCATTTTGTAAGTCGCTCCGTTTGTTGCAGTTTACCTACTCTTTGATTTAGACCCAGTGGACGTAAACCTTAAGCACTCTATTTTGCTTTGCAAGGTCGAACAAGGTCAAAAGGAATGTATCGACGATCGATCGGTACCGGACCCTATTAGAAGTTTGGTGGGTTAGCCACATTTTATGTAGATAGATTATCCTTAATGTATACCACAAATAACGAAAACAGAGCGAGAGATGCAATTATTTTACCAACTATCCCCAAGCAACCGAATGCGGGCAAAGGGTCCTGTTAGTGTTAAGTTATTTTCGATCTTTTAATGAGAAAATAAACGCGAATTTGTAAGGAATATACACTGATGCGGAGCCAGTTAGAAGGCTATACAAATTAACGTTTATTTTTCGATTGATTTATCCATTATAAGACTAAAACTAGACCGCAAGGTCAGTCTCGATCTAAGGTCTCGATCTGGGTGCCTAGTGCGATTCGCACAAAACAACCAAGTCACTTGAATCAATCATTAACAAATTTTAACATTGACTTTTATAAAAAAGTAAGCGACGCGATTATTTATTTTATAGCACTTGCACTAGGCCCTCTGAGTATGGCGTGAACATTGACTGCATTTTGTCCGCACTATACACTTATACAGATTCAATCAGAATTACCAGATAAGGGTTTAAACTGAATAATCACTTCCTTCTTCATAATCTTCTGTTGTAGTTCGCAGCTTCTGACAAGGTGACATTGAGGTTTTATTATTTTTATTTTGTTTCGAACTTATGTGTTTTGTCTTTGTACTAGGCTTATTTTCAACAATAGCTTGTTTCAACTTTTGCAATAGTTCTTTAAGCTTAGAAAATTTATTCTGGTCACATCCTGCTGGTTGGGTTGGGCTCGTGCCACAAGAAGCCGGGATTTCATTCTGATGGCCAGAAGAGATCTTAGAATTTGTCACTTCTAATTCATTTTTATTTACGTGACGTATTTTACCATTCTCATGTTGATTTTTACCGTTTTTATTAATATGTTGATTTTGACCATTTTTATTTCGGTGTTGTTTCTTACTAATTTCAGTTACATGTTGATACTTACCATTTTTATTCATGTGTTGTTTCTCATCATTCTTGTTCATGACTTGTTGCTTCTTACCATTTTCATTTAAGTGTTGATATTCACCATTTTCATCAGATTTCGAGACAATCATATTTTTATTATTAACACGGCCGCAGTTGTTAATACATGCATAGTTTTTCTTGTTGTGTTTCATAATTTTGGAGTAAACAACATCGTTGCTAGAGTTTAATAAGCGAAATAATACGTAGTCGTCATTAATCTGAAATATTAAAAAATATTTATTAAATACATCTCTTGCACACTTACAAATTATGCAATAAATATGCGCCGGACAACATACCAGCTGTTTTATTGAGAGTGCATTTGCTAGTCTGGAAGTCGGAACTAAGGCTAACCCACTCTTCTATAACCACCTACTGTACGTTAGTACATTGGATTAACCTTAGTCCCGGACTAGCAAATGCACTCTGAATAAGACAGCAGGAGGCGTATTTATAATTCACAAGAATCGCGAACGAATTCTTAGGACATTGTATACGATTCTTAGGATTTCGTATGCGAATTAGAATTCGAACGCTTTAAAAATGGCATGGTTCCGATGTAAGGAACTTTTCAAACAGTTTCCGGCCAGTCCTTTGTAAAAAATAACATAATATTCATTCTAAAATAAAGCAAAAATACATTATTTTTGCTAAAAATCGAGCTGCTCTTATTGTTATTGATTAACTGTACTTAGATAAATAGCATCAAATTTAATTGCAACTTCTGGAAGTTATGTACAATATTATGAATTCGAAACAGCGCAAATATCGAAAACTTACTCTGTAAAAAGTTGAAACGTCACAATATTCCCGCCCTCCGCAAATGTCAGTTTGCTTGCGTTCTGATTCGGAAGACAATTTGGTATTCATTTTTGTGACTCGATACATCGTTGTAATCGGATTATCGCATGAAAGCATGAAATCATCCAGACTTGTAACAGAAGGGCATGATTCATTGATTTTGTCTATTTGAGCGTAGTTAACAACGCACAATTCATTTTTGTTCATCATGGAGAATATCTCATATGGACAAGAAATTCGATCTTCATCGATGGTCTGAAAAATAATAATGATAAATAAAATAAATCTTAACTCTCTAAATGTATGAGAATCGTGCCAGTTTGCCACTCCAAATAATTTATATTTTAGCTACCGAAAGATACCAAATTGTTGTTTATCAGTAGTAGCAGCAGTGTCATCAACCAAGGTGCACATACTTGAATAGCCAAAAAAACTATCTATCTTACTAAATCTCCTTATCATGTCAGCCATAATATAGCCTTAAGACGTTCACTGGCCGACCGAACATAAGCTTTTCCCAATGACTTCAAGATTAGCCTGTCGATTGGAAGCGGCCTGCATCCAGCGGCTTTCTGTACCGGCTCCATTCTAGAAACTTGTTGCCCTATTGGCCGTAGTTGAAAAAACATAATTATCCGTACTAAGCAGTTTCTCCCAGTCGGTCATCCTGCATCCGTCGACTTTAGATAGCCAGTTACCTTAGTCTATTTGAATTTTTATTCATTTATGTAAACTTCGTACCGCCTAAATAGTTAATAATTTCTTTTTCGTTAGCTTTTCCAATGTTTTTATTATTTATTCTGCTATTCGGGGCGAAGACAAATCCAACAAATTATAAACCATGAAAAACGGTCCAGCCGTACTCGAGTTATAAGTGTTGTAACAAAGACGACTTTGTTTTATACATTTAAAATATTATAATACCTCCTAACTGTCCTACTAAGTAGTTTAGTGACAATCAAGGCAAGTTCTCTTTTTAAATCAAACATCATACCAACTTACCCAGAATCCACCACCGTAGCAACCGTCACATGTTGTAGTTATAATATTTGTACATTTATAAAAAATCTGTGTTTTAGAAGAATTTCCGAAACGAACTTCCCTATATGTCCTCCAAAACGTATCCCTTTTGTAAATAAACGTCACTCCTTCCATCGCTAACATATTTTTGAAACCATTTTCGATCTCATTTATCTTCTTCCAATATTTGCTATTATTTTTAATTTCATAGTGCGCTATTCCATCAGCACTCACACTGTTATCAAGATGTTTTGTTTTTTTAATGTATTTTTTCTCATTTTTACCAGACGTCCTACTCAATAACTTATATCTCAAGCTGCCTTTTAATTTATTAATGTTGTCTTGATTCTTATACGGAGATCCCAGTCTGTTTTCATTAGTAAATCTCACAGAAAAACAAAGATGAAACACTAGTATTAGTAAACTGTAAAACACGACTGTTGATAACATAATGAAATTAACAACGAGCTTCGGTTTCGTTCAAGTCTAAATTATGTTTGTAAACAATTTGAATTTTATGGCTGTCCCGCGTAAGAACTTGATCACGTAGGTAGAAGAAATCGTTTAAAAACACTTTACTCAAATCGATTTAAACAATCGATTCAGTCTTTTAAGAGAACAAACTTTATTTTGTATATACCGTTATTTATAACGTTATTAAAACGAGTTGTCGCAATCAAGTCCAATCGTAAACTCAAAAGTGATGTTTGTCGATTATTAGTCACCCACCGTAAGCAAAAGGCCTAGTGCGACTTCTACAAATTAATCGTATCACTTACTTTGATCAAAAAGATTGTTTTGAGCAACTCGCACTAGGCCGAGGGTGCCCAAACTCATTCGCATACCTCGATGATAATATTTAAGAATTTGAGAAAAAAAAAGTTTTTGCCTCCATAAAAAAGTTGTTGTATGACCAGTTGATCCAAAGCCAAAGCCCAGAGACTCCGTTGGATGGGCCATCTCGAACGAATGGGGGAGGATCGTAGCACTAAAGCAGCGTATCTTGGAATACCTCCTGGCCGCCGCCCTGTCGGCCGGCCCAGATACCGCTGGAAGGACGCCGTCATATCAGATCTGCAGGAGCTACAAGTTGCGGACTGGCAAAAGTTCTCTTGTGTCGGAGGCCAAGACACACTTTGGGTCGCTGCGCCAAAGGAGTAAGTAAGTAAGTATGAGTCACGTGGTTTTAGGAGTGTTCAATTGTCTTTGTACATCCTGTACTACTACTACTACTAGAGTACTACGTACAACAGTACCATGGAATAACATTATTATGGTCTCAAGTCTCATCCTCAGCAATAGTATGCAGCATAAGCAGAATAATGCGTCAAGAGTTCGCTGCCGACCAAGGAATTTGTGGTTTATCTATACTTCTATATCTATATCTATACTTAATATTATAAAGAGGAAAGATTTGTATCTATTTTTGTATGTTTGTAATGAATAGGCTCAAAAAGTACTGGGCTGATTTAAAAAAAATCTTTCACCAATAGAATGCTACATTCTTCCAATTTGACATAGGCTACATTTCATTTTGAAAAAAATTAGGGATCCTTGGTAAAATTTGAACAATGTAACCGAAGGTGTAGAAAAATGAGTCTTAAAATGTCTTTCGTCGAATGCGCTGCCGAAACTATTAGCGATAATTGCCTACCCCGTGCGAAGCCGGGACGGGCTGCTATGTATTATAAATTGCCTATATTGCGTGCGATCATTAATAATTTATTTCCATGGTAAGTTTACATCATCCCATATAGTGGCCTAAAGGCTATACAGCGAAATTACAAAAATCAATTATGTAACGTAGATGCGGAGCGGGGAACATTCCCCGCACAGGGGAAATGATCTCGGGAATGGCACATCCCTAGGCACAAAAATTCGACAGCAGCCAGTCCAGTTTATGTGTGGTCAGTGCAAGAAAGTGACAGTTTGTTTCATTAGAAACAGTTTCTTGTTGTTGAGGTTAGTGGAATTTTCATTCATTTGATTTTCATTCATATTCATTCCTTAGTCAGTTATGGAGGATGTTGGTTGTTTTTGTTTCCCATTTTCCACACATTGATGTCAATTAGTGTTAGTTAATTAATTAAAAAAACAATTATGTGACAAGAACCTTTGGGTTCGCGAGTGTATCCTAGTGATAAAGTTTTTATTGTGGTTCAAAAGTGTGTTTTTTCGCTGTTTTTGACAAATCGGACTGACATATTGGTAAGTTATAGTATTTTTGTATTTATTATGTACTTTCTACTGGCTTTCGCTGTGATTATTCATACGTGCGTTCGTCAAGGACTTTGGCCCGTATTTCTGTAGCGCTGTGAAAGTCATAAGCAAAGTATAGGTGCTTTGTTTAAAGTACAATACTAAGTCTTTGTATTCTAAGTGTCACCCATTATCAGATCTATCAACATCCTGGTGATGTGATCCTAGGGTAGTTGATTTTCAGTAAATAATTATATTCCAATGTTATTTGAATCTTTACATTAAATGGCAAAATATGAGTAACTGCATCATCATAGTATTCTACCTACTAGTGCATTTACAGGACCAAATTTCTATCAACAGAGACAATAAATTATTAAACTCTAAATTGTAATTATCTAAAACACTTTTCACAAATATGACGATTCTAGTATTCTTGCTACTAGTGTAATAATAAAGGACTAAATTTCTATCAACAGTGACAATGAGTTAATAAATTCTAAATTGCAATAATACTAAAAAAACTTTTTACAAATATGACGATTCTAGTAATCTTGCTACTAGTGTAATTATAAAGGACTAAATTTCTATCAACAGAGACAATGAATTATTAAACTCTAAATTGTAATTATCTAAAACACTTTTCACAAATATGACGATTCTAGTATTCTTGCTACTAGTGCAATAATAAAGGACTAAATTTCTATCAACAGTGACAATGAATTAATAAATTCTAAATTGTAATAATACTAAAAATCTTTTTCACAAATATGACGATTCTAACCAGGCTTGGTGCGTTGAAATCTTTCTTTGGTTTTTGTTAAAAAGACAAGTGAATGTGGTTCAAAGTATGGTAAATTCTTGTTATTTGGTTGTCCGATGTAGTACCTATGTAAATAACTTTAACATTTCTTTAAAAAAATACCAATTTAATTGGAAATAGTCAACAAACTACCAGAAAAAAAGAGTAAATTTTGCTTACTAATTGATTAATACAATAGTTAGTTAATATTTTTGTATTTTTTATTCTAATAAACATGAATGTTACTAAGATTTTTTACAAAACAAGCAAAGAATATGGAACTATTGTCACTTTTTTTGGTGGTAGAAAAGGTTGGAAAATAACATAGTAGAATGAAAGGGGAATTTCATATTATCATAACTTATTGTTATTTGTTGTAAAGATTCAAAAGATTCAAAAAGAAAAGTTGTTGCAATTTTTCCCTTTATGACATCCTGACAGGAAAGTTTTGTTCCACCAATCACCCTGTATTCAGAACCAATTCATACACTTCAGCCATTGATCGGCATAAAATATTGCATTCTGTGACAACACAATCAAAGTTATTCATACATTTGAACAGGTATGATATCCATCCGTAGGATGGATTGCGCGCTCACTACACAAATATTTGCCTTGATAACACAGACATTCTGTAAACACTGATTTGTATCATTGCTAACAACATTCTTCGTAAATGGTTTTTACCACATAAAAGGCAAACGCAGATAATTCTCAAAGTTCTGACATTGAGTAGATTATCACAATCATGTGACATTGTCTCATCTAGGGCTTTCCAAACTTTTATTTACTGTGATACCCTTAGGAATGAAGAATGTTCACTAATTTTAAATATTAGCTCTCAATATTCTCTGCCAAAAATAAAAAATAATAGTGAAAGAATTACTTCGATACGTCAGCTAGTTACCGATTTACAGAAGGAAACGTGTGACGGTGTGACGTCATCTCACAACACGTGCTCAGTCCGCTCGCACTCTCATCAGCACGGTGTCTGGCCACTTGCTACTAAGCGGAGCGTTGTAAATTGACGTCACATGCGGTCACGTGACTGTTTGTGGGACTCGATAATTATCGTAAGTTAATATGCCTGTAAAATCAAAACTAATATGTATTTTTGACTACAACAAAACTATTGTATTTGTATACATACAAGCTTTACTGTAACAAACTTTCAACCGATTTGGCATACTTATTAACATTCTCCATTTGCCATTTGATGCGACGCCCCGCCCCCCTGCCTCTAATCAAAAACTACCTACCAACCTTCATACTAGGTGTGATTCAAGCATAGTAACAAGTTCTAGTTCTAATCCAACTCCAAATAACTTTATTTTTTTATTATTAAATAAGAAAAAAAAAAGAAAACATAGCAATGAATATTAAAATAGATGTGATCACCTCACGACGCCCTTAAAATGACCGCGACGCTCAGTTTGAGAAGCCCTGTTCTAATCATTTCCGTTTGTAAACTCAAAGCAGCCACTGGTGGCAAAAGTACCATTATGACGAGTTTCCTTGGCCTAAAAAGTAATTAAGATTAGTTTAGCTAGGCAGTTTCCTTAGCCTCTTGATTGGGCCATTGTGTATGCTGCATCTTTTTCCTTACTCCAACCAGCCCAGGTCATCCCAAAAGGTCAGCAAGCTTTTCAGGCTCTTAAAGGCTTCTGGGAATGATCCTGGTGATTAGAGAATATGTGCCCGTTGTTATGCCAGCCTAAAGACTAAGAGCAGTGGGTTTTCTGAAAAAATTGCAAGGATTTAGTTACCTATTTAAGATTTTTAGGTGATAAGGCAAAGCAATACTAGTTTTGAAACTTAATAAGTGCCATAACGATGATGTTTTTTTCGCGAGTTTTAATGGTTTTAAGTTTTTTAATGGTGATAATGCAAAAACCACAGAATAGAATACTGAACCCAACAACTTACAGAGTGGGAACATCGTACATTGAGCTACTCCTGAGATAATTTCTTTAATCCGGGGGTGTGGTTATCGCTACGTCAGTAGTCTGGCCCGCACTGAGCCGGTTTTTAGGGTTCCGTACCCAAGGGTAAAACGGGACCATATTACTAAGGCTCCGCTGTCAGCCTGTCTGTCTGTCGGTCTGCCTGTCTGTCTGTCTGTCCGTCTGTCACCAAGCTGTATCTCATGAACCGTGATAGTTACGACAGTTGAAATTTTCACAGATGATGTATTTCTGTTGCCGCTATAACAAGAAATACTAAAAAACAAAACACAATAGATATTTAAGAGGGCTCCCATACAACAAACGTGTTCTTTTGCTCGTTTATAAAGATAATTAAAATCAAAATAATGGTACGGAACCCTTCGTGCGTGCTTTATTTAAAAAAAAACAGCAGCATAATTACTGCCCTTTTCGAACTAGACTGTATTTCATGAACTTGTAAAATACTTTTATTTAGCGCCTTCTGGTACAAGGTAACATCGATCATGTCACATTTAGTAGTATTGTCACTATTTATTTACAATTTAGAAGCCATTTAGAGCCAATTCACATGCATTTAGGTTGAAATACTAAAAACGTACTAACATCGACACGCTCGTTCTTATGTGACTCATATTAAGGGCTATTTTTGTTCAGTTTAATCAATAATGTAACGACTTTACATCACAAATTTTACTAATAAACTGTGAACTGGACGAAGGACTTTACATACCTACATCTATGTATATAATCCCACGAATATTATATGTAAATGCAAAAGTGTGTGAGGTCTGGATTACTCTGGCTGGATGTTTGAGACTCAGTCACGCGTATACGGCTTAACGGATTTGGATGAAATTTTGCGCACATATGGTATATGATCTAGATTACTGACTGCCCCTCTAGAATAAGCCTTATGAACCTTATTATACCTACCATATGTGCGCAAAATTTATATATCACAATATATATTGTGTTTAGTTGCTTGCCATAAGCCACTAAACACGATATGATATGAAACGATATAGCGATTTATCGACACCCAACTTTCAAAATATGGTAACATAGCTGCCATCTTGAACTTTTATCGAAGCAGTGAGCATGTCCGTGCCGGCGATATCACAGTCCTCGATTTTTCGATAAAAGTTCATATTTTGACAAAAAATATGCGGTAAATCGCTATATCATATCGTGTTTTGTTGCTCATGCGAGAGGGGCTGATTAACCCATAGGATTTATTTTTATCCCGTTTAAATGTTTCTATGCGGTATATTGAATGAACTAAAGACCACGAGAGTGAAGTCGCGGGCAACAGCTAGTATGTAAATATAAGAGCAATGTTCTTGTCCTCTATGCATTAAGACCTTGTTCAGACACGGCGATAAACGCGCGTTAACCGAGACCAAAACGCGCGGTTATGTCTGAACGATTGCGGACAGTGATAGGTAAATAAGGCTCTGCGGTCTCCAACCGCGCGGTTAGTAATCGCGCGATTCCCGCGTGTCTGAACCGAGGCTTAATCTATTCACCCGATTTAATAAAACTTTGGGAAGCTGTTAATAATAAATAAATATGCGGCAGACTTCACTTACACCAATTATAGTGATATTATCGAAATAAGGAATTAGCATCCTTGTGTTACTACAACTAGCGGCATGTTCTGTTGAGCGCTGGGTGAAAGATGCGTAGAAGAACACTACGATTATGTGAATGGCTAATCGTGTGACGCGCCTGAACCGCCGCATGTTATTGGTTGTTAGTTCCGCGCAAACGCGTCTGATACGATGATCGTCTCGTAAGATGCGCGAAGCGATCCTCACTCTTTTTCCCAGCGCTCAACATCGGGGCCAGAGATTGTACGAGGTACTCGACAGTAAATATTGTCAATGAAGTTTCTTAACACACAGATCCGATTTAGAAAATTGTGTTTTTTTTTCTAAATTGTAAATCCTAAGGGGCCTGTTTCACAAACGCTAAGTAAGTCACGGTAAATTTAATCTGCCAGTTAATTCATTGAAATGTGTTCTTTATTTGAATTTATTATTTGGGTAGTGCTTACTTTTTGATTTTGACTAATAGTCCGAGACCGATAAGCGTCTTCGCCTAAAAGAATTCAAAAGTTTCTATTTTTTTTTCTGTAGATACATTTATACCTAAATAACATAATTTAGCGTTTTGTGTCAGATCTTGCTATCCTTTTATTAGAAATTAATTTTTATTTGTTAGTTTTATTTAATTCGATATTCTTATTTAGGCTACTACAATTTTCTTTTAGAGCTATTTTGGAGACATTTTAGGTACTTGTTAAATAACAGTAATTTTGTGGACAGAGGTGACACAAAAGGCCTATGTACATCAGTTACTACTTCATTATTAACATGAAAGTAAAATTTTGATCTATAATATTCTTTTCGTCCGTTAATAGCCGAAAAGGCAAATACCTAAATTTCTTCCTAAGTAAGCACCAAAAATGACCCAAATTACCATGTTAGGTTTGGAAACTGGTCCGAAAACTATATGCGAAAAATCACAAACTTTAGTATTCTTGAAACCTAAAAACCCAGCGGGCTCGGTCTATAAAGCGTGTATCCTCATTTGATTCGCTTTAACAAGTCGCATACATTCATTCTTCTATTCATGATAGATATTCTCCTTGGGGGAGGCCATTGTCCAGCAGTGGACTGCAACAGGCTGATATGATGATACATGACATGGCTGACAAAGGTGACTGAGTTTGTTGCGCTGTTTCTTCTCATCACCAGCCTATATGTAGTCCCGAAGCGGTGGTAGGGCTAAGTAATATTTTGGGACGTGTATAAGTGCCCGGAGGAGGGCCTACATACAGAATAAATAATTTCATTTCATTTCATTTTCATATTACATGTAGAAGTGTGATTTTATGTTTCTAACTAACGATAATATTGTTATTTCGGTATAATTCGTCATCTATCCCGCGATAATTTACCATAAACACGACCACATGATACAGAAACAAAGTGCTTTGTTTATGCCACGTCTGACGAAGATTTCGCGCGAATCGGTACGCCTCCACGTCATCACTCATTATGTTGAATTTTCCCCGAACAGATTGTTATAAGCCTGTTGTTTGGCAGGAATATATTAATTTACATATAAATAAATAAATATTGGACAACATCACATACATTGTTCTGATCCTAAAGTAAGTAGCTAAAGCACTTGTGTTATAGAAATCAGAAACAACGACGGTATCACAGCACCTTGACCCGAGACAATATAGAAAAGATCGATTCCACACTGTCCCGACCGGGGATCGAACCCGGAACCTCGGGGATGGCGACGCCATATATTCCGGCGTGCTCACCTCTCGGCTACGGAGGTCGTCATATCTGGATTATCAAATAGGATACTTTTAATCCGGGTTAAACGTTTCTGTATAGCTTCTGACAAAGCATTTATATGGGGACCCCATTGCAGCTGGGAGTCTAATGTAATACCAAAACAAAATTAAACAAAGTTAAGCTTAGTTTATTCACTATTGTAATCTGTATAAGTAATACTTAAATCCTTAGCAGCTGCGGCAGATATTTTTGAAACATCCTTTTTAATTGTTTTTATTAAAAAAATAAGCTTTAGCTATAAATAGCCTAGATACGTAAGGCCACCGCCTCGGAGTACTTTGTTAGACTCAAACGATTGCGTTGCCAACAGAACAGACACACCCTTAACCGTCATTGGCGGATGACGATTATACCCAATTGTGTCCAATCAGCGGGAGTACGCATCATCATTGTGCTAGTTAGGACTGTCAAAAGGACCCAATAAATGCTAGTTACGACTGTCCAAAGAACCCAATAAAGCAGCAATACAGACTACAGTGTCCCGTAATTCAAGGACAACCTTATAATTATAACCTCATTCTATACATCATGGTGTACAACTTTTGTTCTATGATTTACAAATTTTCATGAAAATTAATCGGTTTCTCATAACCTAACCTAACAGCCGATTAAATTTGTATAGAAATACAATAAAAATGCACATTTATAAAAGTCATGGAACTAAAGTTGTTTACTATGTTCTATCTTAAAAGGTGGTTTAACGCTTCATGAAAAAAACCGGACAAGTGCGAGTCGTACTCGCACACGAAGGGTTCTGTGGGCGGACTTATTGTAATATATTATAAATTACCTTTATCTTATATATAAAATTCTCGTGTCACAATGTTCGTTCCCGTACTCCTCCGAAACGGCTTGACCGATGTCTCATAAAATTTTGTGAGCATATTGTGTAGGTCTGAGAATCGGCTAACATGTATTTTTCATACCCCTTAGTGATAAAAATTATTTATATGGCAAAACAACGTTTGCCGGGTCAGCTAGTATACATATAGATACAGCAAAAAAAGTTACACATGATTTGTTAAGCCGCTGGTTTCAGGCCACTTCCAACCGGCCAACCTTGAAGTCATTGGGGGAGGCCTATGTTCAGCAGTGAACGTCCTGTAGCTAATAAAACCGGCTAAGTGCGAGTCGGACTCGCGCGCGAAGGGTTCCGTACCATTATCTATAAAAACGGCAAAAATCACGTTTGTTGTATAGGAGCCCTCTTAAATATTTATTGTATTCTGTTTTTAGGATTTGTTGTTATAGCGGCAATCTGTGAAAATTTCAACTCTCTAACTATGACGGTTCATGAGATACATCCTGGTGACAGACGGACAGACAGACAGACAAACAAACGGACAGCGGAGCCTTCTTAGTAATGGGGTCCCGTTTTACCTTTTTAGGTACGGGTCCCTAAATTATGACGATGAAATGATGATTCACGTCACTCAGCGAGCTATGGAAAGGTCGATGCTTGGAATTTCGTGAAGGGATAAAATCCGAAACGAGATCATCCGGCAGAAGACCAAAGTAACTGACAAAATGTAGCAAACTTAAGTGGTAGTGGGCTGGCCAGGGTCCACATCTGTCGCAGAACCGATGAAAGGTGGAATAAACGGGCTATCGAGTGGAGACCACGCCCTGGCAAACGTAGTGTAGGAAGCCCACCATCCGGATAGTCCGACGACCTTAAGAAGATGGCTGGCAGTGGATGGATGAAAAAAGCGGGAGATCGTGCTCTTTGGCGCTCTTTGGGGGAGGCTTACGTCCACCAGTGGACTGAAATAGGATTAATAGAGAAATGATGATTGCTAGTTTCTTAGTTGTTTTCAATAATGTGTGGTGGTAGGTACTGCAAAACGATATTCTTATGATTCTGATAAATTCCCTTGAGCCAGGTCAGTTATCTTTCGAGTTAATTGACACAATTTTCCATTGCAACTCGAACTCTCTCGAGTTACGAGTCTTGGTATTCTTGTTACGCACACACACCGGCAAAAGTATAATATAATATGCCCACACATACCCACTTAGCCTCTCTGTGAAGACAAACAAGCCCTGGTTTTATATGTTTGTTAATTAAAACGTTTGTAGGTATTAGTACGGTAACGGTACGAGGCATTTGTGGTACATCAAGTTACCACAAAGCTGTCAAATTTCCCCTATGAATAATAAACTATTCTAACCACTAATACTAATTAACTATGTAACCTGCTTCTACGTGAAGAGTAGCCTTCAAGGAATCCAGAAAAAGCAATAAAACAATGAACACCTGTGTTTTATTGTAAACATTAATAAAAATATTACTCGACATTGGCAGAAATAAACCTCGCACACAGAGGTTTGGTTGCCATAGGAAAAAACAAAAAATACGTGACATTGGCAGAATTCAGCGGTGTGAACCAAGATCACCAAGATAATTTGGCCATTTAAAATAAAAAGGAGAAGAACTATTGCTTGATTATTAAGTTTTTTTTTCTCTTTATTTTATTGAGGAGCTTTGATAATTAAGTTGAAAATCGATTGAAGAAAGGACAATGCTATAAGACTCATGGACCAAAAACCCAGTCGATTAAAATAAATATTTGTTAAAATTCTCTAAGACAAACGTAAAAACAGCACTGAAATTTTTAAAATGTCAAAAATTATGAAGAGTGATCGTAATAATGTAAAATAGTATGAGAAATATTTTCGGACTTCCGATAATAGGACATAATTGAGCCCTCTCAATGGGAAGGTTTGGCAGCACAGCGCCCAGAATGGCGTGGGATTGTAAACAGACAAGTCTGCGAGTTCGAGGAGCAGCGTAAAGCTGTCCTCGACGCTAAGCGCGATGAGCTAAAGGCCCGTCCTCCTGCCGCCATCAGCTATAATTATGGAAGCGGTATACTAACGTGCCCTCATTGTGCACGGGAGTTCGCTGCGAAGATCGGCTACATAAGCCATCTTCGGGTGCACCAGCGCCTGTCCAATTAGGAGTCGAAGTGGTCGCCATGGCCGAAAACTGTCGAAAAGATCATCATAATCATCATCAATAGGACTTAAAAAGTTATGTGAAAAAAGGCGCTCCCATATCAACTGTGTATGTTATAAACGTGTTATCATGAAACATATGTTTTGCTTTGAATGAAAGATAAGGCTTGTTGCTGTAACCTTGTGTTCTGAGGTTTATGAGCAATGTGATGTCTGGGGCTTATAATTGTTAGATATTATTTGATTTAGAAGTGTAGAAAAACAATTATTTAAAAATTTTGTTTTTAGTAATTCCATGCAAGGTTTAATTGAAGATAAATAACACCTGAAAGAAAATCAATTTACAATGTTTAAGCATTTCTGATCTTAACCAATAGTCAAATATTTCTATAGGGTGTTGAACTGTTGACGGTAGTATACTACTTAGCTATACATATAGCTACAACATTGATCAGAATACGCTGGCTCTGACAGCGAGAAAAAACACTTGAGGAATTTCATCTTGACACGTGACGTCCTCGGTAGCTTAGTTGGTAAAGCACTCGCCCGGCATGCGACGGGACGTGGGTTCGAGTCCCATCTGAGGTCGATGATTTTTTTCACGTGTTATTTATCTACAATTATTTTATACAAACTTATCTAAAACGAGGAACTACCTAAACCTACTCAAAATTAAATGAGTGCATAAGTCGAGGATAGAGTAGCAGCATTTTTCTCATTGAAAGACTGTTGTCTAATATTGTACATATTTAATGTCTTTGATTAAATATCAGTGATGTCATCACTGATATTTCAGTCAACGAATTTCTTAGATAAAAAAGGATTTTTTCATTCTATTCACTCAGCCTGCAATCGGCTATGATCTATGATCGGCAACATCCACTGCTGGACGTAAGCCTCCCCTAAAGACCGGCAAAGAGCACGATCTCCCGTTTTTTAGGGTTCCGTACAGCCAAATGACAAAAAACGGAACCTTTATGGATTCGTCGTATCTGTCCGTCCGAATGTCACAGCTACTTTTTTCCGAAACTATAAGAACTATACTGTGTTGAAACTTGGTAAGTAGATGTATTCAGTGAAACGCATTAAGATAAAAAAATAATAATTGAGGGTTCCCCATACTTAGAACTGAAACTCAAAAAAATGTTTTTCATCAAACCCATACGTTTGGGGTATCTATGGATATGTCTTCAAAAATGATATTGAGGTTTCTAATATCATTTTTTTCTAAACTGAATAGTTTGCGCGAGAGACACTTCCAAAGTGGTAAAAAGTGTGTAACAACTGCCTGCAACTTCTAAAATAAGAGAATGATACAACAAAAAAAAAAAAAAATGATGTACATTACCATGCAAACTTGCACCGAGATCTAGTAAGTAGTTTTTTTAATACGTAAATCGTAAACCGCAATTAGATAATGGTACGGAACCCTTCGTGCGCGAGTCCGACTCGCACTTCGCCGGTTTTTTCATCTAGCCACTGCCGGGCATATTCTTAAGGTCGTCGGTCCATCGGGCACCTGTTGTCCAAACCGCACTGGGCCTCGCTCGTGTGAGTTATTTGGCCCAATCTTTTTAGTGCTCTGCATCTGCACTAAGTAAGACATGTAGAATCTTTAGAAAACTATTCATCGAATGAAGATGATTAAATGTGCATCTAAAAAAAAAAACTGGTTGCCTGTAAAGTCGGTATACGGGCGAAAGTTTTACGTGACAACGAAATAATTAAATTGTTAAATAATTTTTTAACGACATGAACCGGTGTGTATGCCTATCTCTCTCACTCTCTCTCTCTCGCTCTGTCTCTCTCGCTCTTAGGCGGGCTAACTGTGCTCGAGTGGAAGGGACGCGTGCCTTTCACTTTTTATGTCTGTCTCTCTCGCTCTTAGGCGGGCTAACTATGCACGAGTGGAAGGGACGCGTGCCTCTCACTCGCTCTCATTGTGAGCGCATAACGTGAGCGGAGCGTAACGCAGTTTCTTGAAGTGTCACCCGGCAAACCAATTTATAAGACGTTGTCACGTCAAAAAACTCAGCTTGACTCTAGACGGCCGTATAATTGAATCGATACAATTGAATCGATACAAAATACATACATATTAATACATATTGGACAACATCACATACATTGCTCTGATCCTAAGGTAAGTAGCTAAAGCACTTGTGTTATAGAAATCAGAAACAACGACGGTACCACAACACCCAGACCCGAGCCAATATAGAAAAGTTCGTTTTCTACATTGACCCGACCAGGGATCGAACCGGGTATAAGGATGGCTAGACGCAAAATTTCGTCCTGAATAACCTTCTAACAATAATATTTGCTTAACCTGCCTTAAATTACGCATTAGGTCCAAAACAACAGTGTAATAAATGCAAATGAAATATATGACCCAAGTTTGAACCTTGTGACAACGCTTTACATGTCAATTTAGATCCATGTAGAACAGGCTAATTGAAAATTCCAATGAAAGATGCTTTTGAATATTATCTTTAGTGGTGCTTTGTTTTTACGAGCCGATTAATATTATCATATTCATACATCATAATAGCCGCATAGTCTACCTAACCTACGCTCTTTAGGGTTATGTATCTAATAAGGAAAAAAGTGCGAGTCGGACTCGCGCACGAAGGGTTCCGTACCATTATCTAATTGCGTTTGTTGTATGGGAGCCCCCTTAAATATTTAGTGCATTCTGTTTTTCAGTATTTGTTGTTATAGCGGCAACAGAAATACACCATCTGTGAAAATTTCAACTCAACTATCACGGTTCATGAGATACAGCCTGGTGACAGACGGACAGACGGACAGTGGAGCCTCAGTAATAAAGTCCTGTTTTACCCTTTAGGTACGGAACCCTAAAAAATAGTTTGTTTATCTGTTATCTAGTCGACATATTACAAGCTTTGCTTAGTATGGGGCTAGATAATTGTGTGATTATGATAAGTTTTTTTTTGTTAAAGGAAGTTTTTGAAACAGCCTAACATTAAAACAAAGAAGTTTCCTTCACAATAATACAATTTCATGCTGCAAATGCTGGCAATACAGTTGTTGTCACGATTAATTCATTTTGATAAGAGAAAATTGAATAGCAATTTGTTATTGCCATTATAAGGAATGATATCACCCTAAAGCGAACAAAATACATTTATTATGTAGTTTAATTATCATAACATTGTTATTCGCGTATATTCGCGCATGTATATGTGTCGTGTGGTGCCGGCACGTTAAAAGAATAGCACCACCCCTTCTCTTCCTATGGGTGTGTAAGAGGCGACTACAGGAGAACCGCCACAAGAAGACGGGCAGCAGCGTCTTCTCTCCAACATTGGCCAAACTGCGATCGCCAACCCGCCTGCCAAGCGTGGCGATTATGGCAAATCCTCCTTTTGGAGAGGCCTGTGTCCAGCAGTGGACTAATATAGGCTGGTGATGATGTCATTCGCGTATATCATAAACTGTTTGTAGTGATCTAAGGCAATTATGTTTCTCATACAAGAAATATAATGGCTGTATTGGCGTAAACATCTAGGTTCGTTTAATTAGACAGTATTGGCCTTACTACAAAAAGATAGACGACTGATAAACACTTGTCTAAAGATTAGTCAACCAATTTGAAATGTTTGTTAATAATATGTCTCGAAGGTCTGATGTGTCAACATTTCAAATTGGGTGACTAATCTTTAGACATGTGTTTAACAGTAGAATATGTTTTTGTAGTAAGGCCATTTTTGTTTAGGCCTAAGCTAGATCTATAGGTTTTTATTTAGTGCTTTAAGCTACGTTTCGTGCGAAGTGACATAATTTCTCTAGTTCAATTTGTACACTGACACTGATATCTGCAGTATAGTTATAGCAATAAAAAACAAACTGGTATATCTCGAGAATCGATA
This sequence comes from Anania fuscalis, assembly GCA_950371115.1. NCBI lineage: Eukaryota > Metazoa > Arthropoda > Insecta > Lepidoptera > Crambidae > Anania > Anania fuscalis. The sequence goes on from OX493354.1 coordinate 4,941,397, forward strand.
ACAGAATTTAAGTGCCGGTTTTTTTTTGTTGAATGGACTCCTTTCCAAGATCCAACCGACTTATCTGTTAATGGGCTTATGTTCAGCCGTGGACGTCCTGTGGATATCCACAGGATATCATATGATGATGATGATTTCATAATTATATTCGTCTTTATGTGACTCAATGCAGATAAGCCCACGCTTCTGGAGTTATTTAACCATCAGGGCATTTATAATTATTTTAAAATTGTGATTTGTCCGTAAAATGAAAATCTTGTTTTTTTAAGGTTATCATTATTTACAACTTTGGCCGATTTTCATTATTCGTTCTCTTAAAGTCAAATAAAAAGAAGGCTGGAGGGTGGCGCTACTTGTCTCCACCGAACACTTATAGCAGTACTGAGAATGTAAGTTCCTATTTTGACCACCGCTCTTTTTACGTGACGCCAAGTATACCCGGCACCGATATATAGGGTGTAAAAAAAGGCTTAACGAAGCCTTAAACCACGAATTCTATACATTAAACCAAGTAGAATGCAAAAAAAACTAATTGCTGGGAAATTACTTTTATTTTTGGGTATCAAAAAAAAATACTTATTTCTAACCCGCAATATACAGCTCGCACGCCACAGACTATGCCTGTGTGTGTAAGCGGATCATGTTTCTTTGTAAAAAAAGTTTAGAACACAGAAGTCAATTTTGTAAAAAAACTTTAAAAAAAAATTGTAACTTTGACTGTTAATAACTCGGTAATCCGTCATTTCCCAGGTATAGTGTAAAAGAAAAAAAATATCGTAATAATACGTATAATATGTAGTATTCGGCTTCGTTAAGCCTTTTTTTTACACCCGTTATATTGAGTGCCGGTGCAAAGATGGGGATCGCGAGTGCGTATCTTATGAGACTACAGAGACGAGTGTGCGCGGACGCGGAGCTAACAACTAATCCCGGCCGGCGGTGCAGGCGCATCACACGACTAGCCAATCACGTAGTCGTTTCGTCTTTCGCCCAGCGCTCAACATTGATGCCGCTTTTTGTACTCAAGACTGATCGTATACCAATTTGTTGAAGTTCTCATGTTTCGATCGATGAGAAAATCATTAAACATTAAATCAAGTTACTATACCATACTACGTTAACTTATTTAATTACGCAATATCTTTGCCAAATGTGATCCGATTTTGATGATTCGGTTTTTCATCCAATATATTTTTTTCCCAAATATTGTCCCACTAAAGTTACGAATAAGCAATAACCTATACCCATATGGGTGGAAAAATATGGGGATAAAATCATTGCACACCAGATATATTAGCTTATTGTAAAACCCATTTCGTCATATTTTTTTCTAAATATAATTTTAACTCTAAAAGTTAAAAACTGTCCCGAATTGTATTTCAAGAAAAAAATACACCCTTAATGGTGGAAAAATACGAGATGAAATCGGTGAAAGTACGTAGTAAACTTGTCTGCACTCCTATGATTTCTCTTGATAAGGAAAAACACTTTATAATACCAGCTTTAGTAAATAACTAGCAGCCCGTCCCGGCTTCGCACGGGGTAGACAATTATCGCTAATAGTTTCGGCAGCGCATTCGACGAAAGACATTTTAAGACTCATTTTTCTACACCTTCGGTTACATTGTTCAAATTTTACCAAGGATCCCTAATTTTTTTCAAAATGAAATGTAGCCTATGTCAAATTGGAAGAATGTAGCATTCTATTGGTGATAGATTTTTTTAAATCGGCCCAGTACTTTTTGAGCCTATTCATTACAAATATACAAAAATAGGTACAAATCTTTCCTCTTTATAATATTAGTATAGAAGTATAGATTACGTTACGTTGTCATTTGGGTCAGTACCTACTCGATATTATCAGGTAAATTCAAGTAGTTTGTAGCCTAACATTATGAATTAAAATTCCGCAAAAGTTTGTTGAGTATTTTACTGTCTTATTGCTTCTTTGTCTACCTTTAATGCTCAGTGGTAAAATATTGACTGACGATCTGGTGAAGGTCGCGGGAAGCCGCTGGATGCGGGTGGCACAGGACCGATCTTCGTGGAAATCCTTGGGGGAGGCCTATGTCCAGCAGTGGACGTCTGTCGGCTCATGGATGGATGGTAAAATAAGTAACCCTAATAATAATAATTAGGTACAAATATTATTAATTTTATTTCATTACTATTAAATTTATATGCTACGTTAATTCATTTATTTTTGTTTGTGTACTGCCAGTAATTAAAATAGCATTTAACTTTATTATATTACCATGTGTAATTGTTTAAAATAGTGTATCTTTTGTAGGTGTTATTTTTTTTTAATATCACATACATTGCTCTGCGGGTCTAAAACGGCCGCATTGGATGATTCATTTTTAATCTGATTCATTTAGTGAAATGTAGCGGAAATGATTTGCAAACCCTAAAACGGCCACATTAATAAATGAATCATATGCAATTCATTTCATCAAATGGATCATATTTGATGACGTTAAAAAAATATAGTGACGCGTCCAATCTCACTTTACGGTTTTTGTGAAAATGAATGTTTTTAACAACACAAAGGAACAAAATGTTTCAAAATACTCAAGTTTTGTGTGTTCTACAAATATCATTACAAAATAATAATAAAAATAACATTAAAATGGTGGTTCACCAATTTGACATTTAATATGAATTACTCATTTCATATTAAGTGGACCATATTACGAATTTCCATACAAAACTGTCAAATTAGATGAACTGCAAATATGAAATGTTCGAGGCTCATTTTATGATTCATCAAATAACATTTCATTTTAAGATTTGCTAAATGAAACATATTATGAACGGAATATGAAACATCCAATGCGGCCGTTTTAGACCCTCTGATCCTAACGTAAGTAGCTAAAGCACTTGTGTAAGCTACATTAGTGCATAAAAATCAGAAACAAAGACGGTACCACAACACCCTTACAATATAGAAATCTATCCTATCTCCTTACAATAATTAATTATTAAGTTTAAAAAACTATAACCCGACTACGTATAATTATTTTAGTCGAGGTTAGAATCTGATGTTTAAATTCCGTCTTTTAAAAATTTGATAAAATTTATATAGCCTATTTTACGCGGGCCATTATTACGAATCTATTGACACCTCGTTCATTAAAATTGGTTCAGTAGTTTAGGCGTTACGGTGGAACATACAAACATAGACTGGCAAAATCATTACCCTTCCTATTGGCTTCGCCGTAGTCGGGTAACAAAACAGCTTGACGACCATAATTCGCGAATTGATATCTCAAAAACGAGAACCAGCGATGTCAATGACCTTCTTTGAATTTATTATTTCGCTAAACAACAGTTATCAGAATACATTTTATGGTCGGAAGGCAAGGCGTTTAAAGATATAAAATACTAGCGCTGATATTTCGCGCGGCAAACGCATGTTCACTTTTAAAATCTTTGATTTGCCTCTATTTATTTGATATACCCTTTTATATTTAAAAACGCGGCTAAGTGCGAGTCGTAGTCGCGCACGAAGGGTTCCGTACCATTTTCTATAAAAACGCCAAAAAAATCACGTTTGTTGTATGGGAGCCCCCTTAAATATTTATTGTATTCTGTTTTTTAGTTAGTATTTGTTGTTATAGCAGCAACTGAAATACATTATCTGAGAAATTTTTAACTCTCTAGCTATCACGGTTTATGAGATACAGCCTGGTGACAGACGGATAGACAGACCAGAATAAAATAAATATTTGAGGGGGCTCCCATACAACAAACGTGTTTTTTTTGCCGTTTTTATAGAAAATGGTACGAAACCTTTCGTGCGCGAGTCCGACTCGCACTTGGCCAGTTTTTTAGGAAGTATTTGTTGTTATAGCGGCAACAGAAATACACCAACTGTGAAAATTTCAACTGTCTTACTATCACGGTTCATGAGATACAGCCTGGAGACAGACGGACAGACAGACAGACATACCGACGGACACCGTAGTCTTAGTAATAGGGTCCCGTTTTACCCTTTGGGTACGGAACCCTATAAATGACAACTCCTCTGATTTTTGGATACTAAAATTGCATTGCGTATCTGACATCAGATAAAGGTGACAGAAAGAGATGAGAGAGAGAGGAAGATTTTTATTAGATACTACAATCTGCAAGAGATTAGGGGTGGTCTATGTTTAGCAGTGGACGTCCTGTGGCTGAAATGATGATATACAGGGTTTACAAGAGAATAGGACACTCCTTAAAACCACGTGATCAGCTGGTCATAGACAACTTTTTCTATGGGAGCAACATCGAAATCGATATTTTTTTTAGCTTCCCCATACAAACTTACTCGCATACCTTGATGATAATGTATGGAGCATCTGAAAATAAATCACGATTTCGATTTTGCACCCATAGGAAGAGTTGTTGTATATGACCAGCCGATCACGTGGTTTTAAGGAGTGTCCCATTCTTTTGTACACCCTGTATATTCTAGAGGCAAATATAACAGTAAAACTCTTGAACGCAACCATCAAATAATACCCGACTCATTAATTCACTGTTTTAATTCGACTTGAATTAAGAAATGAGATAACGGTTTCCTACTTAAGTAGACATTAATATTATTTCCTTATTAGTTTACGGAATGTTAATTCAAACGGCAAGTTCAATCAAATATTTACCCGTTGAGGATATTTTATACATTAACTCAATGGTGTGGTGAAACATCGATAAGAAACCTGCACATTCAGTTATTTCTGCCCCCCTAGCATGAGCAACAAAACACGATATGATATAGCGATTTATCGCATATTTTGTGTCAAAATCTGAACTTTTATCAAAAAAGCGAGCGGTTATCCGTGACTTCGCCGGCACGGACATGCTCACTGATTCAATAAAAGTTCAAGATGGCGGCTATGTTATCATATTTTAAAATTATATCATATATTAATCACATATTATTATATCATATCATATATTTTTTTTGTTATAACTATCGAGCATGCGAATTAGGGGATCGGATACCGGCCCCTGTCCGAGACTGTTACCGCGAACAGTGGATTGATGCGGGATGAACGCTTATGTGTCCGAGTTGGTACAGATTCGGAAGTTTCAAGTATTAGTATTTTTTTTTTAGCTGCTTTAATATTATTGAATTCATAGTTATTTGCCTTCGTTTTAATCTGAGTCAAGTGACGTCATAACACTCAAAACTATGTTCCCAAACAAAATCAATTGGGATATCGGGTTTTGATAGCTTATAAAGGTTAACGGTGATATCATTCAGCATCCATATTGCTCTAAATGTAATAACTAAAATTGCCACATGACATCTCCAAGGTCATGCTCGATATATGTAATATGTCCTACCATCTCCTTTCTAAATGAAAAAACCGGCCAAGTGCGAGTCGGACTCGCGTAGGAATGGTTCCGTACCAATATCTATAAAAACGGCGAAAAAATCACGTTGGTTGTATGGGAGCCCCCCAAAAATATTTATTTTATTCGGGTTTTTAGTATTTGTTGTTATAGCGGCAACGGAAATACATTATCTGTGAAAATTTCAACTGTCTAACTATCACTGTTCATGAGATACAGCCTGGTGACAGACGGACAGACAGACGGACAGCGGAGCCTTAGTAATAGGGTCCCATTTTACCCTTTGAGTACGGAACCCTAAAGGGTCAACTTTATTAATAAAAAAATAATAAAATTGCTGTCTAGACTGATAACACATTAACCAAATGTTTTTCATCTTATCATTAATGTAGTCACCTGTAGGCGCAAGTAGATAAACATAGTTGATAAGGAATCCGTGAAATTAACGCCAAATCCCAACTTGATGTGTTTGCTCGTTGTCGCTAATGGCGCAACTGTTTATTTTTAACGATAAAATGAGACAATTGATAAATATTTCTCAGGTAGGTACTTAAATGATCATTGTGTAAGCATAAGTGTTTTTCCTGTCATTCTCCTTTTATACAGTGAAATTAAATAACATCGGAGTGATTGATTGAGTTTCGTTATGCGATCTTTTTATTCGAGATTTTAGGTTTATTTTAATAATCTACATTATAGAGAAGAATACCGTGTTCGATTTTAGAACTACAGATTTATCTCGGTCGAAAATCACCTTTATTGACAATGACATGATAAGGCAAACCGGTGGTAATAGAGTAGGCCCCAAGATGCATTCTTGGGGAACTCCTCTTTCATATCCAATGTATAGGACTGTTATAATTTTCGTCAAATAAAAAGAACGCTGGAGGGTGGCGCTACTTGTCTCCACCGAACACTTATAGCAGTACTGAAAATGTTAGTTCCTATTTTGGCCACCGCTCTTTTTACGTGGCGCCAAGTATACCTTCGCACAACAACGTGATACCAAATGTGGCTGAAATGATGTTGATGTAACGTATTTATTATTGGGGGCTAAATGCTGCCTAACGGGACGTCTACGAGACCTCATTTTTAAATAGTCTTTTAATATGTTTTGAGTCCCATAGATATTAAATTGTGTTTAATCTTTTTAAACTATATTACCTCTTTTATTTCACATAATTTTCTCGTTGTTTCAGATCAAATCAACGCCAGCCAATCACAAGACTGAAACTAAGCTATGTAGATATTATTTGACGAAACTGAACGCACATTCCAAAGTGGCTTCGCTCGGCAGCCATCTTGTTGTCGCCGGGAAATCAAAATGGCGTCGTCGCCTATCAGATCGGTGATCGAGGAGAAGGAAGGCCTGGACGAGGCTGAGGAGAAACTGCTAGAAAAGAACCAAGTGTTGATAGTGCCGAATTCGGCGCAAGATGAAACTGGCCTGCTGTCGGTGAAATCGTCCAAGAAAGGTAAGGAAAGTAGATGTAAGTCTTAAGTCTCACTGCAGGGTGAGGCCTCAACTCGGCTATTAGATATATACGGGTATCATTTCCCACTATATTAAAGGGTAATCATGTAACGCCAAATTACTATTAGTTATTTATGTGCTCCTTAAAATACTCGAAAATACTTGCATTCAAACTCTCCTAGTTTTTCTTTTTGAGGGTTCCGTACCCAGAGGATAAAACGGGACCTTATTACTAAGGCTCCGCTGTCCGTCTGTCTGTCTATCCGTCTGTCACCAGGCTGTATCTCATGAACCGTGATAGTTAGAGAGTTGAAATTTTGACAGATGATGTATTTCTGTTGCTGTTATAACAACAAATACAAAAAAAAACAGAATATTATAAATATTTATGGGGGTTCCCATACAACAATTTTTTTTTCGGAACCCTTCGTGCGCCAGTCTGACTCGCACTTGGCCGGTTTTTTGGTTTGGAAACTTTGGTTTAAGCCATACGACTCGCACGCTGGCCCAGTGTGGATTGCTGGAGCGGTGCTGTAAGGCTAGTGGCTAATCTAACGGACAGATTTATATAACCAAGCAATTATAGGCTTAATGAATCATGTGCTAATTAAATACTTTGATGCTTAAGTAAAAGCTGACCACGAAAAGACGCCGACACAAGATGGATGTCCTTATTACATACCACACAAAACAAAGAACAAGGAAAAAACATGATTGTTGACAATAAACTTAAATACAATTATGCTCTTCTTCATTATTCGAAAGATACTTAAAGTTTACCTTAAAGATATTGTTATTGTTTATTTGGTACACTGATTTTTGGCCTCTTCGTTTTCAATATTGACCCGACCGGGGATCGAGCCCGGAACCCAGTGGCGGGCATTGATTTTATTTCGAGGTAGGCAGTAGATACTTACAAATGTGTTTTGTTAATGAAAATCAATGGTTTTCACCAATAACACACATTTGTAAGAACATACTGCCTACCTCATTTCATTTGTTAGGTAGGCACTGCCTGATTGCTTACATGCACCGCACGTCCCTGCCGGAACCTCAGAGTTGGCTGGCGACGCCATTATAGTCTGGCGGTAACTCTTATTTAACCAAACGTTATGTACCTACCCAGCGTCAATCTGACGCAAACAAGTATTTAATTTACAAGGTCTCTCTATCTGTATCTCTCTCATTTATCTGTACGAGCCCAAACTCAAAAGTTTTACTTTAACCATAAAAGAGTTCCACTGTCTGCCTCCTGCCTGACTCCATCATCAGACCAGCACGGTGCCGCGGTGGTATGAAATTATTGTATTGTAATCCCAATGACACATCTTACTTTAAAATCGATACGACATAAAAAATATTTCAAACCGACTTCCAATATTTGATCCAATACATAGTGTCATCATAACCATAACTTAGTTACAAGTAAAAAATAAATTTGTTAACAACAGAACACTACATTTCCTATGTCATCATATCATAGAAACTAAAAGGGGTCATCATTAACTAAGGAACCCTAAAAAGCTAAATCGGTCTATCCTTTTGGGAGGTATCATGCCATAGACAGACTGAAATACTAATGTCAGAAGCCACTTAAAACTTATAAGACAACTCCATTTATGTCGCGGGTAAATTAGTAAATTAGAACCAATCTTCATGTTGTTATGTTATTAAATTGTTACTACGAAATATCGAAAATTTTGAGGGTAGTCTCGAAATAAAACGATCATTCATTCTCTTAGTGACATTTCATTTGTCAGTCGGTAGTTGTCTATTGTAAAGTGTTCTAGTGTTGAATTCGATTTGTGTTAGAAATTTTATATTATGAAGGAATTGAAATACAAAAAGCTTACTTGTAAGTAGTTATCGCAAGTATTAATTAAATAAATTAGCTTTTTTAAAATTTTTGTTTTTAGCAATCACCATGCTAGGTTTATCTAAGATTTTTAATACTTGAAAAAAATCGTCCGACGTAACTTTTTTTGTGTTTTAAAGGGTTTTTAGGTGACAACGTGATTCTAGTTTAGTTACAAAGGGTTTTCTATGTCAGTGTTTCTCAACCTGTGGTCGAATTCCCAGGGGTCCTAGAACAGAAAAAAAATAGAATAGCTAAATGCTGCCTTTTTTAGGATAATAGCTCTTTGGCGTAAGGCGTTAAAAAAGGTTGAAAGGCAGATCTAAGCTATGTTACATTTGAGCGTTTTGCAATTAGACTTTTTTTTTCTTTATTCAGGGCACTAACGGCTATCAATGTTACATTTACTTTACAATAATAATGTATAGTATTGTATAGTAATAAAGCATTACATGTTTATAATAGTAGTTATTACAGTAAACATTTTGACGCAAAAAACCCGGCTAAGTTTACGTTGGACTCGCGCACGAAGGGGAACCCTTGATAGTACTATCTATAAAAACGGCAAAAAAAACATGTCTGATGCCCCACCTTAATATTAATTTTATTATGTTTTAGTATTTGTTGTTATAGCGGCAACATAAACACATCAATTAAAATAATATGTTTAGCTTTTATTTTATACTTTGTAGCAGCCATGTTTTTAGAAATCTTTTTAGGGTTCCGTACCCAAAGGTTAAAACGAGACCCTATTACTAAGGCTCCGCTGTCCGTCTGTCTGTCTGTCTGTCCGTCTGTCTGTCACCAGGCTATATCTCATGAACCGTGATAGCTAGAGACTTGAAATTTTCACAGATGATGAATTTCTGTTGCCGCTATAACAAACAACAAATACTAAAAAACAGAATACAATAAATATTTAAGGGGGCTCCCATACAACAAGCGTGATTTATTTGCCGTTTTTTAAGAAAATGGCACGGAACCCTTCGTGCGCGAGTCCGACTCGCACTTGGCCGGTTTTTTTCTAGTTATCACCATAACCGCAAACCTGTCAAAATCGGTTTATTATGAATGTCAGATAATAAGTATTTATTCATTATCATAATTGAAGAAAAAACTCTTTTACTTTCATGGGTGCCAGTCAAGTAAAAACCGAAGATTTTAAGTTATTGTATGTGAAAGGTACTTCGTAAAACTGAGAAGTTAATTCCTTCGAGACCATGACAATTGGTTGTTTCCAGTCGCACATTTATTATGTAGTTCCACTTGATTGACAAATGAGTGTAGCGTGGCGCGTGAGTGTGCTGCGCTTACGAATGAAATAATTAAATAGCAGCGTGTTGACAGTCATTATGATCATGCGACTATGACGTGTCAGCCACACCCACTCGTTGGATTCTTTAACCTTGATTCCGTAACTTGCAAAAGCAATGCGATAGCGAAAAATGAGCAATTCTGGCTTTAAAATCGCAAATTGACAACACCCATCAGCATCACCAGCCTATATCAGTCCACTGCAGGACACAGGCCTCTCCAAAAGGAGGATTTTGCCATAATCGCCACGATTGGTAGGCGGGTTGGCGATCGCAGTTTGGCCAATGGTGGAGAGGAGACGCTGCTGCCCGTCTTACCCATAGGAAGAGAAGGGTGCAATTCTTTTAACGTGCCGGCACCACACGACACAATTGACAACAAAAACAAAGCAATCTACTCTCAGTGCTGCCAATAGATTTTTACACTAAGCATCAATCGGGATATGACTGCGTGATTATTGCTGATTGCTAATTTTTAGCGAATAAGGGTGCCGTATGATGATTACAATTGAATAACAATGGTCCCGTCCCACATGTGTGCGCGAACTGAGCTAAAGGGTTTGATTTATTTCTGGAAAAAAACGGACAACAGTACACTTTCAAACTATTTATTTTAAAAATAAATAAATTAATATTGAACAACATCACATACATAGCTCTGATCCTAAGTTAAGTAGCTAAAGCACTTATTGTAATATAGAAATAAAAAACAACGACGGTACCACAACACCAAGCCCCGAGAAAATATAGAATAGTTTAATTCAAAATGTATTCATTTACGTTGTATCCGTGTTGGGTCACCGAAGTTTGTATGTCTAAGTAACAAATTTTGATCAGTCCAGAAGATTCTGAACAAAGTTGCTGTGACAGACCGACAGACAGTGAACATAACACAAGTGAAGCCTTAATTCCGACGATTTAATTGGTCGCTGAAAACCATAACATGTTGTTTATTGATGATAAACAAGTCCACTGCGAAAAACAAAACAATTTAAATCTTTTATTGGTATACATGTTTGGGCCGGCACCATCTCTATTAGAACCGATGAAAGGTGGAGTAAACGGGTTGTCGAGTAGAGAACACCACGACTCGACAAACGTGTAGGACGCCCCTAGCTCGATGGACGGACAACCTTTGTATACCTTAGGTTGGATGAAGAAAGCGGGGAGATTGTGATCATTGGGTGGGGCTCTTTGAAGGAAGCTTATGTCCAGCAGTGGACTGAAATAGTCTGAGATTATGATTATAAATGATTATGATGATAATTCGTGTTATAATATGATTAGCTGTTGTCCGCGACTTCGCTCGCGTGGTTTTTAGTTTATTCAATATATCCCACAGGAACATTCGACCGGGATAAAAATGCTATATAATAATCCAGATCATATTCTATTGTACGTATGCAAAATTTTATCCAAATCCGTTCTGTAGCATTTAGGGTTCCGTACCCAAAGGGTAAGATGGGACCCTATTACTAAGACTTTGCTGTCCGTCTGTCACCAGGCTGTATCTCGTGAACCTTGATAGTTAGACATTTGAAATTTTCACATTTGATGTATTTCTGTTGCCGCTATAACAACAAATACTGAAAACCAGAATAAAATAAACATTTTAGGGGGCTCCCATACAACAAACGTGATTTTTTGCTCGTTTTGGCCTATCTTTTATCGTGAAAGAGTAACAAACATCCGTACATCAATACTTACAAACTTTAGCATTTATGATATAAGTAGGATTCGTGAGCTGTGGATTTTGTTAAATAATAATTAAATAATTTTTCACAACCAAAATTCGAGTATCTTGTCTACTGGTAATCGCGCCCGTTTGAATCCCGCTGTCCCGCATGGGACAAAATGTGATAAGGACGTTATTTGTAACTAAATTATGGATGTTTATAAATTTAAATAAGTATGTTCATCCGTGGTCTAGGTATCTTTTACAATGTTTATTTAGTTTATGGCTATGATTGTTTTAAGAAGATAACTGATATATATACAGGTTGTACAAGAGAATAGGACACTCCTTAAAACCAAGTGATCAGCTGGTCATATAGAAAAACTTTTTCTATGGGAGCAACTAAAAATAAAATCACGATTTCGATGTTACTCCCATAGGAAATGTTGTAGTATATGACCAGCTGATCACGTGGTTTAAAGGAGTGTCCTATTCTTTTGTACACCTTGTATAATATAATCTGAGTGTGTATGTTTTTGCATATATGTTGAGGAAATTTGTATTTTTTAGTAGGTTCACGAACTGATAACTAGATAATTATTAATATTATCTGATTCTGATAAAACAAAGCTGTTTCTATCAGTCATTTAGCGGTAGTGATAAGATTTAAACAAATCTTACACCAGAAATCATCTACTTAAAAATGACTTTTTGGCTTTGTACATAAGTATGTGTTTACAGAAATCATGCACTTCAAACTGTCTTTTTTGGCGTTTTACATAAGTGTGTTTACAACTTGTAATCACAAAAAATCAGTATAAGAACTGGCTGAATGGTTTTTTATTCTCTCTTTTAACGTATTAACTCATAAAGGAATTCATTCTAGGGACAACTTGGGAAAATTCCCGTCATGTCGTAGGAAAATTCCTTGTGCCCCAAACCGCTTTAATTAGTGGCGGCTAAAGGGACAAGCAATTAATTTCAATTACTTTTTTACCGAAGTAACTAATTTAACGCAAAAAGAACCCATGATACCTATTGTTAAAACAGCTTAATCACAGACAATGTGTCATCATCATCATTTCGGTAATAGGACGCCCACTATTAAACGTTCTCCCAGTGACTCCTTAATTGGCCGGATAGAAGCGGCCTGCATCCGTCGGTTTCCTACAACATTTACCAGGTCGTCTATCTACCTTGTAAAAAGTATAACCTTGTATAAAAGCAAAAGACCAAAGTAACGGACATAGTTAAAAAATGTAGCAAACTTAAGTGGCAGTGGGCTGGCCACATCTTTCGCAGAACCGATGAAAGGTGGAGTAAACGGGTTCTTGAGTGGAGAACACGCTTTGGAAAACGTAGTGTAAGACGCCCCCCAGCCTGTTGGTCCGACGACCTTAGGAAGATGGATGGCAGTGAATGGATGAAAAAAGCGGGAGATCGTGCTCTTTGGCGCTCTTTGGGGAAGGCTTACGTCCAGCAGTGGACTGCAATAGGCTGATTAGATAGACAGATAAAAGTGAGTCATATAGATATTAAAAGTTGATATCAACTATTATCTTCTCAAAATCTCAACTTTATCTTAAGCTGTGTACCAAGTACCAAACCTACTTACTGCGAGTGTTAATGCACTTGATCCGATTTTTAAACAAAAACAAGTTAATTACTTCTGCGTAGCTGCCACTGCCGCTAAATGGAAACGTCACAAGTCACAACAAAGAGAAGACAATACCCGATTTAGTGTCGCAATATAGGTCACATTCTTTACGCTCGCCTGGAAATGTGTCAAGTGTTCGGTGTAGTAAGAGAGCTCACAGACGAGCGACAGTATGTCGGCGACTGCTTGCGACATAAGTCGGCGACAGTCGCCGATAAAGCCTCGGTTCAGACACGCAGGAATCGCGCGATTACGAACCGCGCGGTTGGATACCGCAGAGCCTTATTTACCTATCATTTTCCGCAATCGTTCAGACATAACCGCGCGTTTTGGCCACGGTTAACGCGCGTTTATCGCCGTGTCTGAACAAGGCCTTATTCAATTTGGACGACCGTCGCTGACAGTCCAGTCGCCGACTAAAATTGCATCGGCGACTGTCGCCGATAACCGCCGACTTATGTCGCAAGAAGTCGCCGACATACTGCCGCTCGTCTGTAAGCTCTCTAAGGGACATATTATGGTTATTAATACAATAAATAAGGATGGAATGTATGCAATTACGTGCAATTTCCTAGCCTAACATCAGTTTTAGAAACACATTAATTTCAACGAGTTTGTTGCGTCGTGTCTTCTCATCACCAGCCGATATGTAGTCCCGAAGCGGTGGTAGGGCAAAGCTATATTTTTGGCAAAGCTATATAAGTACTCTGAAGAGGGCCTATACATACATACACTGAAAAATAATTTACATTGTAAATACATATACAGTATTTCCTATGAGTATTGGTAATCGAATTACTGAGCTATTAAATTACAGAATAATTACGTATGTATTTTTTTTGTCTAAGATTTTTGCATTTAACGTTAATTATAAAATATTAAACTGACCAATTAATAGTGATAGATCTAGAACAGTCTTCTTTTATGCCAATAAGAGCCTTATGTGTATTGAATAAGAATTAAAATTGTTTGAATTTAGTCTTAACTAGAAGAGGGGGCTGAAACAGTTTTTGTTGTTAAATTCGACCTTATCTCTGAAGTTATTGGGTTAAAATTTGACTCCGTTGCAGATAATTGAACGTGGTAAACAAGGATTTTTGTTATTATTTAGTAACACGCTATTTTTCGCACGGTACGAACGAATATGTGTCGATTATTCAGTGTTTAGTTATTTTTGGTTATAATGGGAGATGTGAATGAAGACAATAGAAAAAAGAAAGGTAAAAAATCGTTTCTACCCTTAGTTTTTCATAATAAAAACAAAAAAAAACAAAACCAAATTCGTTTTACTAAGTCGGTTTATTTGCATTATTATAATTTACAACTAAGGATATGAACTAAATAATATTTACAAAAAAATACTTTGGTCGGTTTTATTTTTTGTAAAAAAATTACAATTTCTTGATTTTTGTGTAATTTTTATCGAAGTATCATAAAAAAATGTATCAATCTTACTTACTTTACTCTATACTGCCTAAATGAACTGAATAAAAATCAAATCAGAACAATTTCAAGCTATTCCTTATCCAACAAAAAAAAAATCATCAGAATTGGACGTCATTATAAAAGATATTGGCATTTTAACCCTTCAACTCCCAGCGAAAAAAGATAACAATCGAATAACAAATGGACGTGCCATCATAACCGATTACCGCTTTGGAGTTCAAAAGGTTTTACTCCCATATTTTTTTTATGAGAAAAAGTATTCGGCCTTGAAGTAAATTGCAATTATACTTGGCGTCACGTAAAAAGAGCGGTGGGCAAAATAGGAACTAACATTTTCAGTACAGCTATAAGTGTTCGGTGGAGACAAGTAGCGCCACCCTCCAGCGTTCTTTTTATTTGACGAAAATTATACCTACAACAAAAATAGCTTTATTGACATTAAGATGAAATACTTTGAAAGCGTTTGTTTAGACAATTTACTCGTTTTTTATGGAACTCAGTGTGGGATTGAAGTTGAGTTATTAACAAACGCTAATTTAGCTGGCTGGAAACATACAGGCTTATAATCGGGGCAGTAAATTATTTATATTTGTAAACAACAGTTGACTCATAGGGACTGTTTCACAATGTACAGATATGTTCTACATAAGTTCTGAATAAGCTATGTTTTACTTATCTGAAGGTTAAACACTATTTTTTGCTTTTCACGACTGTAAAATTATCCTCCATTATAATGTTTTATAGTTATATGGCACTTTAATTAGTACCGTACATCGTGAAACAGGCCTTTAGTAATAAAACTTATGATATTTTTTTTTCACATTGTAAAACACAATATATATCTAACCCGTTGCGACAGGCCGAGTTTATAAAAAATGCAAACCTTAATAGCAAATTTAACGCAATCTCTATTATTGATTTTGTGTCTTAAGAAAATGCAATTACATCACATGATGATGATAATACTTAAACATTATTATTGTATAATATGTATGTACGTGCTGTGACTTAAACAACTATTACAAATGCTTGTTCTTGTCATACAAACACTTGCCGCTTGCGGGATTCCACTCAAATAGTTTTGTAGTTCAGAAGGCGTAGCATGATCTATTGTCTGTGGGGCATTTGAATTGCAATTCTCATACGAAATCCCAAGAATAGTAGTATGACAAGCCAAGTAAACATTTGATTGACAGTAGATTGGACGGCATTTGTTGACACTTACATAACTTAATTTGCGTTCCGTTTTCCAGCATTACCGTTTTTTAAATCCAAGTTTGCAAACTTGCTTTTAATATTTCCGCAGGAAACATCATTCCATAACTTTACATCGTATCTCAAAAGGGCCTCTTCGTGTTGGATCTTTACCCGACGAGTGCCTTCCAAGAGGACCGTCTTTTGTCTCGTGATTTCTCGTAGAAGAGATACAAATAATAATAACAACACTGATTTCGACCGATTCAAGAATGCGAATCTCCTGCCCCAAGATTCATGTCTAACGTTTCGCGAATAGGTCACCAAAACTCAAACTTTTAGACAAAGACAGCCGTCAGTGTTTTGTTTAGTGCAATGTAGACCCGTACGTATACAGTCCAGCTCCAAAAACTGGCTCTGTGCCAAACAGCATGAGGTTCGCTCTATTAATAAAGGGTCGCAGTTATATTGAAGCACAATTGGCGTAATTAAACAAAATGGAACGTTTTAAAGGTAAGATATATTGCGCATTTAAATAAGTCATCTTTTCCCTACTGCTTTGATCCATTGCTAATCGGAGTACCATTATTATCCGCCTCTGGAAGTCCTCTGCGGGACAGAATAGGCTTTCTACGAAAATGTTTCGTTCGTTGACGTATTAATTAACCTTTGAAATTAAAATATCCATTCACTTGTATCAAACCTCTGACAATTTATGAACAATTGAAAACAATCGTGTTTTTTTACACGTCTAATTTGAGTTAGTCATATTTTAAAGAATTGATACAAGATGGTTATTTTAATTTGTTAGGTTTATAAGTCCGAATGAACGAACCACATTCGAAGTAGGCATTCAGACACCTCACAGACCGTCACAGCTAGCGGTTCTGTGTGTTTGCATTCGGCGGCTTCCCGCAGCATTGATTAGGTCGTCAGTCCACCAGCAAGGCTAGCATGTGCGCATCGGTTATTTTATCGGTAGACAAGACAAATTTTGTCTTCGATGAACAGACGTCTCGAATCATTTTTCTTAATATTTTCAGGGTTTCCCGTTGATCATAGCCACTTATTTTTACGTTATAACACGGTATTGCCATGATATCTTGGTTTATTCTTTGTTATCGTCGAAGACAAAACGACATATTACGTCAAAAGTCGATAAAATGCCACGACAAAATTTTATCGTGTTGCGCATGCTAGCCCTGCTGCTGGTGTGAGTCCTGCCTGTCGATTCTCTAAACAAAACTGCGATCACTTTGACACTTCACTAATCGACGATTAATAATGTGAACCTTAACAATTTTAACTTGTCTAGTTTCTTAGCAGTCAAAGATTGTTCCTGCAGGGCTAACATGCGCAACAAGATAAAATTGTGTCGTGGCATTTTATCGACTTTTGACGTTAATATGTTGTTTTGTCTTCGACTTTAACAAAGGAAAAACCAAAATATCATGGCAATGTCGTGTTATATCCTAAAGATAAGTGGCTACGAAGAACGGGAGACCTTGAAAATATTAAGAAAAAGGATTCGAGACGTCTGTGATCCGTTAGGTTAGGGAAAACGACAAAATTATCGTCGAAGACAGAATTTGTCCTGTCTATCGATAAAATAACCGATGCGCGCACGCTAGCCCTGCTGGTTTATGAATATTAATCGTTCATTTTTATTATATTTTGTTTAAAAATTGAACAAATCTCAAGAATCAAGAATCAAGAATAATTTATTTGTTCTGAACAGGGTACATCATAAGGTCACAAGTGTATATGAGTACATAGTTTCACTTGTTCAGCCATAGTCAATAGCATACAAATAATACATGTCACAAAAAAGAAACAATAATTAAGTCTATACAATCATGAATTTTTGACAACAACAAAATACAATTAATACGTCAGTTATAAATTATTAGATAATGTCAACTTTAAAATCTAGATATTCATTAACTGAGTAGAAACATTTTATCTTGAGCCAGTTAAATAGTTTATTTTTAAATAAATTTAATGGTAGTTCAGTCAATGAATGAGGCAGTTTATTATATATTCTTATACAGCTTGGATAACAGTTTCTTTTATATAAAGTTGTTCGTATTTTGGGTAACAATAACCTTCCCCGATGTCTAATTGATTTAGTTGCATAATCATCTTTATGCACAAATAAAGACGGATAAGTTTTTACAAAAACACAACATTCCAGAATATACATTGATGGAAGAGATAGGAGATTCAGATCGGGAAATAATTGTTTGCATGAGGTTAGAGGTGGAACATTGCATATAGCACGAACACATCGTTTTTGAGTTATGAAGGCTCTAGGCATATCTACGGAATTCCCCCAAAATATTAGGCCGTATTTGAGGTTTGATGCTACATATCCATGATATGCCATTAGAGCAGCTTTCTGATTTACTTGGGTAGTTAGACGCCAAAGAGCATAAGCAAATCTGTTGATTTTTTTGCATACGTTTTCTATGTGCTGTTTCCAAGAACACTGACTATCTATAATAAAACCCAAGAAAGTTAATGTATCCGATTTATTCATATTTTCGTCGTCAATGTTAATAATAAGATTATCTTTAGGTTTTCTGTTAAAAAATTGTACGTATTTAGTTTTATTGCGATTTATGTTTAAATTATTATTTTTCAACCAATTTGATATAAGCATGATGGTGTTATTAATTTCTTCAGTATAGTTTTGGTTGGGAGCTTTTGAGATTACAACTGATATGTCATCGGCAAATAGGTTACATTGATGATTAGTTATGCTGGGCAAGTCATTGATGTAAATTATGAATAATAAAGGTCCTAAAATTGTTCCCTGTGGGACACCTACATTATTTAGAGAAACTATAGAATTTGTAGTAGTTTCTTCGTTGCGAGAGTTTAAAGATTTAATTTGGACATATTGACGTCTATTATGGAGATAAGATTTAAGCCAGCTTAATGCTGTACCTCTTATACCATATTTTTCGCATTTTTGGAGGAGAATCTCATGAGATACGAAATCAAATGCCTTGCTCATGTCAAAAAATATAGCAGTCACATCTACGTTTTCATCTATACACTTAGTTATACACTTTATTAAGTTAAATGTCGCAAGCGTGGTAGATTTGCCCTTTCTAAATCCATTTTGTTCATTTGCTAAAATATTATGCATTTCGAGAAAATTGTATATTCTTTTGTGTATAGCTTTTTCGAATACTTTCGCTAATACAGGAATTAGTGCAATTGGTCTATAATTATCCATTTTAGTTTTTTCGTCTTTTTTATGTACCGGGTAAATTACAGAAAGTTTTAAATTTTCAGGAAAACTACCCTCTGTCATCGATTTATTTACCAGGTGACTCAAAACATCGGATAAAATCACTGAACAATATTTTAAAATTTTAGTAGGAAATTCGTCATATCCTACTGAAGTTGTGTTTTTGAGGGAATTGATAATTTTTAATATTTCATCAGCTGTGGTTGGGTAAAGGAAAATGCTTTTAGTCATGGATTGGATATTAGAATTATTAAATGTCAATTTAGCTTTTGATGATTTATTAGTCATGTCAATAAAGAATTCATTAAAACTATTACATATGTCAATTAAATTTAATGTCAGCGTATTATTATTTATCATTTTATCTATGTAATTACTATTATTAACAGCTTCTGTATGTTCAAATGACTTTATTAAATTCCATGTCGCTTTACAAATGTTTTTATTTGTTTTCAGATATTTTTCATTTGATAACCTTTGTGATTTTTGTATGCATTTCTTTAGTATAGAAGAATGCTTTTGATACCTTATTTTATTATATTTATTCGAGTTGGCATAGTATTTAAAGCGAAGGTTTCTTTTTGACACACATGATTTTCTGATGCCCTTAGTAATCCACCTTCGACCTTGTCCTTTATAACCCATCTTTATTTTGTATTTTGGAAAGCATAAATCAAAGAATAAAATTAAAGTTTCATGAAACACATTAAAACAGTTATTCAAGTCTGTAGTTTCATAAACTTCTGTCCACGAAAGTGAGGAAATTGCTTCAGCAAATTTCCTTATATTGTCCAAACTAAAGTCCCTTTTAAAAACATACCATGTTCTAAGCTTACGTTGTATGTTTTCTATAGAAAGCTTAAGAGTTTGGCAGGTGTCATGATCAGATAGACCCATGAGATGCGTCCTACCTATAGCCATAGGAATATTACTTATTATTTGGTCTAAACAAGCGTTTTTACGAGTAGGTTCTTTGATATGTATTGTGATTCCGTAACTTTCACATATTCTAATATATTCATTTTGTATATGGTTTTGTTTTAAGAGATCTATATTAAAATCTCCGGCTATAATAATTTTTTTGGTGCTTTTATATCTTAATTTTGAGAGAAGGGTTTCGAAACGATTTAGGAAAACGTATGGATCAGAATTTGGAATCCGATATATACATATAACTATGGTTTTTATTTGGGGAACTTCAATACCGCAGCATTCAAATGCATATTCAATTGCTAGTTCCTTAACCAATCGTATTTTTTTGAATGTAAGATCAGATTTACACAAAATACAAACGCCCCCACGTCTTTGCTTAGGCCTAGAGTAGAAATCAGCAAGAAAGAAGTCTTTTATATGCAAGTTCTTTTCTTCACCGGAGATGATAAAAGTCTCACTTAGACATATTATATCAGCTTCTAGCCTGTTGGTCCTAAATTCTTCTAAAGCTACCTGAAAAACATCTATTTTACTTAATATTCCCGCAATGTTTTGATGGAATATCAATAGCGAGTCACTCGGGTTGGGTACGAAAAAACGAGCTCTGAGACTTAAGATCTTCTGTTCTTATGGAATTTGACTCTGTAGATGCGAAGGATTTTTGGCGATTTTTACTTTTATATGGAACTCTCGTAAAGAAATCAAGTATGGTAGTTTGTGTCATATTCTGGAAGTTGCTCTTACCATTGCTACCCAAGACACTGCCGTTGTATTTATTAGAATAAATTATCTTAGTCAAGTTATTAGTCAGTCTACACATATTAAAAGTCAAAAATTTCTCATCATAGTCACGGGAGTCAATAATTAAATTTAGTTTTTTAGCAGTTTCCTCGATATGCTTATTGGTTATTGATTTTACATTATGAAAGATACAATTTTTAAAATTATTACATATCATTTGTATATTTTTATTTAACAAATATACGTTTAGATGCTTATTTTGTAGAACATTTAACACTATAACTGTATAGTTTCTGAGTTTTTCCAATGCAATGGATAATTTAATCAATAAGTTAGTCGGGTTACAGTCATTTTCACCAATACACAGTATTATTTTATCTTTCGGGTTAAAATTCGAGTTTTGGCATCCATTCAAAATCTCTTCAGTAAGTGCGTATGGTTTGATAAATGCAGATATATCGTATGTTTCATAAAGATTATTCTTTCTCGATTCGATCATTTTTGCAGCTAGGCCAGAACTTTGTTGTGTACCATATATATTTATCTTGCGAACCATTTCTTTTTCTGGTTCATGGATTAAGGGCTGCCTGTGATGTTTGTCGGAATTATTTGGTTGATAAATACTTTCGGGCTCTCGGGTGTCAAGACCATCAGCTGGTCCATTTTCGTAGTGTTTTGGTATCGAAGATTTTTCTGGTGTTTTTTCAGCAAATTCTAACTTAGTTTTATTGACAGTTGAACGATCTTTAGTAAGCGATGATTTTCTCTCCGTAGATTTACAAATTACTGTAAGGGTATGTATCTTTAACTTGTATTCCTCTAATTGACTTTTTAATGCCCCGTTTTCAGATACTAGTTGGTCAATTTCATTTTCAGCTATCTTAAGCTTTATTTCAAGATCCTGGTTTTTTTCTTTAAGTGTAGCTAAGTCATTTATGTCTAGACCTAAGTCAGGACAACTTCGATTAAAACTGCTGCGATTGTTAAAACTTGACTCATTTAAAGTTTCTTCGTCACTTAGCGACTGGAAGGAGTTGTCAGTGGAGATATTGTAAGCGACTCCTGCATTTTTAGGAGTGCTATTATTTTCTAGATTTCGATGTTCCTGCACTTGCAATTTTTTACTAGTAACTTTTACAGTACTGCGATTAGAAACTGAAGTATTCTTTGATGTCCTTTCTTTACACAATTTACATTTCCATTGTATTCTTCTATGCGGTGACATCAGATAAAATACCTTTTCATTAACACTTGCACATGCTATGTGGTATGTTTTTTTACAGCCGATGCATGTCAAATTGCGTCTATGTGTTATAATTTGTTTACATTCTTTGCATCTTAGAGACATCTTAATTATTTATATTTCTTGTCTTTGTATAAATAACAAAAACAAATAAAACAAAAAAAAATATTTTTATTCAGAAAAAAGGAGAAAATTAGAAAAACGAAAAAAAAAAAAAAAAAAAATCTTTTAAATTCGTGATTCGATCACCCCCTATTCTCGGCGTGTAGCTTACTAAAGTCCGTGACCATTCTAATCCAGCTATCAGGACAGTAACTTAAGCGACGAAATGTTAAGTTAGTTTCTTGCGGGAAAGTGCTCTAGTTTTAATGTTTGAGCCGTTTGTTGTTGTTTTTTTGTCTTCCACCGTCCCAATATTTACAAGTCGAAGTCTCACTCAGGTTTTTGAAGAATGTTTTTATAGATCACGGCCGCAATATCACTCAGATCATTAAAATCGATCTAGTTGTACTTGTGTTATGTTGTGTAACTAACCGACTTTGTTTATTCAAAAGATATTTGTGTTGTCTTGTCATATCTGTAGAGTAATGCACACTATGTAGAAGTTTCAAGTGTCTATTACGGTTCGAAAGGTACAACCTTGTGACAGACAGACAGACAGCGGAGACTGAGTAATAAGTTCCCGTTAGTTCCCTTTGGATGTGAAATAAAAATTACATATTCATCGTACCTTAAAAAGCCGAAAAAGGTGTAAAACTAAAGTCAAGTATGCCTATTTAGGTCCTACTGTAGGGCACAGGCTTCACCTCAACTATGACGTAGTTGGGCCATACTCCACACGCGGGCCCGGTGAGGATTGGTGGAGGGGTGTTGTAAGGCCAGTGACTAAACCTTACTATCAGACGTAATCAAGCCGTCTTAAGCTTAGACCTGATAACGTCTTATAAATCGATCGACTGCAAGCACGAAAAAGTGTCACGTTCCACGTGCGAGCGAGAGCGCGGAACAAGCGATAGAGAGGCACGATCGACCTAAGCGTTCGGTTTGTGACGCATCTATCTCTCTTCCACTCCATCGGCTAAGCGTCCGATCAGCATCAATGTTTTCTTATCACGTAAAATTAACGTCCGTAAACCAACTTTACAGACAACCAATTTCTTTTAGTTCGACTATAGGTAGGTACTCTCGATTGTACAAAGAAAATAACTAGCATTTTCCTCTTGTTCTTTGAATCGATTTATTCTCCGAATCGGTTAATAATTGTTGCTATGCGAAGTCCGACCTTGACTACAACTAATAATTATGACAGATAAGTATGGACGAACGTCGAACGTAACGTAACAGAAATTAAATTCTGAAATGATTAGAACGAATTGTTCGAACTGGTGATGGAGTATTAATTAAAATTTAATGGTTCTATAATAATTACTATTTTATAAGCCACTAGCAGCCCGTCCCGGCTTCGCACGGGGTAGACAATTATCGCTAATAGTTTCGGCAGCGCATTCGACGAAAGACATTTTAAGACTCATTTTTCTACACCTTCGGTTACATTGTTCAAATTTTACCAAGGATCCCTAATTTTTTTCAAAATGAAATGTAGCCTATGTCAAATTGGAAGAATGTAGCATTCTATTAGTGAAAGAATTTTTTAAATCGGCCCAGTACTTTTTGAGCCTATTCATTACAAACATACAAACATACAAAAATAGGTACTTACAAATCTTTCCTCTTTATAATATTAGTATAGATATATTAATTTAACTACTGATGCCGTTATATTTTGGTTGGCGAATGATGTGAATGATCTTGGCATGTCGTCTTACAGAAATATCAGTGTAAAAACTAAACAAAGAGTTATAAATAAAAATGTTTTTGCGTGAAATGATTAATTACTGTTGTAGGTCATAAAATTGGTATGTATCTTAATTTAGAAGGAATTATTTCATTAAAAACAAATCACATGATTCGCCGAGTAAAGAAAAACACAGACTGGCTTATTGTTGTGCTCAAATATTAGTCTCTAATGATCTGCTCAATGAGGGCTATACTGTTTTTGTGCTCACCAGTTGGCGCTATTGTCGTCGAGGTCCTGAATAATACTCAAAAATACTCGTTTATTCAGTATATAGGCCCTCTTCCCGGCACTTATACACGTCCCAAATAAAATAGATTTTGACAAGGAAAATTTATAGGTTATTATTAACTTATTAAGGCAGCCGGGAGTGCAATTTGGTGCCTTAAAAACCTTTTTGCACCTCTCTTTCTTAGCTCCGCTTTTAAAGCACTGTCGTTTATTGACCTTTAACTCATATTTTCCATACTAAATCTCAGGCAAATTTCACAATAATTCTTATAAACCCGCTTACGTAGCCACGCACATACTGACGCTTCATTCGGAGACCTCACGCGACACTAAGCCCTCTAGCGGATAATTCACACGCGATAGCCTTCATTGACCTATACACCTATGTAACACTAAAAAATCGGCCAAGTGCGAGTCGGACTCACGCACGAAGGGTTCCGTACCATTATCTATAAAAACGGCGAAAAAAATCACGTTTGTTGTATCGGAGCCACCCTAAATATTAATTTTATTCGGGTTTTTAGTATTTGTTGTTATAGCGGCAACAGAAATACATCATCTGTGTAAATTTCAACTATCAACTATCACGGTTCATGAGATATAGCCTGGTGACAGACGGACAGACAGACAGACGGACAGCGAAGTCTTAGTAATAGGGTCCCATTTTACCCTTTGGGTACGAAACCCTAAAAAGCTGACAAATAAGGAAGGTAACTTTTAGTAGACCTCCGTAGCAGAGAAGGCAAGCCGTACTGGGCGTCGCCGTCTATAAGGTCCTGTTTCCCGGTCGGGTCGGTTTCAGTTTTGGATTTCTTTAACACAAGTGCTTTAGCTACTTTCTTTAGGCTCAGAGCAATATTATATGTGTCCTTGATAGCGTCCAATCTTTTATAATAATATGCAATGTGCTTGGTAGACACAATATCACTGCCCTGACAAGAACGCAGTCGTAATAGTAATAATAAATACATGTATTATTATTAGAAGTGTTCTTAGAAAGTTGATTATTTTTAATCCATCTTATCTTAAAGATAGATTGAAAATATACCGTCTACATTGTAGAAGTTAGCAACAGACTCTGATTGTAATACTCATATCACAATTTAGGGAATGCAATCGTTCATAAAACTCAGAACCCTTGGGGAAGAGTTAACTCATCATCATCATTTTAACAATAGGCCGTCCACTGTTGAACATAGGCCTCCTTCAAAGTGCTCTTCACGTTGACTAACCGCTAGGCGTTTGCGCGATCCTGACGTGTTGCCAGAGGTTGAAAATATGGACGAGTACTGTATTGAACGTGCAACAGTACAGCCTGGTGATGAGATGGACAGACAGACAGACAGCGGAGTCTTAGTAAGGTCCTGTTTTACCCTTAGGGACCCTGATAAAGTGCGTTAAATAAACCTATTTATATACATACTCGTAGAAGTCACTAGCAAGAAGCCGTAAAACATTATTCAATTTTCCTGCTAAAAACTTCAGTTGTACGGTACTTGACACTGACTAAAGTTCGTCCAAAAACAACATTTTCATTTTTAGGGTTCCGTACCCAAAGGGTAAAACGGGACCCAATTACTAAGACTTCGCTATCCGTCCGTCTGTCTGTCTGCCTGTCACCAGGCTGTATCTCATGAACCGTGCGCGATAGTAAGACAGTTGACATTATCACAGATTATGTATTTCTGTTGCCACTAAAACAACATAAATTAAAATAAATATTTAAGGGGGCGCCCTCCCATACAACAAACGTGTATTTAACGGTTCTTACAGCTAATGGTACGGAATCCATCGTGCGCGAGTCCGACTCGCACTTGGCCGGTTTTTTCTCTTTGTCATATTTTTGTCTCTATAATTAACTGATAACGTCCGCACTTGCCGTTGACAGTTTGTAAAATGACGTAAGTATTTAAATATCTTGGGGCGACGACCTCAAAGGCGTTGACATGATCTGTTTACTAGAATAAAGGTGGTTCAACTGGCAATTTTATTTTTAACCTACTTTTAAAAACTGTCTTTTTACCCGACTGCCAAACGAGGGTTATGTTTTTCGAGCGTATGTATGTATGTATGTAATATGTCTATTTCCTTGGCACGCCCTACAGCCTAAACCGTTTAACGCATATTAAAGTAAAATATATCAATAGATTCGTCTCAATTGTGGGAGTGACAAGGGGTATGTTATTTCCCGAAATTCCCGCGGGAACAGAACTTACGCGGGAAAAACGGATCTGCAATACTTATAAACCGATTTTGAAACTTTCTTTTATCAACTATGGGTCACATATTTTCAGTGCTAATAGTATTCAATATTATATTATTTTCCAAAAAAAAATACAAAAATCCCGACTGCGTAAAAAGTGAACTTAAAAGATGAAAACAAGATTTAAAGAATCAATTTGCAGTCGGAGGCATCAAATCCATCAACAGCATAATGATGATTGACTTCGTATGCACTGCGTTGGTACCTAATTAAGTAAATTAAATCCGTGTAGAAAAAGTCTAATCAAGTAACATAGATTTGATGCCTCAGACTGCAAATTGATTCTTTAAATCTTGTTTTCATCTTTTGAGTTCACTTTTTACGCAGTCGGGTTTTTTTTATAAATTAATTAATACTATTTCAATAAAGGCTAATCGATCGTAGTAGCAAATCCTAAAGTCACAGTGTTGGCAGCAGTGTACTAATCAGGCTGACTAGGGTAACTGAGTTTTTTGCACCGTTTCTTCTCGATACCAAACGATTCGTAGTCCCGAAGCGTAAAGTACGTAGGGCAAAGTTATATTTTTGGAACGTGTATAAATAAGTGCTCGGAAGATTGCCTATATGTACTGATTAAATGACTGAATGTCTGCAATATTAACTAATATTTCTTTCCCTTTCTTTCCAGTAAAACTCCCGGAAGATGAAGGACCCGTGGGAGGCCGGTTCACCATCGGACCGGCGCCGGAACGTGACTGGGAGATGGTGCCACCGGACGGCAAATGGGGCTGGTGTGTCCTCGTAGGTAAATGCTTGGTCTTTAGAAGTAGACCATTAGATTCGGCACAGCTAGGCTAGACTAGGCTAGCACGGTAGTATGACAGAGCGCAACGTAACATGCCTTACGCCTAGCGGCATTTACACGCATCAGGCAACATGCGGTGTTCCACAGGGGTCGGTTCTTGGCCCGCTTCTGTGGAACATCGGGTTCGATTGGGTGCTACGCGGCCGTTTAGTGGCAGGGGTCGAAGTGACATGTTACGCCGATGATACCCTGGTTACAGCTCGCGGGAGTGATTACTCAGAGGCGGCGTGTCATGCCACGGTGGGAGTAGCATCAATTATCCGACGAATGCAAAAGCTAGGACTGGAGGTGGCGCTGGAGAAGTCGGAAGCCCTGTGTTTCCACAGGGCTCAAAGAGCGCCCCCGGTGGGTGCTCACATAGAAGTCGATGGAACACGCATAGAGGTTGGCAGTACCATGCGTTACCTGGGGCTCACCCTTGACGGCCGTTTTAGGTTTGAGGCACACTTTAAACGCCTTGCGCCAAAATTAATTGCTACGGCGGGCGCTCTCAGCCGTCTTCTGCCCAACACCGGTGGACCTTCCGCAACGTGCAGGCGTCTGTATGTGAGTGTCGTTCGCTCGATGGCTCTTTATGGAGCCCCTGTGTGGTACGGAGCCCTAAATAAAAGCAACGTTCTGCAACTGCGGAGGGTACAGCGTCTTATGGCAGTAAGGGTGATCCGAGGATATCGCACCATTGCGGGAGATGCGGCTCTCACTCTGGCTGGAACTTTACCATGGGAACTGGATTCCTTGGTCCTTGCCGCAGTCTACGAGTGGCGAGGAGACCAAAGATCCCAAGGCCAAACACCAGCGCCTCGCGAAATTCAGGCGGAACGCAGAAAGTTTGAAGAGAAGGCTCTACATAAGTGGCAGTATCAGCTGACCAGCAGCAAGTATGGGCACCGCGCCGTTGGGGCAATATGCCCGGTGCTAGAAAAGTGGTTGCAACGGCAGCACGGTCAACTCAGTTATAGGCTGACCCAAGTACTGACGGGCCATGGATGTTTCGGCAATTACTTGAGCAGGATTGGTCGGGAGGACAGCGCCAAGTGCCATCATTGCACGGCAGCGGAGGACACAGCACAGCATACCTTAGAGGTGTGCCCAGCATGGACAGCTGAGCGCGGAGTCCTCGTTGCGGAAGTCGGGCAAGACCTCTCGATCGGGGCGGTAGTAAATCGTATGGTGGATAGCAAGGAGTCGTGGCAAGCGGTGCTCACCTTCTGTGAAACGGTTGTCTCACAGAAGGAAGCGGCGGAGAGGGAGCGAGAGGCTTCGGCTGACGCCCCACAGATCCGCCGCCGACGCCATGGGCGCCGCAGGAGGCAGTACGGCCTCCAACTGCCCCTCCCTGATGGGCCTCGGGTGACTGACACGGGGATGTCGGCCGTCCGTTAAAAGAGGCCCGTGGCGGTGTTGCGCGTGTCCCGCGCGCCGTTTTACTGAAGACCGGGGGGAAGACCGTTCTCCCTGAAGCCGGGTGGCGCTTGTTATCAGCGAGCCACAGCCAGAGGCGGAACTGCGGACGAATGCCCAAGGTGAACGCCCGGGGCGCTGACCCGTAGTTCCTACTCACTTAATGGCACCGGTGGACACCGTCAGGTTTTTAGTGGGTATAGGGCTCTCACAACAGTGGTCCGGAGTCCCACATAACCCCCAACCGCCCCCGCGGCTGGCGTGGTATGCGTAAAGCATTTTCCTGACGAAAAAAAAAAAAAAAAAAAGGCTAGCACGGTAGGCGCTTAACAATAGCGAGTGTTGCTAACAATCTCGATTGTTAAGCACCTGCCGTGATCGTCACAGTTAGATGGGTGACCGTTTCCCAGATGGTTTAGTCGTTCTGCCAACACTTGCGATTCTAAGCACCCACCGTGATAGTTAAAGTTTGATGGGTGACCGTTTTAGTAACTGTTTCCCTTGTAGATGAATGCTTGGTCTTTTGAAGTAGATCAATATATTCAGCACAGCTAGGCAAGGCGGCCGTGGCGTAACGGTTTAGTCGTTTAGCTAACGCTCGCAAAAGCTAAGCACTCAAGGGTCACTGTTGGATGGGTGACCGTTTTCCTTTAACATAGTTACATAGTTGATTGGTCTTCAAAAGTAGGCCTTTAGATTCGGCACAGCTAGGCAAGACGGCCGTGGCGTAGCGGTTTAGTCGTTTAGCTAACGCTCGCAAAAGCTAAGCACCCAGGGGTTTGGTCACAGTTGGATGGGTGACCGTTTCCCTTATAAGTTATATACTTGTGTTCAAAATTTGACCTTTAAATACGTCCAAGCTAAGCTAGTCGACCGTAGTGTAGTGGTTTAGTCGTTCTGCTAACACTCGCGATTGTTAAGCACCTACCGTGATGGTCAAAATTAGATGGGTGACCGTTTCAGTTACTGTTTTCCTTGTAGATGAATGCTTGGTGTTCAGAAAAAGACCATTAAATTCGTCGCAGCTAGTCCAGATCTTGCATTCCATAAGCACGTGCTGTGGCGTTTCTTCTGCTTCCATGCATCCTCTGCATGATTTCTAAGCAAGCACCAGCTGTTTAAGATTGTCTATCCTAGATAGTGACCGATTATAATATGGATGACGACTGAGTAAAGACAATAAAATACAACGTAGTCCGTTAGTTAGATTATCAAAAAAAAATAGACACACTTATTTTTTATTTTGTTAATCAACCAAACAATTACAAAGATAAAGCGCGTCAAAGTTCGGGAGCGGTGACTCATGACGTCACTTCTAAGTAAAAATTGTACTAAGGCGTGACGTCATGCGACATTTAATCAATATATCTCAGTAATATTTTGATTAAGTCAAAAAAGAAAAAAAGTCGTGTCCAATACTTTTTGATAATCTATCCGATAGACGAAGAAAAAAAATTTTGCTGTCTCTATCCATTCCGACATAGTATATTTTGTCATGGCGTCTTTTCAACAAATACATTCCTAGGCGCCTAGCGCGAAAGTGTATCGTTCGGTTGGTTGTATTACCTGTTCAATCTAAAACATCCATTCCCCCATAGTATCAAAGGTTTGACAATTTATGAACAATTGAAAATAGTCTGGTTTTTACACGGCTTGATTGAGTTGGTCATATTTTATCAAAGGATTGACACATGCATGGGACTGGCCATTTTAATTTGTTAGGTTTATACGACCGAACGAAAGATACACTTTCGCGCTAGGCCCCCTGACCTATACCTAAATTGTTTAAATGGGCCGCCTCGTCAACTTGCTTATTCGGAGACTTTTCAATTGAGTATACTTAATTTTCTATTGTTTGTAAACAATGGCGCATAAAGTTGCGTAGTACATCAATACTTATTTGTTTTAATTGGTAATTGTTTGAGGATGAAATCTAAGTAATAAAATCCAGCATCTGTATACGAAGCTGAGTTAATAAATACAATTGTTTAACGAGTAAACCTAGGCCTATACCCGCCATAAAGATGAACTTTACGAGCATGAGAAGTGAAAAGAGTATTTAAATACGTTGATTCGTTCGACCATCTCGTCTCGTATCGGCAGTATTCGGCATCCGTGATTCTTAGTACTCCTAGTTTACTTAGATTTCTTGATGAGCGTGAACATATGTGAGTACGTCATTTTGACCGTTTAAAGGTAGTTTCTTTACTGTCTAGCTAGATTTAATATGTACTGTGATTATATCTTCCAGGAGCGACCCTCGTGAACATCCTTATCCCCGGTACGATCAAATCTTTCGGCGTGCTCTTAGTGGAGTTCAACGACGTGTTCCAGACGAGTGCGTCTGCGTCATCCGGGATTGTTGCGCTTTGCTACTTTTTATACAGTAGTTTAGGTGAGTACAAATAGGCTAGTTTAGTGTTTCCCAACCTGTGGTCCCCTGACCCCCAGGGGTCCGCCGACCTATCTCAGGGGGTCCGCTAACAGAGAAAATGGAAAAGTATAAGAGCTTATTAGTGCGGCCGAACGGTTTGATGGGTCCGCGGATTGTAGGTAGGCCCTTGAAAAAAGTTTAAAAACACTGGGCTAGTTGACACCACCAAACAATTGACATACTTTTTACGTGCTGTCAAAACGCATCTCTGCCTTATAATGTATGGCGATAGCAAGCTATGACGTCTATGTTAACCGGCCTTAACTGCCTAACTTTTTATTGATTTTGAAGCAAACAAAAATCTGATTCTCTTAATAAATGATACTGTACGTTATCGGGCCTAAAATAAGGTGTCCGATTGAATGATGTCTAAGAATTATTTATGACTAGCAGCCCGTCCCGGCTTCGCACGGGGTAGACAATTATCGCTAATAGTTTCGGCAGCGCATTCGACGAAAGACATTTTAAGACTCATTTTTCAACACCTTCGGTTACATTGTTCAAATTTAACCAAGGATCCCTAATTTTTTTCAAAATGAAATGTAGCCTATGTCAAATTGGAAGAATGTAGCATTCTATTGGTGAAAGAATTTTTTAAATCGGCCCAGTACTTTTTGAGCCTATACATTACAAACATACAAAAATAGGTACAAATCTTTCCTCTTTATAATATTAGTATAGATTGGTGTCCACATCCCAATTCTCCTGTTAATAAACAAAGGCATCCCATTAAAGCTCCCAGCTCGATGGACCGACGACCTTAGGAAGATGGCTGGTAGTGGTTGGATGAAAAAATATCGTGCTCTTTGGCGTTCTATGGATGTAGCTTACGTCTAGCAGTGTACTGCAATAGGCTGATATGATGATGAATGATTCCATCAAAAGGTTCTAGAATGGAGGTCACGTACCGGCAAGCGCATCAAAGGACGTCCACCCACAAGGTAGACATACGTTCTGGTAAAGGTTGCAGGAAGTTAAATGCAGGCTGCTTCCAACTGGACAATTTGGAGATCACTGGCGGCCTATGTTCAGCAGTGGACGTCCTATGGCTGAAATCATGTGATGATGACCCTTTTTAACCGACTTCAAAAAAAAGGAGGAGGTTCTCAATTCGTCTGAATGTTTTTTTTTTTTGTATGTATGTTACGCGATTACGCCGTCAATTATGGACCGATTTTAAAATTATTTTTTTAGTTTGAAAGGGTATACTCCCGAGATGGTCCCATTTCCACCAAGTCAGATTCTGATGATGGGATCCCTGGGAAATCGAGGGCAACCCTCAATTTTTATAGGCACCCATGTTTTCTGACTCGATGCTGATTTTTGGGTCTGGTAATCATCATGTCATGTTGCTGACCTGATGATGGAAGCCACAGAACTCCTTAACAGATAGGAGTTAGAAGATAATACTGCAATTTGTCGACAGAACGTATTTCGCAGTGTGTTGAGCAGACGTGGAGCTTATTAGGTACCAGACCGCCAATTTTTATTTACTGGGGGCGTACCCGCACACCCAGTAACGAAAAAAAAATTGAAAGTTCCTTTCTTAATTTAACCTGTTATTTAACGCGAGACCTTATCCTATGGTTACTACACCAAAATAGCCGCCGTTCTGGTTGGCGTGTAGGTAAACCCTTTCCTTAAGACTTAAAATTTTCGTCGAAAAATTGACCCTATATAACACCTTATTTTTATCATACCATTGGATGGGGGGTCCATAGAGGACCAATATTAGTTAAGGTTACTTTGCTGTAAAGTAATTTTTGGCGAAGTTATGAGGGAAAAAATAGAGGACTTAACACTTAAAATTGTAAAATAAAAAAAGTTTAATAAAAAACTAAAAACCGACTTCAAAATGAAACTAAAAAGCGAAAAATAATATTGACTAAAACATACCTAATCAGTTCTTTTTGTAGTCGGTGCGAATGAACACATTTTAACTCTCGATGGCTGACATCGACTCCAAAAAGAACTGATTAGGTATGTTTTAATCAATATTATTTTTCGCTTTTTAGTTTCATTTTGAAGTCGGTTTTTAGTTTTCACGTCTTGTTTTGAATGATTATAGTATATCTGGATATAATCCATTTATAGTTCGCCCATGTCCAAACGTGGGATAATATTGATGACGACTCACTTTTTTTTCTTCGACTATCACGGTAGATTATCAAAAAGTATTGGACTCGTATTTTTTCTTTTTTCACTTAATCAAAATATCACAGAGATATATGGCCTAACTACAAACAAAAAATACTAGTGTTAAACTTCTCTAAAGATAAGTCAACCAATTTGAAATATTTGTTAATAATATGTCTCGAATGTCTGATGTGTCAACATTTCAAATTGGTTGACTAATTTAGACAAGTGTTTAACCCTAGTCTATCTTTTTTGTAGTTAGGCCAATATTGTTTCGAAATGTCGCATGACGTTACGCCTGGGTATTTTTTTTACTTAGAAGTGACGTCACTACCCCTCGAACTTTGACGCGCTTTATCTTTGTAATTTTTTGGTTGATTGACAAAAAAAAAGTAAGAGTCCATTATTTTTTGATAATCTAACTGACGGACATAATAGAATTTCATTTTTTTTACCAAGTCGTTATCCCTTTTAGCTGTATACTTACTTATTAACCTTTTACCTTCGCCCTCAGGACCCCTCTCGTCGATCCTCTCCGTGAAATGGTCGTACCGAACGGTGACGCTTATCGGAGGGAGTTTCGCCGCCTTCGGAATGATATTCAGTAGCTGTGCCTTCTCTATAACGTATCTGTATTTTAGGTGAGTACATGTATTTATTGTAGACTCATCATCATCACCAGCCTATATCAGTCCACTGCTGGACACAGGCCTCTCCAAAAGTAGGATTTTGCCATAATCGCCACGCTTGGCAGGCGGGTTGGCGATCGCAGTTTGGCCAATGGTGGAGAGGAGACGCTGCTGCCCGTCTTCTTGTAGCGGTTCTCCTGTAGTCGCCTCTTACGACACCCATAGGTAGGGAAGGGGTGGTGCAACCCCATCCCTACCTATTGTAGACTAGCTGTCCCATAAGATTTTGTCTTAATTACTTTTAAACTTAATTGCATAATTTAAAACTCAATGAAACGGGAATTAACGCGATCATAATTTAGGTACAAAATGTTAACTCTTTTGCCTGACGTTTCGATCGGGTTACACCGACCGTGGTCACAGGCTGACTGGAACAGCGATGTTTTCACTCCGTATGAGAGGAAGATTCTTCATCTACCCTCATAATATTTTGTCTTGTTGAATGGCCAGTTTTAGAGGGGTTTAGTGACATACGCGCGAACAGAATAATTATAATTTGACGATCTCCCTAGCCGAGAGGCGAGCATGCCGGACTATATGGCGTCGCCATTTCTGAGGTTCCGGGTTCGATCCCGGTCGGGTCAATGTAGAAAACGATCTTTTCTTTATTGTCTAGGGTCTGGGTGTTTTGGTACTGTCATTGTTTCTGATTTGCATAACACAAGTGCTTTAGCCACTTACCTTAAGATCAGAGCAATGTATGTGATGTTGTCCAATATTTATTTATTTATAACTAGCGACCCGCCCCGGCTTCGCACGGGTGCAATTATCAGTGTTTCCCTACTATATTATGCATGTATTATACATATAAACCTTCCTCTTGAATCACTCTATTAAAAAAACCGCATCAAAATCCGTTGCCTAGTTTTAAAGATTTAAGCATACATAGGGATATAGGGACAGAGAAAGCGACTTTGTTTTATACTATGTAGTGATACCATTTGTTATTCAACTGAGATCTCCCCTTTTCAGTTTCGGCGCGATGGTGGGGACGGGCGCCGGCCTAGCGTTCCCTCCCACCGTCTACATCGTGACGTCATACTTCGTCCGTCTAAGGGGCCTTGCAAATGGCATCTGTATGTCCGGGTCTGCATTCGGCAGCATCATACTACCACCTGTGCTGCGATATCTATTGGAGACTTATGGATACAAGTGAGTGGATTTATATCGAACTATCAGCGTAGGACGCCCACCCACAAGGTGGGCAGACGACCTGGTAAAGGTTGCAGGACGACGCTGGATGCAGGCCGCTTCCAATCGGCCGATCTGGAAGTCACTGGGGGAGGCCTATGTTCAGCAGTGGACGTCCTGTGGCTGAGACGATGATGATGATAGCTGTGTCCAAACCGTCTGCGTGGACTACAGGATTTTTGGTATAATACTTTAAGTATATAAGTATATAGCTATAGCAAAACGTAAAAATAAACCACAATATAAACAAAAATATCCCACGCGAACATTTGAATGGGATGAAAAGTGTTCTGTAAGTTAATCCAAATCAAATTCTTGAACATTTGAATGGGATGAAAAGTGTTCTGTAAGTTAATCCAATGCAAAATTTCATCAAAATCCGTATAGCCGTTTACGCGTGTTTGAGTCACAAACTTAAGCATTTATAATATCAGCGGGATTCACCCCCTATTTAAAATGATACAAGATCCTCTTTGTACTTGAAGAGAAAGGTATTCGATCAGAGCGTCCTAGTTCCTACCAGTGATCAACTATGGAGCCGAAACGTCGACGGTTAAACAGTAATGCTGGGCCCTCAACTTCACCCAGCCCCCTAGCATGACCAACAAAATACGATATGATATTGATATTTTAAAGCGATTTATCGAAACCCAACTGTCAAAATATGAACTTTTATCAAAACAGCGAGCATGACCGTGACTTCACCAGCACGGGCATGCTCGCTGTTTTGATAAAAGTTCAAGAGCGCCTATGTATATCATTTTTTGTCAGTTGAGTGTCGATAAATCGCTATATCCTTTCATATCGTGTTTTGTTGGTATGCTAGGGTGGCAGAGCTATGCATAGTTCGATGCCTAAAATCACTGGATCTTAGGATAAGGTTAGAAATTTGGAACAATGTCATCCAGCAGAGACTAAAATAATGGATGCAGTCCAAAAATATAAAACTTAAACCTGCAATCCGGACAGATCTGTCGCAGAACCTAGGAAAGGTGGAGTTAACTGGTTCTCGAGTGGAGACCACGCCTTAGCAAATGTAGTGTAGGACGCCCCCCAGTCCGATGGCCCAACGACCTTAGGAAGATGGCTGTCAGTGGCTGGATGATAAAAGCGGGACATCGTTCCCTTTGGCGCTTTTTTGGTGAGGCTTACGTTCAGCAGTGGACTTCAATAGGCTGAACAGATCCGTTATCTAGTCGCCTAGATAATTGGTGTGATTGTAAAAACAATTAATTATTACTTACAGAGGAGCAGTACTACTGCTAGGCGGTATCATGCTTAACGTATGGGCGGCGGCGCTTCTCTTCCAGCCCGTAGAAGAGCATATGATTCGCAAGTACAAAGATCCCGAGGAGGAAGACGAGGGGCCTCAGGTGAGTACCCTGAGCTATGCCCTGGTACACACTCGCTCCGTATTAACAAGAACGTTTTAGCGGATACCTTGCTACTGGGTCCTTAGGTTCGGTTTTTGTGACACCATTTTGTAGGATAAAGCAGGGGCTAGCCCGTTGCATGACCAACAAGACACGATATGATATGCATAGCCGTCATCTTGAAGTTTTATCGAAATAGCGAGCATGTCCAAGCCAGTGACGTCACGGTTATGCTCGCTGTTTGAATAAAAGCTCATATTTTGACAGTTGGGTGTTGATAAATCGGTATATCATATCATATCATGTTTTGTTGGTCATGCTAGAGGGCTGGATCCATTAAAAATTACGGAGATAATCTGACAGTACTTCTTAAGATATTTAAACATGATAGATCATACAGGGTGCTTGATAATGGGTATATCAAGCCGGCACTAGCCTATGGTAACTTAAGCATATTAATATAATGATTAAGTCAGAATTTTTTTTTTTTATTATTTTAATATAAAACAAATTTTTTTGTATCCGATTAGTATGATAATATTTTTTTCTATAATCCTTTGTGATGATGAAACAGCACTATAAATTCGTTTCGAAGTTAAAAACAATGTTTTCAAATAACATTAAAAAGTAATTCGTCATAATACAGTAAATATCAGATAAAACGGTCCTGTAAATACGAAGCTTATATTTAAGTGGTAAAACTTTTGTGTTCCTAGCGCTTTGACCCATTCCTAATCAAAATACGATTTAATACGGCAAATCATGACTTATTGATAAGTTATTCCAAATAATTTAATTTATAACTGTAATTTTCTGAAAATCCTACCAATAATTTAAAAATACTTTAAAATTATTCATAATTATTTTAATAATGTCACTTGTATTTAAAACATTCAATGGGAAACACGCAATTTTAAATAATCACACGCATGGTGGCAGTTTGTGTGATATATAAATATTTAATAAGTAACGTTATTTTATATACACACATTACGCACATTATTTATCCAACAGGTGTCGAATGTCCATTATTTATGCTATTTTTTAAATAATCGTCATAACGGGTTATTTAACGTTATCAGTAACGGTATTTATAACGAGTGATTTTGAAAATGAAACAACACCATTGCGCATTGGGATACACAGCATCGCATAAAGTAAGCGAAAACATTTTTTTTATTGTATTTATTTTGTTGTATGTCTGTCCATGTCATGTCTGCATCATATTGCATTGACTAATATTTTCATTTACAGATGTTACACTTGTTTGATATATTTTTTGGAGTATTTTATGAGATCCCTGTTGAGTCCATTCGGCTCAGGTTTCTTATTCGCTGATCAATTTGGTAAAATACATGCGTCCGTAGGTACTCTGTCGTAATAGCTTATTAACTGGCCACCCTTCGGATGACGACTCTATTCAGTATCCCCTTTATCCCCCCCTCTACGATTCAGAATCCTTAAGTCATAAGCGTTTCGTTTGTAAAGTTGATTTCTTATTATTTCTATTGATCACTGGTTAAAGAAACTATTGCAGTTACTTCTGGATAAAGAATCACTCGACGAAACGTTGACGACCGTCTGGTGTAGTGGTTCGCGCTCCGGACTGCAATGCCTGGCGGTTGCGGGTTTGAATCCCGCGAGGGGCAAATGTTAGTGTGATGAGCACGAGCATTTGCACCTAAGTCATGGATGTTTATAAAAGTATTTAAGTATGTTTATCCGTTATCTAGTCGCCATAGCACAAGCTTTGCTTAGTTTGGGGCTAGCTAATAGGTGTGATTGTGGAAACAATTTATTATTATTTTATTAAACTATTGCAGTTACTATCAGATAGGCATTAAAATAAGCTTGAACGAGTGTCACATCTGTAATACTTGCTATGTAATTGATGTCTTCTTTGTCTGATTTGTGTTTGTCGTTTGTAGGCAAGCTTAAAACTTCATGTAATTTTCTACCTTATTTAAAATACTAGTTATTTATCTTTATCGTTCGTCGTGTGTATGTTATGGCTTACGACCTTCACAAAATGCCTTGTCTGGTACCTCGTACACAATAATGACTACAACTATAACAACTATGAGACAATGTCAATTATTCTAAGATATTATAACCTGGCATGTTTTTCTATGATAAAAAAATAAAACTTAGCCTTACATATTTTTATATAATTGCGAATTTATATTTTATTCAAAAGTAAGTCCCTGTTGCTGAGTAGATTAACAGTAATACGCACAAGTGGCTCAGACACGCACATTTGCAACATGTGAAACTGTAAATCGGGCATAAGTGTTGTTACTGTAAATAAATATTGAAGATAAGTCATAAATATTAAATCGACGCAAAATATATTTGCAAAAATAGGACATTCTCGAAGTATTGTAGTTTTTGTTTTCCAACTTTTCAATCCTAGCATGAAATTCACAATTTCCTTTCACCACCATTGATTTTAACAATAACTAACAAGCTTCACTTCACTATAATCACTTTCCTTACTTGCAGCGCCGCCTAGTGGGTGATAGTTTCATTTTCAAAACGCACTGTTTAATAACGGTATTTGTAACGGTATTTTTGTTTGAAAACAAAAGAAAGTGGTTATAACGTTGTGTATATATTTTTGTTTTAATCTGTCCTTCGCTATTTTTTTATTCGCTTGTTGAGGCTGGCAAGAATCTTTTTGCAGACGATATTTACAGCTAAATTCAGGTGTCATTTTATTTATTTATATAGTGTGATTAGAATTTTCCATAACAAAAATAAAAACTATACATAAAATATGCTAAATGACGTGGTGAAGAAATTTGACATTATATTTTTTATCGACGACCTCCGTAGCCGAGAGGCGAGCGAGAGTTCCGGGTTCGATCCCCGGTCGGGTCAATGTAGAAAACGAACTTTTCTATATTGGCTCGGGTCTGGGTGTTGTGGTACCGTCGTTGTTTCTGATTTCTATAACACAAGTGCTTTAGCTACTTACCTTAGGACCAGAGCAATGTATGTGATGTTGTCCAATATTTATTTATTTATTTATATTTAATTCATTCACCCTAACGGCTGTGCGGTTGTGGAACAAACTCCCTCTAAAAATCAAAAAAGCCATATCGAAATTTTGTACTTTTATTTCCTAAGACTGAGTTTTAGTAATTAAGTTTAATATGGAAATTTTTTTTTATTCAATTTCTTGCTTCACTGTAGCATTTATATTTTTGCATAAGATAAAATATAGGTTATCAGAGGAAATTTTATTAAATTACCTATATTGTAAGTATGTAAAAACCGGACACCTGTATTTATTCTAAATATTTTTTGACTATCATTAAAGACAGATTAAAATAATTGTATGTATTTTCTTTTGCTTTCAGTAACTTTTTACTTTTAGTAAGCAAATAGTAGAATTAGATAAGTTTTAGTTATTAATTACTGGTGAGAGTATATAATATTGGTAGAGTTATAAATGTGACGTTTTAAGGCCTTTAATACAATTTTTCAAATGAGTCAAAGTTCGTCAAAGTCAAAATATTCGAAATAAATTAATTCTAACTCTAGATTGTGAATGCCTTGTAAGCTTAGGATAGTCTTTTAAGGGTCCTATTTTATGGACTGATCTCCCTTATTATATCAATACAAAATAAAATTATAGCAAAAGTCGTAATGTATTTAAGCTATGGCCTAAACAAAGAAAGAAGTTAATAAAACATACTAACATAATAAACATAATAGAATGGCTTTAAATGTACACTTCTGTTCGCTAGTTAATCTAAACTGGCTGACATAACAATAATATTGTGCTTGTTTTTGTCGGTACGTCACACTCGTAAAACCCGACAAGAAACAATGAAACCCTTAGTCCGATATTGCAGAATTTCGACAACTTTTTATTGAGAGCAAACTGCGACTTTTAGCATCCGCTATTAGCGACTTTGCGAAGGCATTGATGTTGCAACGCGTTTGCAAGTCTCTCTGCGATCGATCGCTAGCATCCACGATCAGAGATTTTGCGACTGTTATATTGTTGCAATGCGTTTGCAAGACTCTGCGACCGATCGCTAGCTTTCGCGATCAGCGACTTTACGACTGCACTCTCTTGCGATCGATGGCTAAATTCCGCTATCAGCTATTTATTTTATTAAGAAGACATAATCTTTTTGTGAATAACGTAGTTGGTTACAAAATTAGTAATAGCTTGTGTTTCATGTGTTTGTTTAATCAAAATTTTGTAATTGTTTGTTGTTCAGAATTTAAAAAAAAAATACCAAGGAATACAAATTTTAGCGACTCTGCGATCGATCGCAATCGGCGAAGGGTCATGTGTTTGTTTTCGGGCTTTGGCTATAGAACTTTATATTAGTTTTATTTGGCTAGAAAACAGTCTAACCTAACTTGTTTTGGCCACTGCGACTGACGATCTTTGAATTGCTAAAAGGTGGCAGCTTGAGTTTAATACTTGATTTATTTAAATTAACCTTAGTAGGCTCACCTTTTGTTAGATAAACGTCAAATGTATGTAGTTGTAGTTTTACTGCTTTCATAAGTACAAAAACTAGAATATGCACGTTAAAAAGAGAGGGGGTCAACAAATCTATCGTGCAATAAGGTATAAGGGGGGTCAGAAGCTTCGTAAAGTGTTAAAACTCTTAAAAATAATAGCTTATGTATGAAATGAAACACTTCATAATTTGACGTCTTTTCTCAGACAGAGTGCTTCCTTATTAGGCGCGAGGCATACACAAGAAGCGTTAGTGTCGCTCCATTCGTACATAATGCCTCGGAAACGCCACAACCGCACCACGACCGCCCTTTATTCCTGCCATACCGACGCGCCTTGTGTATGGCCCGCGCCTAACCGCGTCTTGACCGACTAAAACTTAGTGACTTATCCCTTTTCAAAACCTTCAAAACTTTATCTAACTGTCTAAACAAGACTTTTTCTTTCAGGATGACATCCTCTTCGAAGAGGAGGAACCAATAGAAACATACAATATGACAACTCAACTACCAAGAAACCCGACCACCGACAAGATAAACGGTCACCCTGAGATCCAGAAGAATCTGTCACAAACACAAATGCACAACAGCCAACATTGCATGCCGTCTCTCTCATCGCAAAACCAATTAAAGCACAACTTGTCGAAACGCAAACTATCATATACCCGACCTATGTCAAAAACTAGGCTAAGTTCTGCTTCGATAGCTTTAGACGGGGTTCCAGATATACGGAAGTTGGGTTCCCAAGAAACGTTCGGTAGACGTCTTAGTACGGCTGGCCCGAAAAGAAACATGTCTACTTCAAGCTTTGCATATGTCTCCACTCAATTCCACGGGTCTACTTTATCAGCTTTCGAACAACCGAACGAATTTGCATCTCAATTCTCATTGAAATCCGTCACAGACAGCGTCGCTGACGTAGCGTATTGCTGCTTCTGCTGCAAAAAGAAACCACGGAAGGAGCCCAACAAATTCTTTGATTTGAGCCTCCTAACTGATCCAACTTACTTAGTGATTCTTATATCGTCTAGTACCGTAGCCATTTCGTGCACAAATTTCATTATACTACTACCGTCGCATGCTCAAAATATTGGCTTCGAAAAGTCACAGGGGGCGCTACTGCTCAGTACGGTTTCGGCGCTTGACTTGGTCGGACGTATCGGTGGTTCAGCGCTGTCCGATTTAAACTTGATACCGAAGACTGTTTACTTTGTTGCTGGGCTCTTGTTTTCGGGGATAACGTTAGTGATAATGCCGTTTTTAAAATCGTACGTCGGTTTGAGTGTTTGTTGCGCGTGTTTCGGGTTAGCTTCCGGTATCAACAATGGTGTTACAACTCTAGTAATGGCCGAGATATTGGGTGTAGAACGACTGATGTCAACTTATGGTATAAGTTTGTTCGTCAACGGTCTTCTACAGTTAATTGGCCCGCCCATCTGTGGTCTCTGGTTCGAGAGAGACCATAATTTCACGAATATGTTCATAACTTTTGGTTTTATTTTCATCGCTGGCTCATCTCTGTGGTTGTTCATGCCGGTTATAAATAAAAGAAAGAGGGATAAAGCCAATAGGGAAGCAGCAAACCAAAAGGTGTAGGTATTATTAGTGTGTAAGGATCGGGCCGCCATGGATGCGTCCAAATTAAAAGGTTACATTGCAAGGTAGTGCCAAATTCTAAATATAAGATCTAGAGGTGCATTGCATAAGGTATTTGTTGGCAATTTGAACCTCTGGCTTGCGTGGGCGCTCCTGCTGTTAGAAATGTACCTTACATCGGAAAGGCTTTTTCGCGCGCCATTGTGACTATTATTGCATTGAACTATGCGGTTTTAGCTTGCACAGAGATAGTGCGTGCGTATGTTT
Source organism: Anania fuscalis (assembly GCA_950371115.1). Lineage (NCBI taxonomy): Eukaryota > Metazoa > Arthropoda > Insecta > Lepidoptera > Crambidae > Anania > Anania fuscalis. The sequence continues at coordinate 4,984,256 of OX493354.1, forward strand.
ATGAATGAGACAAGATTATCCACGCTGCCATCTTTGAACAGGGGATAATAATAAATAATATAAAAAATGAGTTTTTTTAGATCGTTTATATCGTAGATCGATTTAGCTACTGATTCTGAGTGGTCCCTGAAAAATTGGCACTACTTTGCAATGTAACTCTGTATAATATAGGTTTTTGACTCTTTTAAAATTGCTACCTGTTAAATTTGTTATACTAAAGGCAATAGTTTTACAATTGCCACTAAGCGATTGTTTAAAAGCTTATTGTTTCTAAATTAGATGGTACAAGCATAACATTTTTAATAATTGCCATTGACGAACGCTAGGTTAAATTCTAGACTGACTCACCAAAACCTAATTTTCTGTAGATTTCTTTACCTCATTACAGAATTAGTAAAGACGCCTAGTGCTCATTCTGCAATTCTATAAAAACTAAAGGATGGCAGACATTTAAGTCGTTACATCTTTGCCTTTCAAAATTATCTGCCACGTCATCATGCCAAAAGTGACAGTGTGTATTTAAGAATGGAAAATTATGTTATTTATAATTATATTTTCTGGAACATATAATTTTGGAATGGGAATGGGAATTAAATGGGCAACACGCTTTACATAGGGAGGGGATCTATAATATCGATACTTTGCTTCGTAATATGTGGATCGTGCCTTATAGCTTCGATTTCATATTCGTTCATCGAAGGCCTACAATAGAAAAATGCAATTGTCATAGTATACATATATTTCAAACCAGATTTATGTTGAATCTAGACTAACAAAAGTATAAACAGCTTGTACACCCTACGACTAAACCTTAAATTATCAATTGTTATTAAACTCTTAGTGTAGATTTTCAAGTTGAAAATCGCTTGTGAAATTTTGACATTCAGGTTGATAATTATTGATAATACAATTTATTGGGGATAGAGTATCGAGATATCAGCACAGAGATGCGTCAAGCGATTAAAATGACTGCCAAAGTAAGGCCAAAATAAGAATTGTAAATATTCGACACTACGTGTTTTCTTACAAAGAATATGAGAATTTAAAACATATATTTAGAATTAGATATTTTTTAATATCTTTGCTAGTATTAAGCACAATTATTTTAGTAAAATATTTTTTAAATTTACGTAAGTACTTATTTTTATAGTAAATGACAGAGCATGCTTAAATGCTTAATATTAGCATGCTCAGTAACTATTTTTACACTTTGCTAGCAATAAGCATGCTAGTTTTGAATTAAAATCAAATCAATACTAGAAAATAGTGTGGTTCTAACTAGACAAACCTGTAAAATGCAAGAAGAAAGTTTAAAATGTTAATAAACGACTGTTGATTTATGAGAATGGTCAAATGAAGCATTCTTATCACTAGCAATACTTTTGCACACATGTATGCTACTGAGCAATTGCTTATAAAAGTCTGCGGGACGATTCTCGAAAAAAACGCATATAAACTCGCCCTAAATATCACTTAAGCAATACAAACAAACATAGCCTCTATTTCGTTAAGAAGTGGGTTCAAATTACTTTTGTCTATGAATGACTTCAGTGTTAAAGTGACAGCGCGTATCACCCAAGCAGTACAAACAAACATAGACTCTATTTTGTTACAGAGTTGGTTCACATTATTAATCGTCGATTAGTGAAGTGATGTCAAAGTGATCGCGGTTTTGTTTAGAGAATCGACAGGCAGGTTTTCTTGCTAATAAAGAGCCTGTCTGTTAGTAGACTTAACTTTTTTGGCTATGAAAGGACATAATTTAATTTGTTTCTAAATTATAGAAGTGTCTTACTTATGTTAGTTATACTCGTCTAGAGCACAAAAAAAAATAGGGTAGAAATAAACATTACACTCCTTTTTTGGGCAATTGTACAAAAATACCTACAACCTAACTTGAGCTTCTCTACTGTGAGAACAGTATTTTAATATGCATTTTATATCTCAATTTCGCTTTACAATTTTGTACAAAATATTGTCCGTTATCATCCATCCAATATATAATTAAATCAAATAGTTATCGATCATGGATATGTGTATCATATATTTTCTTCGAACTACGTATACATATTTCAACAACATACTTTTTCTCAATAAATTGTGGAAATACAGCGTGCTCAAAACGTACGAGCCCAATTTAAAAAAAAAAATAATCTAACTCGTTAAAACTCGTGCACACTAACATACTTGTTGTTTCTTTGTAAACAAAACAAAAAAAATACAATGATTTTTTATGTATGTTTAGTATCCCTTAAAATTTGTCTCGTACTTACATGTTACCCTGTATCTTTGATTATATACATGTCTGGATTCCCTGTTCCGTGTGTCATAAACGTCAAAAAAAATTATATCAGCCAACTGTTGGCTTATAAGTTGCACGCCTGCAATGACGCAGCGCGCTAGTAAGTACCCATAATTGTTACCATAGTTGTTACTCACTCAAATCTAGCCTGTTCTTTTGGTGACAATTGCAGCACCACACTCGTATCTAGACATTTTTCTAATCAAAGCCCTGTATAAATAAACCTACAAGTAAAGCAAGAGTTTGATGCAGTATGCGCACATCGCAATATAATTTGCACTTTATGAAATAATTATTTTGCAATTGCAGTACTTTTCATTAATTAGCACCCGATATGTTCTCATTTTTTTCATTCAATAACTCCGATTTTCAGAAAACAGATAATATTTTCGTAAGCAATCATTTATATGTATAAATTGCCTTTTATTTTCAATGTCATAGAAAGATAACGGTTAAAGATTACCATAATACCGGTATCAGTACCGGTAAATAGTTTTTACAAAAATATTTAACGTTACATGTTACCGGTATCTATAACGGTAAATTTATGTTATAAAAATATTTAACGTTGAGGTAGTGTCTTCTGCCAGAAATATAAAAAAACGTTGTGCATGTTTCAAAAGCTTTATCACACAGGCAATTTGCGAGCCATTAAAATCGAAGCCAGAGCGCAGACTTCTTTAAAAATGCCTGAAATCTCTCAGTTGCTTTTAATTCGTTTAAAAATCGCTCGCGTGATAAGTCTCTTCGGTATTAAAGTGGGCGAGTGTTGATAAGAATTTTCGATTTATAAGATGTAGTTTAAGCAAAAAATCGCTTATCACTTTTGAAGATATATGGTCCGTAGTCCGTATTCCTACTCTATAAAGTATGTTCTCGATGGCTTATTTAGCCTAATGGGTTTTTATTATCAAAGGATTTTTGCTCTCCTTGTTGAATTATATTTTTGGCGCAGGAGAAACGGTTTAACTCTTTTATATTTATAACTATTTTTATATCGTAAGTATAAAACTTAGTAATATTGTATTTTACTTTAATATTATATCTTTTTAAGTAAACGTGGTTACCCATGAGGCTATCGAAGTATTTCCTTTTGTGTATAAAACATTATACATATAATATAATCCATATAAAATGCACCGACCGCATAAACGAAATTACCGATCGATTTTGTAATAATTCTTGCCAAATCATGTTTTAAATAAGTTTATACTTTATAATTTTAGGGGGTAATTCTACTGCCAAGTTAAATAGCAGAAGTTGTATATGAGTATTAGAATCGACCCTTTAAAAGAAGATAACTAGTAAATTAGGATTAGTATATTAAATTTTTCAATATTTGTATAGTATTTAAAAATAACAAATTTCATTTTCTACTAATACACAAGTAATTAATTAATTTGTGGTTTGTGCTTATACAAATATGTGTTTATACAAATCGATTTTGTGATAATTATACAAGTAAATATTTATATGTTAAGTATAATATATGTTTAAGACCATTCCAGTGTCATTCCTTCATTATCCAAAATGTTTTTTTTTACTGAATAAGACATTTTTGTAATTTTTACTTTTTTGTAATTTCTTTTATTAATATTTTAAGTAGTTTATATTCTTTTATTAATATTTTAAGTAGTTTATATAAATATGCGCCTGACAACATACCAAATCTCAGGTAGTAATTTAAGTAACTTTTTTGGAGGTCACTGGGGGAGGCCTATGTTCAGCAGTGGACGTCCTGTGGCTGAAATGATGATGAATGAATAACATCCTTGTGTTACGAGTCTAGCGGCACGAATGTTGAGCGCTGGGCGAAAGTTGCGCAGAAAACCATTACGATTACGTGATTGGCTAGTCGCGCGACGCGCCTGCACCGCCGGCCGCGATTGGTTGTTAACTCCGCGCACACGCGTCTCTGTACGATGATCGTCTCGTAAGATGCGCAAAGCGATCCATACTCTTTGTCCTATCGCTCAACAACGGTCGCGGGATTTGTTTACAAGATTATTATACATTTTTGTTTTTTAGCAATTACCATGCTAGGTTTTTTATGATTTTTAATACTTGAAAAAAAACCGTCCGCCTCAGGTGGGATTCGAACCCACGACCATCGCATAACGGGCGAGTGTAATAAAAAACGCTGGCTTTGACAGCGAGAAACACTTGAAAGATTCCTTCGGGTCAGCTAGCGTCTCGGTAGCTTAGTTGGAAAAGCACTCGCCCGGTATGCAATGGTCGTGGGTTCCGATCCCAATTGAGGCGGACAATTTTTTTTCAAGTATTAAAAATCATAAAATTTTTATATTTTGCCGGGACACACAGGCCCGAGGCAATTTATGAAAGATCGAACTCGGAACTAGTTGCTCTTAAGAAAAAAAAAGGTAAAAAGTGTTTAAAATTATAATTCTGTATGTGTTTTATTAATCTGTGTACCTACGACGCGAATTATTAATCCTATTGTTACTTAATTTTTAATGTATCTAATTACTTAAATAATATTTTTATATATCAAAATAAATTTATTACCTACTGCGATTTTGAATTATGTTTTATTAATCCCGTTTCTGAAGCTGCTTGTAGCTCAATAGTGACAGCGCTTTGGTAGTGATAACTAAGGTTAAGCAACCCACGCCACGGCCGGAGTGGATGGGTGGCCATTCCGACCATATTTAAAGATATTTATCACAAGCTACATGAAGGCACGTTAAGAGTTAATCCTGACATATTTTTTTTATATTTATGCTGTTTTGCTTGATAATAGTTGTGAAGCTTAGTCAGAGGCCTTAGGGCGGCATGATTACATCTGACAGTAAGGTTTATTCACTGGCCTTAGAACACCCCACCAATAATCCACACTGGGCCCTCGTGGTGGAGTTATGGCCCAAAGCATAAAATAGTTAGGTAAAACCTATACGGTCTAGGTAAAAGTCGATACTTAGGATTTCGTTAAGGGATAAAATCCGAAACGAGATCACCAGGCAAAATACCAAAGTACGGACATAGTCCAAAAATGTAGCAGGCTTAAGTGGCAGTGGGTTAAGCTGGCCACATCTGTCGCAGAACCGATGAAAGGTGGAGTAAACGGGTTTCTTGAGTGGAGACCACGCCTTGGCAAACGTAGTGTAGGACGCCCCCCAGCCCGATGGACCGACGACCTTAGGAAGATGGCTGGCAGTGGCTGGGTGAAAAAAAGCGGGATTTCGTGCTCTTTGGGGGAGGCTTACGTCCAGCAGTGGACTGCAATAGGCTGAATAGATAGATAGAAGCCTATACGCAGTGGGACTTAATATTTTACTTTTACTATTGTAAAATAAAAAAAAAAGACTTGGAAATCACGAATACTCTCGAAAACTGTTTAGGATATAGTGTTTCTACAGATCAAATACAGCAATTTTCTCTATGAAGCTGACAGGAGCGTAACTAAGGGCAAGCTTATGGGGGCTCAATCGAACTTTTGTTGAAGAATTGGAGAATAAGTTGCTGGTCCCATATAAAAAGTAGTTTTATTCGAACACCAGATTTAACCCTTAAAATCTGTTGTATTTTACTTAAGCGAGTTTCCTTGTGTGCGATGTTAGAAGTGTTCTTATTCAGTCAAGTTCGTGCGCGATACTTACAGGCTCACTTAGGTCAGAAATAGAATGTATTTATTTGTCTTAAGGCAGATTACAGATACAACATGAAATGCACACTTAACAGTCTTATTCAGAGTGCATTTGCTAGTACGGGGCCAAGGTTAAACCACTCATTTATGTACTTTAGTGCAGTCGTTTAACCTTAGTCCCGGACTAGCAAATGCACTCTGAATAAGACAGTAAATGCTTTAAAACGAAACGGTCTATGGCTCAGTGGATACAGGAATCCCGCAAACTCTATTATTCTGTCAGTTTGAAAGGTCTCTCGTAATAATCACAGAATCAGAATTTGATCTTTAAACACACTTAAGGTGCCCGCGTATCTATGAACACTGCAAGAACTGCAACCACCGCAGTGCGCGCAGTCACTCATAGTCTCGCGAACCTAGCGCATTATACAGGGTGTAGATTTCAATCTGAGCAGTACTTACAGAGGTGATTCTGTACCATATACTAATCGCGAATCACAAAAAAACAATGACAAAAAAAATAGTTATTTTAATTATTAATCTTCAAGAATAACACGGACGGCAGATAAAAGTTATCAATGCCAGCAAGCTTCCCGAGATATTGCGCGCGGTTTCTACTCGTGCAGTGAAAACTTATCGCAGAATCTTACGCCACAGTACAGTAAGGGTTTTACAAAAAATATTCGCTTAATTTTTTTTTAAATTTAATAATTAGTTTCTAATTCGTGGTCATACGTCTTGTTAGTGAATAATGCTCTGATTGAAATCTACACTCTGTATTTACCTATTGAAACGTAAGGAACCTCGCGCACCTAGGCGTATCGGACGCAGCGCACGCATCGAGTTTTATGATGTCATCCACATTAAGCGACCGATGCGAGAGGTTCCATACGATTTTATGAAATCGTATGCAAAGAAAACTTTATATGCAAAAAATTATAAAATGCAATGACTGCGGGTCTTGCAGTGTTCATAGATGCACGGTCACCTTTGTTATGGGGCTTATGCAAATTGATCTAATGAGCCCAAATTCAAAAGGTCTCACTAGAAGCCATTGCAGAGTTCCACAGGCCACCAATCAGATCAGCACGATGGACAATAATCATCATATTGTCATCCGAATCCGAATGATTGCATAGGTTCAAAATCATTGCGACAGCTAAATATTCATAGTAAAACCTTCTCCACAATGTAACAAATACTTTCTGAAAACCTCATCGAAATCGGATGAACCGAACGCGAGATAATTGCGGACAAACATACGAGTCAAACTGAGAACCTCCTTTTTTAAGTCGGTCAAAAACAGTTTAAAACTGATAACATAGAGTTAGTTAGCTGCATCGAGAACTTACGCTATAGAGCGGCAATATGAACAAATAACTAAAAATTCCTGAAACTGATTTGTTTTTTTAAAGCGATGAAAGTGGATTTCAACTTTCACCGCAGCTACTGAGTATGAGTTAAAAATTCACGTCAACTCTTGCTCATACTAAAATAGTACATCACAATCAAATTATGGCGGAAGAAACTCCGTTTGTAAGAATTGAAATGTAATAAAAAATGTTTTTTTCCCAGCTCGAACCATTTGCAGAAGAAGAAGCTGGTGACACCGAAGAAATCAACCCAAAACTGATCCTCACTCCAGAAGAAATAACGCCATCTTGCGAGAAACATCCCAACGGATCACCGCCCATATTCAAAAACCACTCGAACGCCAACTTCGAAGAGAAATCATCCCCTAACAAACCAGAAAACTTCGTTAGATCAGCCAGCGCCGCATTAGTAGCTTCTAGAAATGAAGATCGAGTCAGAAAAGCTACTCCGGTCTCTTCGAAACACGGTCTTCAACACATATCGAGTAAGAACCATCTTCCTAGCAATCCTTCTCTACTAGAATCCGTTCCAGAAGGGAAAGCCAGTCGCGTTAATTCCATGGAGGCGTTTGGGAAGAAACTAGCGGTACCCAAAACCCCTAAACGAAGTCCATCTACATCTAGCTTCCAATACATGTCGACACCTTTCCACGGGTCGACGTTATCAGCGTTTGAGAAACCGAGCGAATTTGCCTCTCAATTCAGCTTGAAATCGGTTACGGATAGCTTAGCCCCAATAAGTTACTGTTGCGGATGTAAGAAGAGACCTAAAGATGACAACGCTAAGAAAGAACCGAGCAAATATTTTGATGTACAACTTCTTAAAGATCCAATTTACTTGGTCATTCTTATATCTAACTGCACTTGTGCCATATCGTATACGAACTTTATTATTCTAGTGCCGTCCTACGCTAAAGAATGCGGATTCGATAAATCTCTAGGCGCGTATTTGTTGTCGATAATATCGGCTCTCGATTTGGTTGGTCGTATCGGCGGATCAGCTCTATCGGATGTAGTGTTGACGCCGAAACGATACTTCTTCATTTTCGGTCTCTTATTATCTGGTATCAGTCTGGCTATGATACCATTGGTATCAAGTTATTTAGCGATAAGTGTTTTCTGTTCAGTTTTCGGTATCGCTTCCGGTATCAATGTAGGTGTGACTGCGTTGGTTATGACGGAGATGCTTGGTACAGAAAGGCTAATGTCCTCTTATGGTATCAGCTTGTTTATGAATGGTATTTTGCAGTTGATAGGGCCTCCGATATGCGGGTTTTGGTTTGAATATACACATTCTTACAAATCTTTGTTTGTTACACTTGGTTTTATTTTAATAGCCGGCGCCGCCTTATGGGGCTTCGTACCGCTTATAAATAGAAGGAGAAGATTAGCTGAGAGGAGAAAAGATGTTATAGATAAGGCGTAACTGTTAGAAATAGGTCCATATGTCTATGTGCGCATGGTTGAAATTCGTTTGTTAATAGAAGGTTAAGAAAAGTTGATTTTTTATCAGGATTGCTATCTGAACTGTTTAGTGTAGACACTAAACCTTTATGCTTCGTGTTTTGAAGTTTCCTGTTTCATTGACGATTTAAGGAGGCCTACCTAATCAAAAATAGATAATAAAACTATTTTGTACAATGGATACGTGTTTATTGTAACTAAATCAATTTATTTTAATTATAATTGCCTTAATTTGATGCGTGTTGAAAATGCAAAGCATGATAACAAAAGCATAAAGCATAAAATATATTTTGAAATATAATACCTACCTACTTAGGTAATTTAAGCACGCAGACATTGGACATAAAGCAATCCTGATGAAATCAAAATATATCGGTTTGAAGAATTTATGGAAAATATATGCGCATTATACGTGATCGAATAAGTCTGTAGACTGATGTGAAACGCTTGTACTGTCGCATTTTAACGAAATATTCAAGCCCAGCAATTATCTGTTATACTTATTACTTTACCATGTTTATATATCTACTTCATGAATTGTTAGTTAATAAATATAATTTTATCAATTTATTTTTGAAGTCACTATTAATACTATTGATTAATTATGACAATCTCTAATATTTCTTCATCGATTCTTGAATGCTGTCTGACTGATACCGATATAATTGACATTGTATACAATGGTATCGATACGTAAAACCAATTTTTCTCATCACTAGTTACCAGAGTATTTTTGGAACTGTCACATTGAGTTCGAAATAGTATCTCACTTCTCAAATAGTTGTTATGAAATAGTTTTTTTGTCTCATATTGTACAATTTTAAAGTTCCTGTAATTTTACGATCACTGTTTAGTAGTATCTAGTAAAAATATAAGTAAGTACAACTCAGGGTGACGATTTCAAAAATTAATTCATTTGACTCCTTTTCTTAACCATTTAAGTATTTTATTATAGAATTGATATTTTTGTATTTTAATGGGTTGGGTAGTTTTTAATTTGTTTATTTGAGAATCTTTAGCATTAAGATTTTATGTAAAAAATATGATGAGCGATTTAAAGTAATCGATATCGATGTTTTATATCGATCATCACTATTACGAAAACTTTTTATACACTTTGTACAAAATTAATGTACGCAAGCATCTCCCAATTATGTAGATATTAATAACTCATTTATTGTACGAATATATTATTATAACTAATGTCTTTGGTTTGAATTATAGATGTGTCTTTGTTTACGCAGTAGAGACAAAAAATACATTTGTTGTTTAAGTCTATAGCCATATTTAAGGAGGAGAATATCTTCTATACAAACAACTTTTACTATGAAATGAACATCGCAATTATTAAAAAATACATTGAAATATACCTCTCCATGATTCAGAAATAAGTCATTAACAAGAAAGGTACTAGACAAATTAATGCTGCCCCTTTTTGATGCCACTTGCATCTTTCCCAGCACACCTAGATCCGAGAACAAAATATTAAATTGGACCAAAGCGTGAATCGAAACCGCCACCCTTTGCGTTCAAGGCAAATGATTTTGCCTCTACGCCGTTGAGGTAGTCGAACCGATTTTAGTTTTGATAGAGGCTTAAGTATTTTCACTTTAATTTCTGTTACTCTGTCCTTAAATAAATAAATATTATTAATGATACATATTTTAAAACACAATAAAGGAAAAACAATTATTTTAGCAAATTTCGATACATGCGGAATTAGGCATTGATTTTGAACACCCTAATGCGGAAGATCCGCAATATCGATATCTCTATTATCGATATCCGTGACAACACTATTTACAACATACACGTCTATAACTGAAGCCAATTAAAAAAGCGCTTTGTAGTCAATTTGAGAGCAGTGCCATTTTAAATAGAACAAAATAATGTGAACTGTTTGCCTTATAACAAAATACTAAATAGTTATTCCACGAAAATAGTATTATTAGGGCCTATTTAACACATTCGCGGACACACGGCTATAGTAAATATAGGGGCCGGTACTTCGGCGCCGTCTATCTTGTTCTCGGTAATATGACGGCGGACGGCTGCAGTGGGCAAACGGCCAAGTCTTAATGTAGATTGTCTGAGATACGGTATGTGGCGTAACTATTAGCAATGCTAGACATGGGATGAGTTCCTGGCTTAAAAAACCGGTACAGGGTGGTTCGAGTACATTTCTTTCGAGTATTTAGTATTGATTTTTAGAAAGTCCTTCCATTTTAACTAAGGGAAATGGAAAAATATTGACATCGTATGAACATGTCTTACATAGTTACAATTAAAAATCCAGGGGCTACGTTTTACTTTTAACCCTCAACCAAGCGTTAAGTGTTAAAAGACTGGTCTTAGTAGTGGTCCCCTTAATTATTTTATCAGGGAACCCGTTGACATTTTATCAGTGGTCCAAACGATTATATCAGGGGTCCAAGTGGTATTTTATCAAGGGCCCCAATGTAATTTTTTCAGGGGCCCTAATGATATTCTATCAGCCCCCCTAGCATGACCAACAAAACACGATATTATATGATATAGCGATTTATCGACACCCAACTGTCAAAATATGATATTCATGGCCGCCATCTTGAAGTTTTATCAAAACAGCGAATATATCCATGCCGGTGACGTCACGGTCATGCTCGCTGTTTTGTTAAAAGTTCATATTTTGACAGTTGGGTGTCGATACCTACATTACTATATCATATCATATCGTGTTTTGTTGGTCATGCTAGGGGTCCTAATGTTATTTAATCAGGGCCCTATTGGCTTAAGTTGCGCCACCGCTGTTTTTAGCGAATTTATCGATGTACTCAAGGTTTGTATCCATGCTAAATGTCTGATTTGTGGTTGTTTATATTTTAGTTTTTGTATGAAGTTTTAACGAATATTTTAATTTTTTAATAATACTTAAAAAATATTAAATTAGTTGTAGCCATTATTTTACGAAAGTGTGCAGTGTCTGAAAAATGAATATGGTTTTCTAGATCAATATAACCATTGCTAAATTACTACGGTATTGTAGGCTTTTTATTTATCACTTAAGTATTTATATTACTCAATCATGTATCCGAATTTAAAGTATTATTTTTAAAAACCGTTAGAAAATCAGAAATTATGATCAGCATGTTATCCTTTTTATATCGCGATGATATGAAAAGGTTAAACTTTAGAATCGACTATGTTATAAATAAACTACAGTGCACATTTTACACAAGACGTGTATCTGAGGTTTTTGTTTCTGCAATATTTATATGAAAATTATTAAAAAGTAATTTCTATTAGTTCATAATCTATATCATAGATTTATACAGCATTTTTTTTGTATTAAACAATCGAAAGGTAGATAATAGGACTGTCGGCGTGTTTTTACGCTTCCTGCCCCTAGCATGACCAACGAAACATAATATGATATGATATAGCGATTTATCGACACCCAACTGTCAAAATATACACTTTTATCGAAGCAGCGAGCATGACCGTGACGTCACCAGCACGGACATGCTCATTCAAATTCAATTCAAATTATTTATTCAGTCTCAGGTTTTTACATTTCTGTTTTACGATTGGGGATTTCTTTTATGTAATTAAATACTTGTGTTAGAAAACCCCAATTGCTTATTGTTTCGATAAAAGTTCAAGATGGCGGCTATGTATCATATTTTGACACTTGGGTGTCGATAAATCGCTATATCGTATCGTTTTGTGTTGGTCATGCTAGGGGGGCTGGATTCGATATCCTCAAATTTTGAACCTTGTTTATATTTATCAAGGCTTGAAAACTATTTTTTCAAAGCAGTACTATACATAATCCAAAATTGTTTCATTTTGTCCAATATAGTTCGACGTAAAAATAACATTTACTATTAAGTATTTATTGTACGGTGCTTGAAATGAAATGAAATTCTTTATTTTGTATATAGGCCCTCTTCCGGGCACTTATACATTGCTTGATTTTGCAGCAGTTAATTAACCCTTAATTGGTTGTTTATTAATGGTTTCGGCAGCTTAATATCAGATTACTGCATATAAAACATGTTATATTACTTATATTGTGCTGTTTTTATACTATTGTAATCAAGTCTCAAAGACGACTGCAAACTTGTAACATAGCACTTTGTATGTAAAATAAATATTTTTATTCATAATTATTTGGAGTTATGTAGTTTTTTTTAGAATAGATCGTTTCCTAAATTGATTTGAACCGACATCAAACCCAGAATTCGGCGCCCCGTACACCAATCATCATCATCATTTCAGCCATAGGACGTCCACTGCTGAACATAGGCCTCCCCCAGTGACTTCTTTAACCAAATTAGCAAGAGTAATGCTTCTTCGTCGCAATCCATTACTTAACTGACGAACATCACTAGAATTCACTGAAGCATTACTGACGCGCGTCTACTGCGGCACAGACGCACCACTGAAGCGCTTCTTTTTGGTAGCGCTTGGTATTCTGTGGTAGCGCTTCCTCACGCCTCTAATTTGAAGGGGCCCTTAGGATTATACACAATATAGCCGCTCCACGCTTGGCTCTTTACGGTATTGACGCTAGGACGACAAACCTAACGCGCTAACCCTCTTTCACTATACCTTCAATTATACCATCTTTAATAACCGGCAACCCTTATTTGCGGCCAGATTTAACTAGTACAACCGTATATCATAATAATCAGAAAAATCTGGCCAAGTGCGAGTTGGACTCGCGCACGAAGGGTTCCGTACCATTATCTATAAAAACGGCAAAAAAATAACGTTTGTTGTATGAGAGCCCTCTTAATATATTTATTGTATTCTGTTTTTTAGTATTTGTTGTTATAGCGGCAACAGAAATACATTATCTGTGAAAATTTCAACTCTCTTAACTATCACGGTTCATGAGATATAGCCTGATGACAGACGGACAGACAGACAGACGGACAGCGGAGCCTTAGTAATAGGGTCCTGTTTTACCCTTTGGGTACGGAACCCTAAAAAAAGCTTCAATTTGATATATAAATAAGGTAAAGGGCTGCTAGTGCGTTATTGGTTATTTTCTTTCTGCTACTACAGACTGCAGGATGTTTGGTAAATAAGTAGCTACCTACTTTACTAAAACTTATCTCATATAAACATCCAAATAAAAAACAAAATAAAAAAAAATATTCCACAGGAACATTTAACCGGAACAAAAGTATCATATTAATCCTATTTTTTACGTCCGTGCCTATAAGTTAATCCAGATCATATTTTATATTTGTGCAAAATATCATACATATCGTTATGTAGTTTTTGCGAGAAAGATTAACAAACATCCATTGGATACATCCAGAAATACAAACTTTTGCGTTTAATAATTTAAAGCTCTTCTTAAATGCTTAAATTTAAAGTTTAATGGGCCGTGACAAAAAAGGATGTTGACACCGTTCAAGTGGCCGAGATGAAGATGCTGCGGTGGATGTGCGGAGTGACAAGGCTTGACAAGATCCGTAACGAATACGTACGCGGCAGCCTAGGAGTACGTCACATCGCCGATAAGCTACAGGAAAACCGGCTGCGATGGTAAAGGGCACATTAAAAAGAGACCGCCTGAGTACATCGGCAATACAACGCTCAACCTCAAGTTACCCGGTAGTAGGCGAAGAGGACGGCCAAAGTTGCGATGGTTGAGTATTATCAAAAAAGACATGGAGAGCTGCGGTCTCACTGATGAGGATGCCCAAGATAGAGTGAAGTGGAGAAGAAAGAACGGAAAAGACTGTCATAAGACGGGAAGAACGCTAGGAAGAAGAAGAAGAATTTAAAGCTCTTCTTGTAACGAACTTAAATGCTTGACGATTTGAAATTTTAAAGGTCTAGTAGGTAAGCGTGTTTAGGGCCTAAGGTATTAATAAAATGTTTCGTACATAAAAAAACAAGGTTTGAGGTACAGTATATTTATTTTCAATCTACATACCATCAAAATAATGCTCAATTAAACACTATAGTCATTTGACTGTGAACTTATTGACAAGACTTTTTTCCCTTTTTCACACCACTCTGCTGGTACTGGCTGGAATTATTAGAAGAGTTTGAGTTCTCGGAGCTACTTGAGCTGTTGCTAGAGTTACTTGAACTGTTTTCGCTAGAGTTACTTGAACTGCTTTTGCTAGAATTGCTAGAATTCTGACTATTGTTTGTATTTTTGTAACTACCCGAGGTGTTTGTGTTACCATTCTGGCTAACTTCCTGTCCAGACTGTTGGTAGCCGTCCTGTTCATTTGATGAATTCTCCTCTGAACTCTGTGATGATTGACCTTCATTGTATTGACTGTTACTGCTGCCACTGTTGCTGTTATATTGATCTTGTTCATCTGAGCCATTGTAGTTCGATGAGTTCTGGTTTTTTTCATTTGTTTCGCTGTTGTTGTTAGATTGCTCATATTGAGCGTTCTGGTTTACTTCATTTGATTGGCTGTTACTGTTAGATTGCTCATTTTGAGCGTTCTGGTTTTGTTCACTTGTTTGGCTGTTGCTGTTAGATTGGTTATTTTGAGCGTTATGGGTTTTTTTATTTGTTTGGCTGTTGCTGTTGTTGTTGCTGTTGCTGTTGTTGTTGCTGTTAGATTGCTCATTTTGAGCGTTCTGGTTTTTTTCATTTGTTTCGCTGTTGCTGTTAGATTGCTCATATTGAGCGTTCTGGTTTACTTCATTTGATTGGCTGTTGCTGTTAGATTGCTCATTTTGAGCGTTCTGGGTTTTTTTATTTGTTTGGCTGTTGCTGTTACTGTTGTTGTTGCTGTTGCTGTTGTTGTTGCTGTTGCTGTTAGATTGCTCATTTTGAGCGTTCTGGTTTTCTTCACTTGTTTGGCTGTTGCTGTTGCTGTTAGATTGGTTATTTTGAGCGTTCTGGGTTTTTTTATTTGTTTGGCTGTTGTTGTTGCTGTTGCTGTTGCTGTTGTTGTTGCTGTTGTTGTTTCTGTTGCTGTTGTTGTTGCTGTTGTTGTTGCTGTTGCTGTTAGATTGCTCATTTTGAGCGTTCTGGTTTACTTCATTTGATTGGCCGTTGCTGTTGCTGTTAGATTGGTTGTTTTGAGCGTTTTGGTATTTTTTATTTGTTTGGCTGTTGCTGTTGCTGTTGTTGTTGCTGTTAGATTGCTCATTTTGAGCGTTCTGGTTTTGTTCATTTGTTTGGCTGTTGTTGTTAGATTGCTCATTTTGAGTGTTCTGGTTTACTTCATTTGATTGACTGTTGCTGTTAGATTGGTTATTTTGAGCGTTCTGGTATTTTTTATTTGTTTGGCTGTTGCTGTTGTTGTTGTTGTTGCTGTTGTTGTTGTTGCTGTTGTTGTTGCTGCTGTTGTTGTTGTTGTTGTTGCTGTTGCTGTTAGATTGCTCATTTTGAGCGTTCTGGTTTTCTTCATTTGTTTGGCTGTTATTGTTGTTGATGTTAGATTGGTTCTGGCCGTTTGCTTGGCTACCGTTGTTGCCTTTGATGGCTCCGCCAAGGTTGTTTCGACTACATTTGCCAATGTCCTTCTTGATCTCTGGGAGCTGTGCTCCTATATCTGAAATTAAAGCATAATATTAGGCATTTTGAATCATTTTATAGAATTGTGTGTGTTTTGAATACTATCTTACTAGTTTAACTCATAACTAATAGCTTATCGATTTTTTACTCAAATTTAGGAAGATAAATTAAGAATCAGTAGTCACTTTTGATAGATATTGAAAAGAAAGTTGTCAATGGATAAACTTTTCGTATCTCAGCATATTTTCTAGTAATTAAAACTAATAATTAGTCAAAAAACATAATTTATTACAAAATGTGGCTTCTTTATAGCGTTTATATAATTGTTGCTTGTACTTACTTATGATCACTGTAACGTTTCCATTCGAACCGATCGACTGACTTAAGTATTTGACAAGTTCTGAAAAAAGAAATGGTTCATTAATAATTATTCCTTAGTTAATTTAATTTAGAGATCATTACACTTGATAAAATCGACCGCTTCAGGGAATCGAACCCACGTGGCCACATCTCTTTGCTACGGCGACTGCTCTTCCAACTGAGCTACCAAAGACGTTAGCTTGCCTGACGATTTTTGTTGTAAAGGTGTTTTGTTGTTAAAGTCCGTGTAGTCAGCGCTATACCTACATAATATAAAGCTGCTAATTAACTTGTTAGGTATTACTAAGCTGAGAAACAAATAAACTTGTGTCACATGTTTTCCGCAAAAAATACATTTCATTTTAAATTATGCTTTAAGCAGTAGTAAAAAAAATGTAAATTCCTAAATGCTACAAAAATGTTCCTTAGCTGTATGAAATCAACCTTTAAAAGAATAATGTGCAAACATTCTTCTAAAATGTCAAATTTAAAAATGTGTTTGACATTTATATAATTTCAAATCAAATCAATCCTTTATTATTATTTTTAAATTTAGTTAATAATCTCGAAGAATGAGTTTCTTCGTTAGTAACAGCAATTTCACGGACCTAAACAGATCAGAAGCGGATGTAAAATAGTTGCGGAATTTCCGCAGTAGCGAAAATAGAAGCAGAGGTCTGTTGCATCACTAGTAAAAACTATTAACACGCACCAAGCCGCTAATTTCGGTGTTTCAAGCTACTTAAATAAACAACAACTAAGTAGACTACTTCACATTACAGAATTAACCAAACCAAATAAGCCATCTCTTATACAACGGGATAAATCTTTTTATCTCTAAAAACTTACGTTCCGCAATCTTGTCACCAACTGTAAAGGAAAAACCGTTGATTAATAAAGAACTGCTTTAGAGGACATCAATAAAAAAATATGTTGTTTTTTATGCCTGTGTTTGACTAAAAACACATAATAACTGTGACTAAATAAAAATAATAATTGTGACCAAATAAAAATGTATGAAAATCTTTTAGTGTAGGTAGGTACTTACGTCCAGTCTGGTAGGAGTTTCCGATGCCTCCGAGAATTTTGACCACTGTAATTAATAAATATTAATGTCATTCCAAATAAATAAAAGGTAATTGATTAACTAATATCAAAAAAATATTTAAATCCCTAAAATTTCACATTTATATTATTTTTAGAACATAAATAAAGCTGACATAATGTTATGTATAACATATACAGCTAACCGCATCGCAGTGCGGTATAGTATTATACAAGTTTGCATGTTTTAGCCTACAGTAACGACTGAGTATAAATAATTATATTATACTTACACAGAGTAGCCAATGTGTTCAGGTCATTCTTCGAGAAGTCTCCCTTGGGATCTGAAACATGATTTAAACACGTTAGAGATCCTATTCCTATTTCGTGGCATTACCATGTCACCTATTTGAATACATAACTATAGAAACACCATAAAAAACTGTATAATAAACTTTTTAAAAGACATTAGGTCTAATATCCATCGATTTTCTTTATTCGAACATGACCTAAGGACGCTCCCGTAACACTTGCGCTTCCAAGGTGCTACTTACTTACTTTCTTGTTTTCATATTTTAGAAGCGGTGCAGTCATTCTGACACGCGGCATACACGCTAGGTACTTATTGTCATATAATATAGAAGCGCTATATTGGCACCACTGTAGTACGACTGTGCTGCAACCATAGACTTAGCATTCGCTACGCTCTTAAAGACTGACAAAGCGTGGAAAAGAGACATCATATCCTTGCGGGTACCCTACAAGATAGAAAAAGACAGATGTCAATGTACCTATGTGACACAAAAAATATATTTAACTGACTATAGATGATCTCAATTTCAAACGTCAAAATTAATTTTATTAAAATATATAAAATTACAAACGGGAAACTTATTTCAATATTTCTGTAGACATGGGGTCCTGTTCAATTATAAACTGTGATATGACAAGAAAATATAACACTAATAAATACACATTTCACAGGTAAATACATTTTTTGATGAAAATATTTTGAATCAAATTTGTGTCTAATTCCCAATAATAATCGACAAGGAACTTAGATTTTACAGAAGAATATGAACTTTGTTTGTTGTGTGTTTGTGTATTTTGTAGTTAAAGGCATAATTACAATAAATATTAGGTAAAATAGTAAATTGTATGTTTACACTAGGGATTGAACTAGCGGTGACGTCATAAGTATCGATAAAATATCGACAGCCATTTGTGGGTATAAAAGATTTTTAACGATTACTAAAAAAAGATTTATCATGTTTGTTTACAAAAAAAAACACTCCAATACTGTTATTTTGTGATTACATTATGAGCTTTTTGTTTAATTTTTAGTTTGACAACCTCCGTGGCCGAGAGGCGAGCATGCTGGACTTTAAATGGCGCCGCCATCTCTAAGGTTCTGGGTTCGATCCGACGTTTTGCTTGGAGACTGTTGACCCTAGAGAGCTGTTACTTTGTGGAAATATGTATATCTAGCTTGCCGACGCACTGGTATAACAATTTTTTTAATTTTTTTTTTTAGGTTAGCACCCAATCTCCCATACATGTATCGTGAGCTTATTTTTTTTCATCATCTACCACATCGTGTGTGGTATCGTTGAATAGGTCCTTCAAAATTACTTTAGGGTTACTTAAACTATTTTTCGATTTAGGGATACACACAACACAGAACCACCTACTGTAAGTAGTATAATATTAACTCTGTGATTATAAGGAATATGTTGAAGTGAAATTATGATTTGAAATTGTTTTAAATAGGTTACATATTTGATATTTGAGCAGACAACCTGGTAAAGGTTGGAGGACGATGCTGGATGCAGGTTGCTTCCAACCGGCCGATGTAGGAGTCACTGAGGGAGGCCAATGTTCAGCAGTGGACGTCCTGTGGCTAAAATGATGATGATGATGTTGACATATTTAAAACGACCATTTTTTTATTTTCCATAATATAAACTTGTTTACAATATTCAATTACTCATTTTTCGATTAAATGCCAGTAAACTTGTTTTTCAGATTTCTCAGTTTCCAGACTGTGAAGTTTGCATAACAAAAATATTACCTTTTTTCGACCATATCTTAACTTTGCACATACAAGCCCAGAAAGCCCCGTATCCTTTCCGTGATACTGATTTTCACCTCTATTTTGTTTAAAAATTAGGTTTAACTTTAGGTGCTTTAAGGTCCGCGGCGATTGTGACTTGTGCCTAATCAATTTGATGCCGGCTGCAATTAATCGATAAAAAAATTGTGGCTTGAACAACACTACTACACACACACATACGTGTCACATTTTTTGTATCATGTGCAATGAGCCTTTGTCTATCTTGTACATTCTATATCTATGGCTGCAACTGTGCTTTTCTATTGTATGACAGTTAACACCGTAAAAACCAATAACATTTGCGGTGAGGCAGTTTATATTTCAACTTGCAGCAAAATAGCAGCCCTGGACTATCTATGACAGCGACCACGTTTTATTGGCATAAAATATACTTACGTTGTTTCACAAGACCGGTGAGTTGGAGGATCCATTGAGTGATGTATTTCTGAGAACCTGCAAAAAAAACAGAATAGAATACAATAACATTATTATTAAGAACCAATTAAGTACAATATAATACAGAAAATATTCATCAGTAATACCTAATAATTGAATCGCACTAACTCTTACTTATAATTACTAATGGACTCTGTGCTGTCCTATTCAATTTACATGTCTGATTCTATTAAAGGCCATATCCTTATAATATAATTTTTAGGGTCCCGTACCCAAAGGGTAAAACATGTCTCTCTGTCTGTCTGTCTTTCTGTTTGTCTGTCTGTCTGTCTGTCTGTCTGTCGGTCCGTCTGTCTGTCACCAGGCTGTATCTCATGAACCGTGATAGTTAGATAGTTAAAAATGTTCACAGATTATGTAGGTATTTCTGTTGCCGCTATAACAATAAATACAAAAAAAAACAGAATGAAACAAATATTTATGGGTGCTCCCATACAAAAGACATGATTTTTTAGCCGTTTTTATAAATAATGGTACGGAACCCTTCGTGCGCGAGCATGATTCGCACTTGGCCGGTTTTTATTAAATTATGAAACAAAATAAATAAGTAAGTGGGTGAGAATTACAATAAAAACATCCACTCATTCAAAGGCAAATATAATAATTGCCAACCCTAAAACAAGATTGTTTGGCCATAACCCCTAGCATATGCAACACAACATGATGTGATATGATATACCGATATATCGAAACCCAACTATCAAAATATGATATAGGTACATAACCGCCACTTTTATCGAAACAGCGAGCATGTCCGTGATGTCGGTGACGCGTGACGTCACGGTCATGCTCGCTGTTTCGATAAAAGTTTATATTTTGACAGTTTTGTGTCTATAAATTTCTATATCATATACTGTTTTGTTTCCAAATGCTGAGGCCTATGACCTTTGAATGAAAATCTAGTCTTCTCGAATTTAGGATCAGGTGAAGCAAAACTAGCATCAGGTCAACTCTAGGAAAAGTAAGTAGCACTCACCAGTCAAGCCATCGATGCCTCGTCCGTTGGTGTATTTGCGTAGAGCAGCCCTGAACACGTTGTCAAGGTCTCCAAGGTCGTAATAGTTGTACACGTCAGCAGTATTGTCGCAGCTTCCTTTGTATTCCTTGACGCCATACTTGCCACCGAAGTTAGGACGGCAGATAGCAGGAATGTCCCTGGGGTTATCGTATCCTGAGACAGAAAAAAATCAGGGGTAAATAATAATTAATATAATAAGAAAGTTTATCATTATGTCAGGATTATAGGAGAAGCCTATGCAGATGCTTACGATGCTTACTACAAAAATGTATCGTTCGTTCCTTCTGACGTATTACCTATCGAGTTAAAAAAAACATTCACTTGCATCAATCCTTTGACAAAATATGATCTCAAATAAACTTAAACTTTTCATTTCAAAACGGTCGTAATTTTTACAATAAGATCCAATTAATATTCAATTATGTCACGTTAAATTAGCAGACTTGGGGCCCAGGGCAATATGGATGACGACTATTTTTTTTCATTGTCTTTCAGGTAGATTATCAAAAAGTATTGGACACGTATTTTTTCCTTTTTCACATAATCAAAATAATAGAGATTAGGGGCCTGTTTCACAATCGCTGAGTAAAGTTCTAAGTAAGATAATCTGCTCAGTAAAGAATAGGGATGTTAACAATTTTTGGAAAAGCGTTTAAAAGCAAGTTAAAGTTCTTGGTAGCTTATTTAGAACTTTTGGTACTCAGAGATTGTGAAGCAGGCCCTAATGATTTAAAATGTCGCATGAGGTCACGCCTAGGTACAGTCAACAGCACGTCGACCTACCCCAAAAGTCAAAAATTCTCCAATAGATTTTCAACTTTAAGCCTGACAAATAGAGTTCATTTTCAAATGAGAAAATTTGACATTTTGTGGTAGGTCGACGTGCTGTTGTTCGTACAATATTTATTTAGAAGCGACGTCACGAGCCGCCTCTCCCGAACTTTGACTCGATTTATCATTGATTTTTTTGGTAGATTGACAAAATAAAAAATAATAGTCCATTGTTTATTGATAATCTCTGACAGACTAAATAGAATTTTTTTTTTACCCCTACCACCTATTTACCAATCGTCATCCCTATAGTTCGCGACCATGGCCGATAAGACTTCTGAAAGCTAAAGATGATGATGATAAGATAAATACCTGGACGACGATCGCCAGTGATCGCGCCTGTAAGTCCTGGGGATCCAAGGCCGCAGATCAGGATCTTCGCCAGAGCAATGACCACTGAAATAGTAAGATAATGTTAATTATGAACCATTAAGGCGGCATCACTAGCGTCTTCCGAGCGTCGGCGTCGTAGCAGTGTCCAATCAGTGTTAAGTAAATGCCGCTGCGCAAGCGTTGCGTCAACACTGATTGGACACTGCCACGACGTCGACGCTCGAAAGACGCTAGTGCGGGGGGGGGGGGGGGGTAAGCCATTGGGGCTAGCGTCATGTGCCAGTATATTTTTTTATGGTTTATCCTTTTCTGTCACTCAACGACTACGAGTAATAATGAACATGTTATCAAATCTTAAAAGTAGTTCTTATCTACTTATAACTGTCGTTTTATTTTAGACTTTGTACAAAGGTATACCTAGCTGGTCTGATCATGGAGCCAGAATATGTATCCTTTCATTTTCTATCAGGATGTCCTGCCCCTCTATCATAAGCAACAAAACACGATATGATATAGCGATTAATCGCATATTTTTTGTCAAATTATAAACTTTTATCAAAAAAGCGAGCATAGCCATTTCCATCTGTTTCATATTTTGAAGCTAAAGAGGCGATAAATCGCTATATCATATCTTATCATATCGTGTTTTGTTGCTCGTGCGAGAGAGGCTGATCCTGGTAAAAAATGTGCCTGAACTTAAGGGTACACGTGTCACTACAGTGGAACCCAAGTGCCAGACGCAATCTTGACCAATATTGGCGCATGTAGCGGAGGTCCCGCGGGTTTTCAGCCGTTATCGCTACGCGTGAAATTAAACATCGATTACTCTGTTTTTCTGCATAGGATTTAGTATTGTATAGTTTCGTCTTGATAAAATGAGCTTGAGCTAATTTTT
Source organism: Anania fuscalis (assembly GCA_950371115.1). Lineage (NCBI taxonomy): Eukaryota > Metazoa > Arthropoda > Insecta > Lepidoptera > Crambidae > Anania > Anania fuscalis. The sequence goes on from OX493354.1 coordinate 5,007,538, forward strand.
TTACTATATTTTAATTACTAGACTTGTGAAATGAGCGCCACCAATAGATGGCTCTGCTTGTGTATTACATCGCGGTTTGTTGAGAGAAAATTTGCTACCTACCAATAAAATAGCTTTAATACTTACAATGAGCGAGAGCGGTTCCAGCTGTAAATAAATGAAACGCATTAAAATCATATAAAATAGTAATATTTTTAAGAATCTATTTACGAATCTTTAGTAGTATAAAATAAAGTCGTTTTCTTGTTGTACGCTTAGTTTTCAAAAGTGTAGGTTAATGCTCGTGCTACATCATGCGAAGAATGCTTAAAGGAAATTAGCTTATTTCGCAGGCGAATGCTTGCTGCCTTAATTTAAACTTACTTCCTGGTAAGAAAACGTTTACGATGTCACCAACGGATGCACCAACTGAAAATAAACAATTTTAAATTGTAATGTTTTTTTGCTAACGGCAACTTTAGATGGACTTCAACCAAAACTTGGCAACTTCTATGACATTTAAAATAGTCCCAAATCGATTGACAGCATACGTTAATGCAATAAACCGCATAACGCATCATTCAAAATATGATTTTCCCCCCTTTATGTCAAGTTTTTTCCCTTCTCTTTGACACAGTCACAGACTCACGTTTGTCATTGCCCTTGTCACGATCGAGAAGTAATATTTAGTTAGACGATCCCTAGGGGCTTCTTAGGTGTAGAAGAGGGTCTAGAATGACAGTATTTTGCGTAATGAAAGCAATATGTGGATAGCCTCGTACTTAAATATGTAAATTCGATATTAACTATTTACACTAACGTTTAACTAAGGCAATAATTTTCACTTACCGGTTATCAAGACGTTAAGAACATCGTCGACTGTTCCGGGGATTTCTGCAAAAAGAAAATACCAGATTATGTAAAATTTTAATTTAATAATAACTGCCACAGCCTAATGGTAAGCAAGACATGCAAAACAACAAGCGGTCCCGTATTCGAATCCTGCGGGTTTGTGTGATAAGCACGACTACCTATGTAGCTGAGTGATAATTAAACCACGTGGATGGATGACTTTTCAATATCAATTCTTAAAAAAAAAGTTTGTTCCATACAAACTGATGTCAGATAAACGCGGGAAATATTTTTTTGCGATTTTGATATTTGCCCCGTGCGTCCGAAAAAAAAGCTGGTAGGTTTGAGCAGTAGAAACATAAACGGCCTTAGGTACTACAAAAAGATAGACTAAGTCGTCTAAACACTCGTCTAAAGATTAGCCAGCCAATTTGAAATGTTCGTTAATAATATGGCACGAATGTCTGATGTGTCAACACTTCAAATTGGTTGACTAATCTTTAGACAAGGGTTTAACACTAGTATATCTTTTTGTAGTAAGGCCAAAAAGGTTTTAATAAAATAAATCACTTACTTAAATTCAACAAGTCCTTCAATAAGGATCCAGCGTTGCCAGTGACACCTGTAAAGGAAAAAAATATATAACACATTTACAACTGGAACACTGGAGGACAGTTTGAAGACAATCTCCACTGATCAAATAAACAATCTCCGGTTCAACTCATTAAGGATGTCAACTAAATTTTTCTTCGTCTATCAGGTAGACTATCAAAAAGTATTGGACACGTATTTTTTCTTTTTTCACATAATCAATAATTTGTATTCAATTTGTTGTTCGTAATAAATACGCATGAGAGTGATCCAAACGCATATCAATTATCTTGTGAAGATTTCCTAAGAACCCATTGGAATCATTACATGGAGAAACACAGTTCAAACAAGGTGGTTCTTTATTTAAGACACCTCCTGTATTTTTCTTCTGGGTCGCCTCTTACTATGGGCGTGCCGCAGGGATCGTTATTAGGGCCTCTGGTCTTTCTAATTTACATAAATGACCTTCCATCTTTTACGAAAGGCTTCTGTGAGACAGTGTTATTTGCAGATGATACTTCATTTATTTTTAAAATCAAGAGAGGTAAAGGCTCATTTGACGATGTAAATAATGAACTCTCGCAAGTATTGTATTAGTTCACCACCAATAATCTTATGCTCAATGCAAATAAAACAAAGTGCATCGAATTCACAATGCCCAACGTAAAACTTGTCTCAACACATATTACTGTAAAAGATGAACAACTTAATACATCTAGTTCCACTACATTTTTAGGAATCACTTTAGATTCCCGTTTGCAACGGGGTGCGCACTGCGCATATCGAGACTCTGTCGGGAAGACTTAGCTCTGCTGCTTATGCCGTGAGAAAGATAAGACAACTTACTGATGTTGAAACGGCAAGATTGGTGTATTTTAGCTATTTTCATAGTATAATGTCATATGGAATATTGTTATGGGGCTCAGCAGCAGATATTGTATCTAGATTTGTACTGCAGAAGAGAGCTGTACGGGCAATTTACGGCCTTGGACCCCGAGACTCCTTAAAAGAACTGTTAAAAGAAATTAATATACTAACAGAAGTATCCCAATTTATTTATGAAAATATAATGTACATCCGCAAAAACCTGTGCTTATTCCTTAAGAAAAGTGACTCTCATAATTTTAACACCCGGAATAAGAATAAGCTTGCCGTTCCCAATTTCAGACTGCATAAAGTGGGTAATTCGTTTATGGGAAAATGTATTCGCTTTTTTAATAAATTACCAGCGTCTATTGCAGAACTGCCTCTGTTAAAATTTAAATCGCATGTTAAAACAACTTCAATGAAAAAAGGATATTATACTGTAAATGATTATATAATTGATAAAATTATTTAGAAATAAATACTGCCCTGCTCGCACAGGTACATTTATCTTGTAATGTAAAATATATACTATTTAAAAAGAGGCTGACAATAGTGACCGAGTTTCTTGCGCTACTTCTTCTCGGCGATAGCCCAAAATTGTCCCGAAGTAGTGGTAGGGAAAAAAATATTGGGACGTGTAAAAGCGCTTAGTTTAAGCCTATTTACAGAAATAATTGGTTTTAATGGTTTTAATGTAGCTCCTCTAGCATGAGCAACAAAACACGACATTTATCGACACACAACTTTCAAAATATGGACCATCTTGAACTTTTATCGTGATGAACTTTTATCGTGACCGTGATGTCGCCGGCACGGACATGTGGTCCGTGCCGGCGACATCACGGTCATGCTCGATTTTTCGATAAAAGTTCATATTTTGACAAAAAATATGCGATAAATCGCTATATCACATCTTGGCGTGTTTTGGTGCTCATGCTAGAGGGTCTGGTGGTGATTAAATCTTGAATGTCGAAATTGATTAATTTTAAATTAACTTACCAGTAAGGGCACCGATGAGAGGCTCTGAAAATAGAAAACATGATTTAGTAATCAAAATCAATATAAAAAATATAATAAAATTAAAGCAATATTATCACTTGAAAACGTCCAATTGATTCGGCTGTTTTTTAAAGTATTTTTCAGTATGTATTTTTAAGAAACGGTTTGTAAGGATTTTTTTTAATATTTTATATTTTGTTCCAAAAAACTGGTTGTAAGTAGGTAAGTAAGTACTTGATGTTTTGACCACTGTAGCACTTTGGGTCCGACACGACCGTTTTCAATTGACAATAGTAGATTGTTGTCATAGAGTAGGCCCTTGAAAAATGTGCGTTATTTAGTGAATAAATTAACGAAAATCTGTATTAAATTATTTAAAAAACTTACGCAATACTCCGCCAAGCCCGAGACCAACGTTTGCGTTAATCTGTGAAATAACCATGATTTTCATTTTGTCTTAAAGTTTGAATTTATAACACAATTTCATAAACTATGGAGCCTGCCCCCCTAGCATGACCAACAAAACACGATATGATATATGATATAGCGATTTATCGACACCCAACTGTCAAAACATGATATACCCGCTTTAAACTTTTATCGAGCAGCGTGCATGTCCGTGCCGGTGACGTCACGATTATGCTCGCTGTTTCGATAAAAGTTCATATTTTGAGAGTTGGGTGTCGATAAATCGCTGTAGCATAGTATCGTCTTTTTGGGGCTGGGTAAAAATGAAATTTATTTCATCTTTAAGTAAAAGTCGGATTTTTGATCTTGCACCTGCCTGTCGATTCTCTAAACAAAACCGCAAACACTTGGACATCACTTCACTACTCGACGATTAATAATGTGATGTGAACCAACTCTGTCACAAAATAGAGCCTATGTTTGTTTGTACTGCTTGGGTGATACGCGCTGTCACTTTAACACTGAAGTCACTCATCGACAATAGTAATTTGAACCCACTTCTTAGCGAAATAGAGGCTATGTTTGTTTGTATCGCTTAGGTCAGCGGTTCTCAAACTGTTTTGCTGGTGGAAACCTTTTGACAAGCGTTATATTTGACGGAGTCCCAAATAAAAAGTTAAACTACTTAGTGTTGAACTGGGGACCAAACAGCACCAGCAGACCAGTAGCTTTTTTTCGTATTATTATTATAAGTGCTCTCGCGGAGCCTCTGCGGAATCTTTACGGAGCCCCAGGGGTCCGCGGAGCACACTTTGAGAATGGCTGGCTTAGGTGATATATAGAGCGAGTTTATTTGCGTTTCTTTAGAGAATCAACCACCTGAGCCCAAGTCTGCTAATTTCAAGTGGCATAATTGAATATCAATTTGATCTCAGTATAATTGCTTGACACATTTAAAATTCTGCAACTAATTAACTGACTTAAATTTAAGTCTAAAAGTTGCAGAATACCTACCAAATGTATTAAACAATTACACATTTAGTATTGTGCTACTAATATAAGACTTAAATTTGAGAATAAAGTTGGTAGCAGAATCCCAAATGCGTCAAAAAATTACGATAAGATCCAATTGATATTCAATTATGCCACTTTAAAATTAGCCGACTTGGGGCACTGATCAGAGACCTTATTTTTAAAATTTTGTAATTTCTTTGGAATGAAGCCATGTGTTTTCTATCTCACCTGTCCGTTCACGTTCGCGCCGCCGCCGCCGCCCAAAACGCCACCGACAATGTTGCCTGCAGTTTTGGCAGTGCCTCCTACAATTCCGCCAGCTGTATTCAAAACGCCTCCGACAATTTTGCCAGCAGTGTTCAATACTCCGCCCACAAGTCCGCCCAGCCCGCCGCCCAAACCATTCTTAACTACACCGTTAACGGGGCCTTTTTCAATTGTTTTCACAGCATGGAAGGTGGGGTTTGAGTATACTGCGGCGATCTGAAATCATAAAATTTAAATTTTACTACCTATTTATTGTGCCCGCGGTTAGATTTGATGTTACTAGTGAATTGAATGTCAAACTCAGTAAAAACAAAACCCTGAAGTACAGTCAACAGCACGTCGACCTACCCCAAAAGTCAAAAATTCTCCAATAGATTTTCAACTTTAAGCCTGACACATAGAGTTCATTTTGAAATGAGAAAATTTGACATTTTGTGGTAGGTCGACGTGCTGTTGTCCGTACATAGGCAAGCTTCTACGCTCTACCAAACTCAGAACCCTGAAATACATAGGCAAGCAGTTGCAAGATAGGTACCTAACTGCGCACCCTCCTCCATAAAACTAAACCGCCATTTTACTCTTTTGGGGATGAGTTTTGGGAAATCTTTTCTTACCGCACGCCTTAATAAGCTTTATGCCAAATTTCAGTGCAACCAAGTGGTTTGAGCTGTGCATTGATAGATAGTCAGTCAGTAACGGTTGCCTTTTATACAACGAGACATTTTAGTGGTTGTTTTCCCGCGGCAGAACGATTTACCTTTATAGTTCAGTCAAGAAGTAACTCAAAAGAGGGTATAGAGTGCGTCAGCGGGAACCTAAGCGATTTCTTCAAAAACTTGTTCAGGGTGCTTAGGGAGAAAACATACTAAAAGTCCTGACGTCTAGGAGGTGCGGCGGAGGGAGTAGGGGGGGGGGGGGACAAAGAAAACCTAAAACATTAGGTTTTTAGGTTCTTATGGCGGTTCTCCTGTAGTCGTCTCTTACGACACCCATAGGAAGAGAAGGGGTGGTGCAATTCTTTTAAAGTGCCGGCACACGACACCCTGTTAACGTTATCGTTTTCTCCCTAAGCACCCCGAACAAGTTTCTGAAGAAATCGCTTAGGTTCCCGCTCACGCACTCTACAACTACTTTATTGATTGGACTATTATTAGTGCTATCGAACCACGCGACTATTTCTTTGGAAATAAAAATATTCTTGTTGTCAACTAATCTAAAAAATAATCATCAACTCGAAAGCGTGAGAAACGATAGTTTCTTTTACGAGATGTGACGTATTTGGGTACTGCCTGCTGCACAAAATAAATGTTCAAAGTAAAGAAGCTTTGTGCTATACAAAGTAATATAGCATAAACTGCATCGCACGCGCTGCTGGCGATTTGAATTTGAATGCCTACAGGTGATTACCTTTTTTTTTATTATTTATTCTGCTATTCGGGGCGGAGAGAGACGAATCCAACAAATTATAAACCATGAAAATCGGTGCAGTCGTTCTCGAGGTATAAGTGTTGGAACCCGACTTTTTTATATATATTAAGATGTATACAGAAAACTTATAATAAATCTACAAACATTATATAAAATCACATAACGTTAAAATATGCATACAAATACTATGGTGAAGTCAAAAATTTTATATCATCTTTATGAAGAAAAAATTTTCATAGATAAAAATAGGATTCCAAAATTTTGATTTGTATAAAAATTTAAAAGTTTTGACCTGTCAAATAATAATATAAAAATGACTAGTTTATTACTTATTTATATATTATAAATAATAAAATATTAAAAGACTTGGTCCAGTTTGATAAAATTGTAGCCGTCGCAATTGTGAATTTGTGACGCCCCTTATAAATCCAAGATGGCGTCGAAAAATATTGAAAAGTTCATGAAAACGGAATGACTGAGCCTTTTCAACCAACTTCAAAAAAGAAGGAGGTTCTTAATTCGTCCTGAATGTTGAATGTTTGTAACGCGATTACTCCGTTGATTTCTATATAGGTATACCTATCTACTATACTTATTACAAAATCTGTTGTTAAATTATACATTATTTATTATAGCTATTACTTATTGAGAATTTTGAAAAAATAATGTGTAAAAATAACAAAAACCCCCATGACACAAGGAAAAACTTACCAAGCACGCGATTGTCAATACTTTGAGGCCCACCATTTTGCTGTCCACAACAGAATGTGAAAAAACCCCAAAAACTGTACCTATTTATACCTAGATATTAATTGTCCCCCAATAAAATTGGTATACACAGATGTTGGTCACGCATCATCGATAAATATACTTATTTTATAATTTGATAAATGGCTGTACGTCGATAAAAACAAACAGATATTGAGAAGTAGAACATCTGTATAAATATCTGTATAAATTTTGGCCAAGAATGTTACATTTTTAGTGTCATCGTTCGATGATTTTTGGGGTTCCGCATTCAAAGGTTAAAGAAAACCTTAAGCGAACATCCATTAAGGGCTATCGCGTGTAAATTTGCCGCTAGAGGGCTTAGTATCGCGTGAGGTCTCCTAATGAAGCATCAGTGCCTATGGGTGGCTACGGACGCGGGTTTATTAGAGGTAGAAATTATTGTGAATATTTTGCGGTACCTGAGATTTAGTATGGAAAATATTATGAGTTACGGGTCAATGAATCTCAGTGATTTAAAGGGCTCAAACACAAAACGGCGATGCGACGACGCATCGCGAAAATCTACGCACGAATGCATTTGAAATCTACCTATGCAGTTTTCTGCGTTGCGAATTAGCATCGCACCGATTCGCAGTTTTGCGCTCCCAAAAGCGGAGCTAAGAAAAAAAGTGCAAAAAGAAACCTCGATTTTTGCCTAATTACGGTGGCTAACGGAGAAAAAAGAATAGTAGAAGAGCTTATTTGTGCGGCTGAACGGTTTAATGGGTCCGCGGATTGTAGTTATTTGGCGTAAGGGGTCCGCCATTAAAAATGGTTAAGAAACACTGGCCTAGATGATAGTGCGAGTGCTCTAGTATTCAGGCATATAGTAGAGATACAAAAGTAATTACTACTCTTTGCAAAATATCAATTTGAAATTATAAAAAGCCACCGGAATTATATAAGGCCCACCGGAATTGAAAACCATTCTACCGAAATTGACATATGCCACTGAAATTAGAAATATTAAAGACAAACTCATTTTCTTTTATTTAAATGTCATCAAAACCAGCCAGGTAGCCAAAAAATCAACATCCAGCCAGCCTTTGTCCCCTAAGATTCCGTTGCCTACACCTAAATAAAAATACTACTTTTAGTCATACTTTGTTTATATTTTAGGCAACTTATTATTTACTTTAATTATACATACTTATATTTTAGTTTATTTATTAATTTATTGCGTTACAGAAAATGATTTTAACAAACTAATTTATTGCTTAAGAAAACCAATTAAAGCTGAACAGCGATTACTTCTAGGTCTATAATCACTCCGATCAAAGATTATGAATGGATGTCAAACTTGTCATACAAACTGAAACTAAATATCTGGTAAGAAAGAGGAACAGAAGATAAGTGAGTTTGTAACTTAATGGGAACTTAAGTAGATCATTGAAACATGCCTTTGGGAGAACTAATAATGGAACACGAATTTTCAGCGATTTTCGAATAATAATTGGCAATAAGAAGTAAAAATCAGATGAAAAGGCTGTGAATAATTGTGATGGCAACATCTATTGGGATGACATTATTTATGTATATATTATAATATAGAATGCAGCAGTTCCCATTCCTTTAGGTCTTTTATCATTTATAGGTTTTTCAGCCCATGAACGTAAGAAAAAACACATTACGAAATATCGTGAAGGTTTTACCCGAAATTTTACTTAATCGAATATTTACCCGTATTGTTTTTGGCGCTATATAATGTAGTATTGTAATGTTAAATGGCTAAAATTTATAATACAAAGTAAGAATATCAATACCGGTGGCACTATTCAATTACGGTGTCACGTGAATTTGCCACCGGAGCCACCGGAATTGCGCCACCGGACTATAATCAGCAACAAAAATTAAATTTTAAACAAACATTATTATTCCTACACTTGTTTTTAGTTTGCTATTACATCAATATACTTAATCTTTAATCATCAATTTAGTTTCTTTTTTACCTGCCTTTAAGTTTTACTAAATTCTAATGCCATCGGAATTGGATGAATTTGTATTCCTGCGCCACCGCAGCAAGTACTTACGTGTTTGGTGGGACAACTGTACATCCCACCACAAGCCTTCAAACACCATTTGCTAGAGCACAGCGGTACGGGGAAGGCTAGCTTGGCACATCTCAACGCGTGTTGTTACAAGTAAAGGAGAATTAAAATTGCGCTATCGTTATTGCTCTTTCGCGTAGAACAATCATAAAGCCTATTTAAAGTACTATAGTATTTAGTTATATTATTCATTCATGCTTGTTTTGATTTGATGTAGGTATTTTAAAAATAAATCGCTCTTTAATGAAATTTAAGTACCAGAAACTTAAAATAAAACAATTTACAGAATGAAATGGAGTTGGGACAGTCCACCTCAATAAGATTTTGGGTCTTTGAATATTTTTTTAACCCGGAAATAAAAAGTTATTGTCATTAAAGCTTTTACAAACATGAGCATCACAGTTTAAACTAAATATAGAAAAACTTTACACACCGATTTTTACCCCCGCCGCCTGAAAAACATACTTGGGAAATTCACCCAAATGACGTCCTCCGTAGCCGAGAGGCTAGTACGACTATATGGCGTCGCCATCTCTGAGGTTCCGGGTTCGATCCCCGGTCGGGTCAATGTAGAAAACTAACTTTTCTATATTGTCTCGGGTCTGGGTGTTGTGGTACCGTCGTTGTTTCTGATTTCTATAACACAAGTGCTTTAGCTACTTACCTTAGGATCAGAGCAATGTATGTGATGTTGTCCAATATTTATTTATATTCCAAGCTTTTTTTAATGTACTGTCCTACCATTTGTAAGTCTATGTTAGGCGACGCACGCGACGCTCGCGCCCCGCCCCTCCCCCGCCCGGCCCGATGTTTTTGTCTCGGCGCACAGATTTAAGAACATTCAGACGTTAAATTATATTGCTATTTACTTTTGTATGAAATATGTCAAATTATCTAAACTCGTAGAACAAATGCCTCGTCAGCGACCTCGATTTTTTTCAAATAACCCAAAAACACAACACCCAAAAACGATAGCCCTCATTGTAGCGACATCCTTTTTACCGGACTACGGCGAAGCCAAAAGGAACTTGGGTTTATTATGTTTGTATGTTCCATCGTAGCGCCGAACACCGTGAACCGATTTTAATAAACGAGGTGTCAATAGATTCGTAATAATGGCCCGGGTAAAATAGGCTAAATACATTTTATCAAAATTTTATGTGACGGAATTGAAACCTCAGATTCTAACTTCGAAAAAAATTGAACTGAGTTAATCACCACGTGTTTGCTATCAAAAGAAAGGTCTTTGCAAGCACATTACAAATAACTCTATATAAATCGTATTATGTATCTTTTAAATGCGGTCGTACGGTTTTTAAACTTTTTTTAAAACCGTAAGACCGCGTTGTCGGGTTATAGTTTTTTGACAAAGGAAGCAGACTGAAGGAAGCTGACGGCGAAAACATTCAGCAACAACCAGGAGCGTCTTTCGTTCATCCAGGACCGATTGAATTTTGAAAATTTTGTTTTTTTAATAACCACGAGCTGGAATTCGAATCTAAGACCCATTAAGTTCTAGCGAATCACCACACAACTACGGTCTACGCCTGTATGGTGGTTAAAAATACCTTAACACGTACAAAAATTAAAAGCTATTACACATAAACTCTTTACAATTAAAGCGTAGGGGAACCATCCTATATTTTAATGATTACACTACCTACACCTCAACTTAAATACTTAGAACTTAGGATTTAAAAAACCGGCCAAGCGCGAGTCGGACTCGCGCACGAAGGGTCCCGTACCATTATCCATAAAAATGGCAAAAATATCAAGTTTGTTGTATGAGAGCCCCCATAAATATTTATTGTAGGTATTCTGTTTTTTTTTTATTAGTTGTTACAGTGGCAACAGAAATACATCATCTGTGAAAATTTCAACACTCTAACTATCACGGTTCATGCGATACAGCCTTGTGGTGACAGACGGACAGACAGACAGACAGACGGACAGCGGAGCCTTGATATTAGGGTCCCGTTTTACCCTTTGGGTACGGAACCCAAAAAATAACTTCAAGAATTTAAAAAATATATTTAATTAAGTATCCTATAAGCGAGTTCGACTCATACTTGACATGGTTTTTAATATATTTTATTAAACTTTAGGCTTTGTTTATCTACACCATATTAAACACACTTGTATGGAATTTTACTTATTTTTCTGTAGTCAAAAAAATATACTTTAGAATTGGAAACCTACCTTTTTAAAGACGTCTAAAAGTAGGTAGGCTCATACGAAGTAAATTTGCGTTGATTTTGGAGCCAGAAAAATCAATAATTTCAAAGAGCTGTCACTACGAAGAGTCGTCAGGGAAATTGTTCTGTTGCCCGCGACTTCGCTCGCGTGCTCTTTAGTTTATTCCATATATCCCACTGAAACATTCAACCGGGATAAAAAGTATCCTTTATGTTAATCCAGATCATATTTTAGTATGCAAAATTTCATCAAAATCCGTTCAGTAGTTTTTGCGTGAAAGATTAACAAACATCCATACCATAGAGAAAAAAATATACTACTTACAAGCTTTCGTATTTATAATATTAGTAGGATCTCAATAGGCTGCCAGATGCAATTAAAGATCTACCTATAAAAAATTTAAATATTTTTAAAATATTTTTATATGATAATTGTTATAATTTATTCAATGTAAAATCAAACTTTAATTAATTAATTTTATAATAATAATGCCTACATACAGTTTTAATGTTATTAATAAACATATTAATGTCCTTTGTTTGAATTATTTTATTGTAGTTTATGTTTTAAAAGCCTCTCTTTATATTGCATGCCAATTGTTTTAGGCTAGATGTGAGATGCTAAATGTTTGTTCCATCTGTGTCGGCATCAAGCAGCATTTTTCATTTTTTTCATCAAAGGTTGAGGGTACCAGGCCACGAGGAAGATCGCCTATGAGGTGGACTGACCAGATACGACAAGAGTGCATGGACTTAATAACCTGCCTAGCTCGCACTTACACTATCTTGTAATTGTATTTCCTGTAATAAAACCAGGCTGACAAAGGTGACTGAGTTTGTTGCGCCGTTTCTTCTCATTACCAGCCGATATGTAGTCCCGAATCGGTGGTAGGAAAAAAAATTGGGACATGTAAAAGTGTCATTGATGGCCAATTTGCAAAAATAAATGACTTTGACTTTGATAAAAGCGGCAGTAAATGGCTCATCTTTACTACATGTATAATAATATATTGGACAACATCACATACATTGCTCTGATCCTAAGGTAAGTAGCCAAAGCACTTGTGTTATAGAAATCAGAAACAACGACGGCACCACAACACCCAGACCCGAGACAATATAGAAAAGTTCGTTTTCTACATTGACCCGACCGGGGATCGAACCCGGAACCTCAGAGATGAATGCACGAGAAGGCCAACCATCAGAGAGGAGTGGCGGCGAGTTGTGAAGCTTGCCACCAAAACGTGAAGTGATGACCGCGACCACTCTGTCAAGAGTGTTTAAAATGTTATTCCACTAATGCTGGGGTTTCACCTGCGTGACGCCTAACGTTCAAATAACGGCATGATTAGCGTTAACTAAATTAAAGCATTAAGCTACGCGCTAAGTGCGTGGCCACACTTATTTGACGTTTGATTCTAGCGTCTAGCGACGTAGTTAGCGTGTGATCTGTGATGTCTTTAAAATAAAAAAAAAGGTTTCCAAGAACTCAATATTTTTCTCATTTTGTATACTCCATCCTAACTTAATAACTATGCACTTTAACATATATTTCACAAAGAGTTTTTGCATGTGACCGTTTTTTAACATGCTTAGTGTAGTAGAGCCACAACAACGCACTAGACGCCCGCTTAATCCCTTTGATGTGTCAAAAGTTACCGCCGTCCGAGCTATCGCATAACGTCTAATGTTATTGAAGCAATTTAGCGCACAAAGACCGGCCACACCTGCGTACTACGTCAGATAGAGCACTAATTAACGACATTAGACGCAGGTGAAGCCCCAGCATAACAATAATGGATGGGGCGGCGAAGCGGCTTTCACAGAGCGCCATTTAATTTTATAATTTAACAATATAAAAGCTTTTTAACAAAGAAAATTAACCACCGAAAAACTGAAAAGCAAACAATAATAAACTTTATTTCATTTAACCTTAATTACTAAGTTCCTTATCTAATGTCAGTATACCTATCAGCTCTTTTTGGAATCGGTGCCAGCCATTGTGAGTTAAAGTGTGCCCATTCGCACCGACTCCAAAAAGAACTGATTAGGTACTTACATCAGATAAGGAACATAGTTATTAAGATTAAATGAAATAAAGTTTATTATTTGCTTGCTTTAAGTTTTTCGGTGGTTATTTTTATTTGTTAAAAAGCTTTTATTAAATGCTTTTCTGTGGATATAAGATCAGCATAAAAATCTGAGAGTGAACAATGAATCACCCCTATTTTCCCACCCTTAGGGTAAGTTATATTATTTAAAATTTATATGCGACTAATTTCGAGGTATACCCTATCTAATAAAAAAAGAATTATCAAAATCTGACGACTCTGTAAAAAGTTATGCGTGGTCAAACATTACAATCAGTGAGTAAACAATTAATCATCCCCTGTTTTCCTACCCTTAGGGTTGTTTTTTTTTCAAACTTATATGGGACCCTCTTCGGGTTATACCCTTTCTAATAAAAAAAGAATTATCAAAATCGGACTACTCTGTAAAAAGTTATGCGTGATCAGATCATACATAAAAAATACAGGGTGTAAAAAAAGACTTAACGAAGCCTTAAAACACGAATTCTTTTCATAAAACCAAGTAGAATTCAAAAAAAATAATTGCTGGGAAATGACTTTTATATTTGGGTATAAAAAAAATAACTTATTTCTAACCCGCAATGTATAGCGCGCACGCCACAAACTATGGCTGTGTGTGTAAGCGGATCATGTTTCTTTGTAAAAAAGTTTAGTTATCAAACAGAAGTCAATTTTGTAAAAATCTTTGAAAAAATATTGTAAATTTGACTGTCAATAACTCGGTAACCCGTCATTTCCCAGGTATAGTGTAAAAGAAAAAAATGATCGTAATAATACGTAGAACATGTAGTATTCGGTTATGTTAAGCCTTTTTTTCACCCGATATATGTAATATATGCGTCGAATTGATAACCTCCTCCTCCTTTTTTTTGTCGGTTGAAAAGGCACTTAGTGAAGGTCTGCCTGCCGTCCCAGGCCATGGCCCCCTTGGCCCTATTCGGTTTAGAAATCGCGAAAATATAAATACTCACAACAGAGCCCGTGACCACAAGCCTAAGCTGTTCTCACTCCAAGTGTACCGCAACAACACGTCATATTACAACCCAGTAGTGCGGATGTGTCGCCTCTACAATGATCTATGCCAGGACCATCCAAATGTCGATATTCTAGGTTCGAGTCCAAATGTCTTCAACAGATTTATCCGTGATATTCTAAAATAATTGGTCTCATGTGCGAGACTTCATATAGATTATAAGCTTTTGTTTAGTATTGGAATCTGTAACTTTTCCTCTTATAATTTTCTAGATGGGTGATTGCAAAACCAAACTTTTGCTAATTTTGTATTTGGTATTTTAACTCTAAAATCCACATTAAATGTAACTCATTTAATTGTAACTTCACATACACATGTTTTGGCTTACAGTTTAGTACTTACTTATGATTTAAAAATCACAATGTCTATCCACAACTGTAAACTGTTTTGAGTTAATAAAATAAACATAAAAAAAATAAAATACACGTGATATCTTACTACAATCCCCCCCTCTCCTATTGATATTTCGTGATTTTTTCCGAACCCCCTACCTCTCCCCCTTTCAAGCCTTACTTCAGATAAAACTACCGCCAATGTTATCCTGGAATGCGAGGAGGTGGGATCACAACACAACGCAATGAACTTTTTGGAAACGCAAAGTCGCCCCGCGAAGCCTGTGAAAACCCCGGGAATAGGATTGCCATAGGTGTCCATGTTTCCCAACCAGCAGGCTAACGACAAAGCCAAACATGTCCAGCAGGGCTAGCATGCGCAACACGAAATTCTATCGACTTTTGACGTAAATATGTCGTTTTGTCTTCGACGATAACAAAGAAAAAACGAAAATAATGGCATTGCCGTGTTATACGTTAAAATAGTTGGCTATGAAACGGGAGACCCTGAAAATACTTATTATGAAAAAGGATTCGAGACGTCTGTGATCCGTTAGGTTAGGGAAAACGACAAAATTATGGTCGAAGACAAAATTTGTCTTGTCTATCGATAAAATAACCGATGCGCGCATGCTAATCCTGCTGGACATGTTTGGCTTTGTCGTGTCCAACCAAATATTTTCTCGCCCGGCCTGTCCGTAAGGCTTTATAAGTGGTTGCCGCGCCAGTCAAACGTCTAGCACACAAGTAAAGCCAAGACTTATTTTTTTATTATGAATATTGTCCGGCTTTTAGAATGACGAATACGGCTTTAAAACGGCTATGACTAGCTATTAAAAAAGGCATGTCCAGCTTTTAGGGTAAGGCTCGGTCTATACGCTCCGGCATCGCGGTAGCGTATAGACCGAGCCTCACCCTAAAATCCGTCAGCATCCGCAAAAATCGGTCAAAAAACAACCTTATTGCTTGGGCGATGGATTAAATCCGCGTTAACCCGATCTGGTTTCCGGCTAGGTATAGAACGAGCCTAAAATGTCCGGCCAAATTAAGCACCGAGTCCGGTTTTTTTGTTTTTGGACCTGACAAACCTACCCAGGAAACTTCTGCGCTTCTGGGCGGTTCTAAGCTGTTTGCAACCGTAATCACATTTACCACGCACAAAGGACCGAATTTAAGTCTAAGTGCGGAAAAGAGAGTCCGACCCACTCCCACTCTAATTTTATAGATACCTACTACCTAGTAACTCCAAAATTATTATAATATTTTATCAAATAATTCCTACAAAAACGAAATCTACAAAGTTCGGTTACTATGACGTAATAAATACCATATGAGAAATGCTAAAATTGTTTAAACAGCTTGAAAAAAAGTTATTTTTGATAAAAATTGTCAATATCTTCAATTATGCTTTGTGTGCTTGTGTGCTGTATTAAGTATTTACATATTGTGTGAATCGAAAATGTTATTTAAAATGAACGGCGTAGAATATAATCATAACAGCTTAAGCGTTTTAAATATTACTACAGTACCGATTATACAGTATGTTCCAAAAAAAGCACGTCACGCGTCACCCTGACAGCGCAGGTAGATGTGCGTAGACGCATCGAACAAGCCTAAGTCCATAGAAAAGTTTCATCAGTTTTGATTATGACCAAACGGTATATTTTTTGTAATCACCTATTTTCATAAAGTTTGTAGCAGAGTTTTTTAAAGAGCTCCTTATTTTACTTTTATTGTAAGCCTACGCCTTCAACAATAGTTGCTTAAGATGAAACAACCATTATCTAGTCGGTAAATAGTGTGAAATAACGGCAGTCAATCTCAATTACATTTATTTTTGACTTTATATACAGGGTGTACAAGAGAATAGGACAATCCTTACAACCACATGATCAGCTGGTTATATACAACAACTTTTTCTATGGGAGTAACACCAAAATCGATTTTTTTTTTCGGGTTCTCCTTACAAACTTACTCGCATACCTCGATGATAATGTATGGAGCATCTGAAAATAAAATAACAACTTCGATGTTGCTTCCATAGTAAAAGTTGTTGTATATGACCAGCTTATCACGTAGTTTTAAGGAGTGTACCATTCTTTTGTACAGCTTGTATATTTTTTGTGTGGTTTTTTTTTAAATTTAATTTTTATTTAATACCTTTTAAATTACAAGCATCACAGCCTCACTCATAATTTATCTAACACCCACTCATTGAGACCATTCTGATGAACCCAAACGCGCTAAATCGGCTGTAACTGAGGAGTTAGGAATCCCGTAGACTTCTTGATGTGCAGCATGAGCTTAAGATCTCGATTATTATCTATCTATCACCTACTCTTTGAGACTACTCTTATGAGCACAAACACGGTGTATTTGCTTCAATTTGCTAAGGAGTTAGGAATCTCGCAGATTCCTTGATGCTGCAGCATCAGCTCAAGGTTTTTATGTCTTGGGAATACTACTAAAGTAACAGTGTATTAAATTTCAGATCAAACAGACCTGTGAAAGTTTGGAATGAGCTAATAATCCGTTCATCAAGTAGGAAATGAGCTGATATCCTTCAAACGCCTGAACACAAGTTCATAAAATATAGGCAGTGCCTTCGCTGCCGGCGCCGGCACCCAAAACGCCGACTCGTTAGGCTCGGTCTATAGCTGAAATCCGGAAGCATCTGCAAGAATCCGTTCAAAAAACGGCCTTATTGCTTAAGCGATGGATTGAATCCGCGCTAACCCGGTCCGGCTGGGTATAAACCGAGCCCTATACCATGTGTCGGAAAGAAAAAGTCACATGTATAAAAAGCGTTTAATTTAGGCTCCTTAATACGATGAATAAAAAACATTTCAATTGTATGAATCTTCATCAAAATCAATCATCAAAATTTTCTGTCTGGAGAGGCTCCAATATTTCATTGCATCTTTTCACTGAACCAGGTGTCGGAAAAAAGTTACACGTCTAAAAAGCATTAAATTAAATATTACGTTAAAAAACGAATATTTGAGTTTTTTACGTCGGTGCTTTTCATTATTAATTTGCAAAGATATTGTATTTCATTTTTATTTTATTTTATTTTGTAAAAGACACAAAACAGGATACAGTCATTACAAATACATTTTACATGTGATATAACTTAAGTGCTAAACTGTAGCCCAAAACATGCGTCTATAGCTAGACTAGATAATAATTTGTTAGATACTGTGTGCAAGGTGGTTAAATTAATTTAAAAAAACTAGTTTTAGTTTGTAGATTATTATTAATTAAGGTTTTTTATAAGAATAGAGATTCTGTTTGTTGAATAAGTCATGGTGGTAGGTAATAAGTTACAGAATAATAAAATGGCATTGTATATGGTGGTGGAGTGGGGGCGTGGTGGCATTGTTTTTCAAGAAAGAAGACAAAAGTCTCCTGAAAAACTATAGACCAATCACGATCCTGAGTCACGTTTACAAGCTGTTCTCGAGGGTCATCACAAACCGTCTTTCCGCAAGATTTGACGCTTTCCAGCCACCGGAACAGGCTGGGTTTCGCAAAGGTTACAGTACCATAGACCACATTCACACGGTGCGGCAGGTTATACAAAAGTCCAAAAAGTATAACCAGCCCCTGTGCCTGGCCTTTGTGGACTATGAGAAAGCCTTCGACTCGGTCGAAACCTGGGCTGTTCTGGACTCCTTGCAGCGATGCCAAGTCGATTGGCAGTACGTGAAGGTGCTAAGAAGCCTGTACAGTATGGCATCAATGTCTGTCCAAGTACAAAACCACCGAACAAAACCCATCCAGCTTCTTCGAGGTGTTAGACAGGGAGATGTTATATCTCCGAAACTGTTCACCAACGCACTGGAGGATATGTTCAGGACGCTGGACTGGACGGACTGGGCATCAATGTAAATGGCGAATATCTTACGCATCTTCGCTTTGCCGATGACATAGTTATTATGGCAGAATCGCTGCAGGATTTGCAAAAAATGCTGCACAGTCTTAATGCCGCCTCGAGACGTGTGGGGCTTTGGATGAATTTGGACAAGACAAAGGTAATGTTCAACGAACATGTCATCCCGGAACCAATTTCCGTCGAGGGCACTACGCTCGAGGTTGTCCAAGAGTACGTCTACCTTGGACAAGTACTACAGCTCGGTAGAGACAACTTCGAACGGGAAATCGCTGGGCAGCATTTGGGTCATATCTTCACGTCGACAATGCCGCAGTGCCTAAAAAGCCGGGTGTTTAACCAATGCGTCCTACCTACCAGTTTTAACCTACGGAGCCGAAACGTGGAACATGACAGTCAAGTTGGCCCACCGACTACACGTCACTCAGCGTGCTATGGAAAGGTCAATATTGGGGATCTCACTAAGGGATAAGATCCGTAACGAGGTCATACGACATAAGACTAAAGTGACTGATATTGTCCAAAAATGTAGCAAGCTGAAGTGGCAGTGGGCTGGCCATGTCTGTCGCAGAACCGACGAAAGGTGGAGCAGGAAGGTTCTCGAATGGAGACCACGCTTAGGCAAACGTAGTGTAGGACGCCCCCCGGCTAGATGGACCGATGACCTGAAGAAGGCAGCTGGCAGCGACTGGATGCAAAGGGCGGGAGATCGTGCGCTGTGGCGCTCTTTGGGGGAGGCCTATGTCCAGCAGTGGACTGCAACAGGCTGATATGATTGTATATGGTATTTTTTTCTTTTTCATCACCAGCCTATATCAGTCCACTGCTGGACACAGGCCTCTCCAAAAGGAGGATTTTGCCATAATCGCCACGCTTGGCAGGCGGGTTGGCGATCGCAGTTTGGCCAATGGTGGAGAGGGAGACGCTGCCGCCCGTCTTCTTGTGGCGGTTCTCCTGTAGTCGCCTCTTACTACACCCATAGGAAGAGAAAGGGTGGTGCAATTGTTTTAATGTGCCGGCACCACATGGCACACGGTTTTTTTCTTTTTACCTACATTTAAATTGCTAAATCCGTTCTTGAACTTAATTCCACCAACACACATGCATAGGTACCATAAAATGAATAACGTAATAAATGCCGGCATCCGTAGATGCTAGCGCAAGCATCCGTGTCAAGTGCCGGCGCTGGCACCCAAAGCAAGTACCGGCGGCGGCTTCCAAATAGGGAACCGGCGCCGGCAGCGGAGGCACTGCCTAAATATTGTATTACGTATCAGTTGGTGTATCTGATCTTTTGCGTTTTACCTGACTGCCAAACGAGGGTTATGTTTTTCGAGCGTATGTATGTAGGTAATAATAATAATAAATCATTTATTCATAACCCATTATTGCGTTTACAAAATAATGTTATACATTACATGGTCCAGGGTTTATACGAATTGAATCAGATAGATGGACCTCTGATATCGAAACTACCTAGTAAAGAAAACTGTATTTTCGTTGTCAGTGACTCCTCGAAATTTTTACACTTAATTATTTACAAAACTTAACACATAGTCATGTGAATGCAACTTAGAATATGAATATATAGCATGTGTGTGTGTGTGTGTGTTTGTGTAGGTATGTAAGTATGTCATTTTCTTTGGTACGCCCTACAGCCTAAGCCGTTTAACGTATATTAAAGTATAATACATCAATAGATTTGTCTCAATTGTGGAAGTGACAAGGGGTATGTTATTTCCCGAAATTCCCGCGGGAACAGAACTTACGCGGGAAAAACGGATCTGCAGTACTGATAAACCGATTTTGAAACTTTATTTTATTAAATATGGGTCACATATTTTCAGTGCTAATAGTATTCAATACTTTATTTTCCAAAATTCCTACGGGAACAGGCAAAAAAATACACTGAAAAAATAGGAAGGAAAAACCGTTTAATGGATTTCCACATAATGGTATGTCATTAGATTCATCTCAATTGTGGGAGTGACATATGCTATTTTATTACCCGGAATTCCTACTGGTACATGAATTAAACGGGAAAAACCGATTTTAGATACTATTTACTCTTTAAAACTTTGTTTTTCTATGAAGAGTTACAAATAAGGCTTTATAGTTCATTGAAAAAGTAGTAGTAGAACACTTTTCAAAATTCAAAAATAAAATAAATTCATTTAAAAAATCTAAAACCCGACTGCGTAAAAAGTGAACTTAAAAGACTTAGAGCATTCAACCAACAGGAGACGCCATTGACAGGCATTCCCCTCTGCCACAAGTCTATGACCGTCGGTCACAGAGGTTATATAAAACTATTTGCAGCGCGTTCCGCCATCATTGGCAAATGACGGTGAGCGTGGAAGGACAGCAGCAAAAAATGCCAAATTACGCCGTGTGCTCGTGTTAAAAAATATCAGAAACATTTTATGTGCTAAAGGACAACGTAAATTTTCATCTATAAGTATTATTGAGTCTCAATATTAGCAAATAATGCCTTAAAATTACAAAACCTTATAAAATTTGTCAATCAAAAAGTGATACCAGTAAAAGGTAAAAAATCCTATTAAGCGTAATTTTTTATACTAAAGTACCCAACTTTAAAAAAACACTGGTATTTCACGTTTGATAATGTTAATAATATTAATTACAATAGATGCCTATTGAATTAATGATATATCACAGTTAACAAATTATGATTCTTGTTTAAGTTTTGCGCATTTTTTGGACTTAATACTTACTTTTAAAAGTATCAATACTATAAATATTTGCATATAATCGGTCTACTTCAATAATATAAGGTGTAAGTGAATTAGTGTCAGATATTTTTAGGAGTAACTTAGACTATCACATGGATCACATATAAGATAAATTTAAAATTATAGAACAAACTTTAATTCACGCACCAAGTAATATGATATTATGATGAACAGTGTAATATGATTATTTGAGTGCATGAATGTAATTCTGGAGAGGTTATGAATCGGCTAGCGTTGTGTGAGTAGTCTACTTGTGGTGTTTGGGTTCATGTACAGGATGATGTAGATTCTTTATTTTAAAACTTTTTATTTTTTCGATTTTTTAAAGTTTGTTCTATAATTTTAAATTTATCTTATATGTGATCCATGTGATAGTCTAAGTTACTCCTAAAAATATCTGACACTAATTCCCTTACACCTTATATAATATATTATTATTTGCGAACTTCACCTTATTCTGAAAATATGAAATTTTTATTGATATACGCTGGCCACCCTGCATCAAAGTTGGTGATGGGATAGCACAAAAACAAAATATCGATATCGATTTAACCACTTGACCTTTAGGTCACCTAGATTTGGGATTCCACCTGGATGTATTTCCAAAATGGAAATATATTCGGGAACATTCACAATGAACCCACCTGTTGGGACAATAAACGGGTGGATTCGATTTTTATGTTTATATGAATTTATAAAACACAAAAATAATGTAAAAACTTACGTTACAAGCATTTTTGTTGTTATTTATTTACACATACAATAAAAAACAGTATGGTGTTATAAATTTTGTTTAATTTGGTTGCTTACGGATTAGATAGATTACGGATCTTATTTATATTACAATAGGCATTATTATAATGTGTCCATATTAAGATGTCAGTAAATATTAATTTTCATTATTTTTGCGAAAATATAACATTACAAAAGGTTACGACAAAATCTTTGAGGCGCCTAAAATATCTTATCATTTATCTTAGGCTCGGTCTATACCCAGCCAGAAACCGGACCGGGTTAACGCAGATTCAATCCATAGCTTAAGCAATAAGGTCGTTTTTCGAACGGATTCTTGCGGATGCTATCGGATTCCGGCAGCGTATAGATCGAGCCTTAAACTCTAGAGAAAACTCTAGATTTTTATTAATTATTATTTACCAACTTTTCAATTACTAATTATGTCATAAAAATAAATAAATAAATAAATATTGGACAACATCACATACATTGCTCTGATCCTAAGGTAAGTAGCTAAAGCACTTGTGTTATAGAAATCAGAAACAACGACGGTACCACAACACCCAGACCCGAACCAATATAAAAAAAAATGGTTTCTACATTGACCCGACCGGGGATCGCACCCGAAACCTCAGAGATGGCGGCGCCATTTAAAGTCCGGTGTGCTCGCCACTCGGCTACGGAGGTCGTCAATCCATCCAAAGAATCAAAAATGAATCCATTCCAAAGAAACATAACTTTATATTATAAAGTTTCCCAGCCAACCATCTCGAGTCACCACCACAGAAAGACCCAGACCAATAATATTTGAATTCATTTACAACATGTCTAAGCAAGCAAAAAAATAGGTATTATGTTTTTCTTATTTCATGATAGCACTAATATTTGTTAACTTTTTCTTATGCAAAAAGAAAATGTTTGAGAATATAGCTAAAATAGTTAACACCTTTTTCCTTTACATAATTCAACCTTCTAACTTTACCTTCAGTTATATTTACGATTTTTGCGGGTTATAGCCCAGTATTTTTTATCATAATTTATGACAATTCACCTGAAAACCAAATTATACAGGTATTTCTTGCAGTTTAGTCCGCTAGAATTCGTTCAAAAACGGCCTTATTGCTTAAGCGATGGATTGAAACCGTACTTACCCGGACCGGTATCCGGCTGGGTATAGCCCGGGCCTTAGACTCAACCATACTGACGTATATTAATAAATAACCCTGTATATCTTAATGGCAGCCAAAAGAAATGTTTCTATCTTACACATAATAAAGAGTCTGAATTGAATAAAACCTTATCATAATACTGGCAGAACTCATCGATAAAATTTATCGATAGTGTTAAGCACTATCTTCGTTTATTTAAAACTGACGTCACTCTCGTGCATGAATAAGTTGCCCTTGTGTGGGAATATATTTGTGTGCGTGTAGTTTAAGCTAGTGTTAGATATTTTTGTTGTGTGCGAGCGTAGCAATGTCATCCAAAATGCGTTAGTGTTAATTTACTATGTGTGCGTTACTCCCTGCCCCCCGCAAGAAATGACAGACTTTTTCGCATAGAAATAAGCGAGCTTGTCGTCTCCTGTTGGTTGAATGCTCTAAGTTAAAAGATGAAAACAAGATTTAAAGAATCAATTTGAAGTCGGAGGCTAGCGCCACTGATCAAATAATACTGCGCTTTTGTTTTAGTGCAGTATTAAATGATGTTCCAGGCCACAGATTAAAATTATTGGATGTAAGTCCATGGTCGTCGTTACTACATTTTAAAAAACAAAACGTCATTAAAATAAACATGGCGTGAGTGTTCATTGTTGTGTGTCGCTTTGTGAAATATTAATTTTATGGTTTTAGTTTATAACATTCAACCATAATATATTTGCGAATGCGCTAATAATAATATGCAGTTTATTATTAAGCAAGTCCCAAGCTGAGAGTGTCTACTAATTGAGAGAGAAAGTGCCTACAATCTGCTATTCAAGGTAAGTTTTTATTAGTTTCATTTCCGTGTTGTTTTTAACGTAATTACATAAACAATTGCCTATTAGTGCTTCCTTGATCCATTATTGTGAGTTTCTCTGCGTTATATTGCCTCTGAAATGGCGATTTTCTCATGAAACCTTAACTTTCATATGTCACGTCTGGTATCAAGTTCAGAATTCTTGGCTCTCTTGATCCATAAAAGGATGTTGATGCATACTTTTAAATTGACTCACAGACAGTGTTGGAATCGTTAATTGACACAACTAACGGTTATTAGTTGTTATTAAACGCAACGCGAGACTACAAGCACTAACACATTTAATTGCTTTTAATTCAGTTAAAAATCGTGTTTAACAGTTTTTTTAACAGAAGACTACTGTTATAGATTAAAAGTTTACTTTCTCCTAGTCCATGAATAAGTGTGTGTGTAATGAGTATGAGCATTCATACCTGAGTATTGGATATCCATAATTCTTCCAACACTTACACCAAATTTAGCCTCAAATTATGTAGTACTACCATAGCAACTAGCTAACAATTTTTAAGATTATTATTTGTCTCGTTCCAGTACAACTGAATGATTGCGTCCACTAAGCATGTCATACGGATATGACGAAGGCCCTGTCTACTACAGGGAGATACAGAAGAATGCGTACCTCAAACGGATACCGAATGAGACCGGTGGGAGTAAACTTAGGCCTTTGGGGCATAAGGTATATTTAACTAGCTATGAATGTAACAAAAACCCTGATTATTATAATCTATCTAAAGTGTAAAAAAACCCTGTTTGATCCAAGAAGGATTGATTCTCCTGTTCAAATACAATAGGGCTGTGGACACCAATCATAATTAATTCTATGACATCATTTATTATATCTGACACCTTATCCTAGGCCCGATAACCCGGTACATTATCATTTATTTATAGAATCTGATTTTATTTGATTCAAAACCAATGAAAAGTTAGGAAGTTGAATCTAGAAAACAATGCCGTCAAAGCTTGCTATCGCCATTCGCCATACAAATTATAAGGAAGTGGTGTGTTTTGACAGCATATAAAATGTATGTTAATTGATTGGTGATGTCAACTAGCCTATTCTACAGTTATAGCTAAATGATGTCAGCTGTTATTTTATTTTTGTATAGTATTTTATTAGGGTTCCGTGTCCTGACAAGTTTTGTCATGTCTGTCTGTCTGTCTGTCTGTCCGAGGTTTTGCTTGGAGACTGTTGACCCTAAAGAGTTGTTATTTTGTGGAGATATGTATATCAATCATGCCGACAAAACGGTTAGAAAAAAATTTCAATTATTTTTTTTCAGGGTCGCTCCCGTACATGTAACCTGGGGATGATTTTTTTATCGTTAAATAGGTCCTTTAAAATGACTTAGGGGTTGCTTAGACAATTTTTTGATTTAGGGCTCCGTTTGCGATATATTAAACTTTAAAGTGCCAATTTTTCCAGGATTTAATGAAATTTCAAGGAAAATCATAGCAATTAAGGTAGACCAGTTAGTTTAAGAGTAATAGTCATTCAACTTAGTTGTTCAAAAATTCCTTAGATGAAAACATTCAAAGTGACCTAAATGAAGTAATTGCTGAAATATATTGTGGTAACGACGGGCAACTACGGAACCCTATACTGCGCGTGGCACGACACGCACTTGGCCGGTTTTTAAATATTTAAGCACCACAATCAACCTCTTATGGTATCGAACAGGGTTTTGTTACACTTTTTATTGATAAATAATACAGTTCTTACGCAAATAAAGTATTATTCACTATCCTTTACTTGTTCCAGAAACCACCCCTCAAACCTATGTGGACACTATTTTGCGTTCACAACGGCCGCTCTCCGTACCTTGAACAGTACCCGCTGGCCGAGAGTCCAGCTACATTGTCACACAAGCCTGTGTGGCGGGCTTGCTTGAGAACCGCACGGCATGTGACCGCTAGTGTTAAACCGCATTCAGGGTTGGAGTACGATTTCTTGGTGGACACTGACCATGGTCCTGTGAGGATGATTGCTCCTGATTGGTGAGGTTTAGCATATTACATTAAAAAGCCAATCGGCCTTGCCAGGGGAACTGAGAACTCCTATAAGATGCAGGCACTTCACACCTTTAAGTTAAAATACTCAAGTATTTTTCACTTTGAGGTTTTTTTTTTTCAAATTATATAAGGTGTAAACTTATCAGTTTTTTTTTTCTAGGGGATGATTCTACTGCTCAAATAGAACAAATTTTTCTATGTGACCAACTTCAAAATCGCAAAACAAAAAACCATTTCCCCATACAAAACGGTAGACCAGCTGAGATCAGTTTGTATAAAGATATGAAATATTTTTTTACGATTTCGACGTTGGTCTCATACAAAAAGTTGTTTTATTTGAGCAGTAGAACCACCTCCTAGAAAAGAGTTAACTGATAAGTTTACACCTTATATAATACACTAGCTAACCCGGCGAACTTTGTACTGCCTAGCGGTATTTTTTTTTTCATCGTCTTTTCCAATGTTTTTACCTGCTGCTATTCGGGGTGGAAACAAATTAAAAAAATATAAACCATGATAATCGTACCAGCCGTTGTTGTAATAAACCCGACTTTGTTTTCTTTATTAAGATTTATCCATACTAAGCAAATTAAAAAACCTGTAGTTTTTAATTATTGTTTGAGGAATTTTAGGATTTATTCAAAGATATCAATTTTTCTTAACCCCTCTTGCTAAATGTGTTTGCTTGTCCAATATTGTTAAAAAAATTCTATCACTGTATAATTTTACCAAACTGTTAGAACAGAAAATATATATTTTTTGATGTTGTGTCAAATGATGAACTTCTATAAAATGTTATTATTTTATACTATCTTCTTTTGAACATTATTTTCAAGATTGTTTACAATATTGTACCTTAATTGGAAATAGAATTGCTAAAAATCTCATTCCGAAACCAGGGAATCCATGCAAGACTGGGTCACAACACTTCGCAACAAGCTTCACGAGCTACGCATCCTGTCTAAGGGTGAGAACGTGTACTGCGCCGCCCCTGCGGCGCCGCCCCCCCGCGCTGCTGCACGCGATCCCACCAGCCCACTACCTCCCACGCCACCTGTGCCGCCTGACAGGTGAAAATTTAATTTTAATTTTTGGATAGAAATAATTTTGGGGATGAAATTAGGGTTAAAATTATTGGAGGGGTTAATTTAGGGATTAAAATTATGGGGATGAATTTGGGATTAAAAATTTTTGTGTCAATATTATATATTTTGGGGTTCAAAAATCTTTGGGATTGATTGAGGTTGACAATTTTTCGGGATGAAATAGGGTTTAAAAAATTTGGGGTGGAAATGTGGGTGAATTTTTTGATTATAAACTAGGGCTTAAAATATGACAATGTTACAGGGGTTAAAAGTTTTCGTTCTAAATCTATATCTTGTAGTAGATTTATTTATATAAAATTAATTGCCAGAAAGGTGGACAGTGGAAATGGTGTCATGAAAATCTCTACAAAAAAGATAACGATTCGTCATATAACGGTAAGATGGGGTTGAATGCATTGAAGCGATGAAACATGACTTAAAAAGATTTCACCCCAAATTCATCCGCAGAATGGTCGAAAATAAAATTGAAAGTAAATCGACGCTCACTTTGGAACACTACATAAATTCAAATTAATTATACAGAATAATTTTCAGGGTTCCAGGTATAGAGTTGGCTAGTCCACCCCCCCGCGCTCCGCAGCCCGAAGAACCCACCCCCGAACAACCCCAGCCGCCCGCCCCGGAACCCCCACAACCTATAGGTAATGTAGCCAGTCACAGCTATTTATAATAGAATAGAAGATCGTTTATTCAGTATCATGCATAGCATACAATATAGTTACAGGAAATTAAAAAATGATAACAGTGTTATTTACTTATATGTATACAACGGTACATGATACTGAAAAGGTATAAAATAAATATAAAGGTAAATATAAATATGCTTCGTTGTTTCCGTTTGTAGCGGCTAATCTAACTTTCGTTATGAAACTTATTCATTGTTGTTTATGTTTGTAATGGCAAATCTACTTTCGTTGTATAAATTCATTAGAGATGCATTGTCGTTTCTATTTGTACAGGCTAAACCAATCTTCGTTGCAGAACTCAATAGAGATGCATCGTTGTTTGTGTTTGTAAAGACCAATCCGACCTTCGTTATGAAATTAAGTAGACTCAAAATTGCGGCATAAGTTGCTTAATTGTAGTACAGCTCTGGCACCACTAAGTTGTAAGCACCTCAAGTGTTTTTTCACGTGATAACGTCTTATAAATTGCACGCACGAAAAAGTTTTCCGATCCGAACAAGCGATAGAGAGTCACGACCGGCCTAAGCGTTCGGATTGTGACGCATCTATCTCTCTTCCACTCCATCGGCCGATGCGTCCGAGTAGTATCAATGTTTTCTTATGACGTTATCACGTAAAATTAACGTCAGTAAATCGACTTTACACGCAACCATTTTTTTTTTACCTCAGATATATCTAGTTGGGATGAAACCCCATCCCTACCGAGCACAAGTCAAGAGAACGAACCAAAAAAGAGTGTAGCCAAGATATGTGGACAGAACATTTGTCTGGACGACTCGATACTGAAACGGAACGTGGATACGACGGACAGTGACGAAGAATTCTTCAATGAGATCGATAGGATAAGTGGTTCGGTCGAAAATATTGACTTCGAGAATGGATACAGACAAACGGTGGTTGTGGCTGAAGATGTGGCGGGGACTTCGGCCGCTGAGACGCAAAAGTAAGTCATAACTATTTTATTTTGACGACCTCCGTAGCCGAGAGGCGAGCACGCCGGACTTTTAATGGCGCCGCCATCTCTGAGGTTCCGGAATCGATCCCCGGTCGGGTCAATGTAGAAAACGAACTTTTCTATATTGTCTCGGATCTGGGTGCTTGTGGTACCGTCGTTGTTTCTGATTTCTATAACACAAGTGTTTTAGCTACGTACCTTAGGATCAGAGCAATGTATGTGATGTTGTTCAATATACTTATTATTAATTTGTGCTATAAGTTTAAAAAAAAATCTAACATATTATTTTTAATAATAATTTGTCAATTTGACTGTTTTATTTTGTATGTTTGTGTTTTATGCGATGTCTAAATTAATGAATGAAAGGGGTTTAATTTTTGGTTCTATGAAAATAGGTACTCATTTACTTTTTAATAAAATAAATAGCTAAGTTCATATGCATCATACATAACTGTAAAACTAAAATATACACCAGAATCGTTAAATATAATCTGCCCGTAGTTTTTTAAATAAATATTGGATAACATCACATACATTGGTCTGATCCTAAGGTAAATAGTGAAAGCACTTGTGTTATAGAAATCAGTAACAACGACGGTATCACAACACCCAGACCCGAGCCAATATAGAAAAGTTCGTTTTCTACATTGACCCGACCGGGGATCGAACCCGGAACCTCAGAGATGGCGACGCCATTTAAAGTCCGGCGTGCTCGCCTCTCGTCTATGGAGGTCGTCATGAATAGAGGTAGTATAATTCTCATGTGTATTTGTAGTTTAGCTATCACCCCCGTCCCCGCCCTTACCTTGTATTATATAATGTCCGATTTTTTTAGCACTCATCCTGCTAGCCTGTGACTATATAGGTGAAAAGCAATCGTGAAAACCAACTTTCAAATGTGTATCATAAAAACTAAAAAAATGAAAATAAAAATATAAAATAACAACAACGACTTGATATTGCATAAGCTCGTCCATCTTCAAACGTAAAACCATCTGTGATCATCTGTCTTATTCCTTCCCCTTGTACATAGCGAGAAAGAGCTAACAGACGTAAAAAATGGCCGGAGTTCATTCATAAACTTATACTACACGGTCAGATGTTTAGCTTGTTTACCTTTAACATTGTTAACTTAAAATTAGGGCTTAAATGTTGCTTAGTGCAAATTTTCTAATTTGAAAATCTACATCATTTAGAACAAACCAATTAAAAAAATACAATGTCTTAGCTAAGTAAATGTTAAGTTAGCAGCTTACCAATGGTAAAACCAGTAAAACGGCCCTCATATCAGCTTATCAAGTAAGTACATACACTGATATTCAGGGGGTTTGTTTCCAGATAAGGTAGTGATTCAAATTTCCCATCACACTTTCACAGGCTGTGGACTGACGAGCTATCCAAAACCATGTTAGATTGTTTTAGGTATGCGACTTTATTATTGAGAAAGGTAATTAAAACTAACCGAAAACGATAAGTTAGATTATTCTAACTCAATGAAATTCAAAATACCTAACATAATTTTATGATAACTCGGCGTGTTTAAAAATTTGAATCATCTCTCTAGGTACAACGATTGTTTATTTACACTGTTCCTTACTATCGAAAATTGAACTCATCATGATTAAAAATACACGAAAACATTCCTCATCTAACTCAAGATTTAGGTATTTTAGTTTCTACATTTTTTATTACACTGACCGACCACTCACACGCACACTCACATTGTGACTTTTTGATGGTTCTAAATTGACTAACTATCACAGAACAAACTAGGTTAAAATTGTGTTTTTAATAAATGACAGATTTTGCGATACTACGACGCGCGCGGAAGCCGGAAGCGCGTCCGTATGACGCATCTAATCGCGACAGGCGCACGACCCAAACTAAAAGAAAGCGAAGCGCACTGCGCAGCAGCGATCGGTCAAAGTGCGGCCGCCAGCGCACCAGACGAAACATTAGTGATGTAGTATCTATCGAGATAGCGCGGATCGATACACTGTCATTTAATTTTAATACTAACAATTAGAAGAAGTTCAATATCATTTTTGTTTCTGTAAATTAAAAATCAAAAAGTGATTTAATTTAAACGGTGCAAGGCCGGGTATAGCAAAAGTCTCATTAAATGCCACAGGATGATAGCTTGTAGCCGTTTGAGTTCTTGCTTTTGAAATTTAAAACCTACCTACCGTCATGACGGGTGGCCTAAAAGTAGGCCCAGCTCTGGTTATTTTAAACTTTTCTGCTAAGATCGACTGATAAAGAAGGCTACAGAACGTTTGCCTTCCTCTGCACTTTGTTTGTGCTAAATGCAACTGTTCCCAAATTGGCCGCCAGTTGAGAAGTTATTAAAAGAAGTATAAAATTATGTTATTTCTTAGTAAAACAGTCTCGCATAAGCAATCGATCGAAAAGTAAAAGTAATAGTATTCTTTATTTGCATAATACAAATTGCTTTTACTCTTTGATTAATTCGATCATAAGTGAAATTATTACTTATAATTGTTGATATTATGACGTTTACAACGATATCAATTGCATAGCGAGGTGAATGCCAATAGTTTTACACGTCGATACATTTCCCTTTTGTTACTCATCCCTAGGTGTCTTTAAAATTCTGACAATTTAATTGGCATAGGCTTAGAGCTAATTTGGTCAAAATAAATGATTGCATGCATGGAGGTAGGTCTTGCGTTTGATTCACGGGCTCGATCTTTTTAAATGACACAATAGTCTAGGCAGCACTTCTCAACTGAGGTTGTATGCTCGATTGATAGTTAGTCTAAAAATGATTCAGTCTGTACCCAATGGCCAAAAAAAAAACTACAGGAAATCGGCACAATTTATAAACTAAAGATTTTAATTAAGTACCATGAACTGTGCCAGGAAAAGACCGACATACCTCGTAACTTTATATCGCGCTCAGAATACCCA
Organism: Anania fuscalis; assembly: GCA_950371115.1. Taxonomy (NCBI): domain Eukaryota; kingdom Metazoa; phylum Arthropoda; class Insecta; order Lepidoptera; family Crambidae; genus Anania; species Anania fuscalis. The sequence continues at coordinate 5,039,502 of OX493354.1, forward strand.
CAATCTAGGTACGAACAGCCTTGGCCAACCTAGAATGCGCTAAACCGCCTTCAGAGGCCGAACCGCCGCCGGCACAGGTTGGCCCATACAGATAACATTTGATAAAAAGATAGAATCAAACTTAGGAATCTTAGTAATTAGGATAGGAATAAAAACAAATAATTATTATTATTTCATGAGCCCTGGCAATACGTCAAAATTTTTAGAGATTGGGTACCTGGACGCTTCGAGTCAATTAGAGCGATTGGGAACTTGTATGGCCTTTGCGTAGGTAAAGGATCTCGGATATAAGATCACTAGCTCCTGGTCTAATTTTAGTCGGTCTTTTCGGTGCATCTCAAACGATCTAGTACAAAGGGGCCGCCGGCCGCCGCGCTTTTCGGCAAGTGTTTTCGCTGCTTGCCGACAAGGCGGCTAATTCAAAGAATGTTTGGCACGTGTCAAGGTAAAGATTCACCTGAATTTTAGTATCGAAAATCTAGTTGCACTAGCAAGACGTGTGATATCGATCACAATTTTACGATCATGCCCTACCGATACTCCAATCAGGAGTACCTTGATATGTGTGTATCGCGCAAAACGGACGCCATGTACAGCAATTAGTGTAAATAAATAGTGATTATTTTAGTGTAAATAAACTGAAACCAGTAGTGTAAATATGAGGAACAGTGTGTTAATTAATAGTCGTGTAAATAAACAATCGTTGTAGATAGTGTTGATTCAAATTTTTAAACACGCCGAGTTATCATTAAATTATGCTAATTCATTTTTTTAGTTTAATCAAACATACCTAACTTTAATAAACTTGCATACCCCTAACACAATAAATTCTAGCATGATTTTGGATAGCTCGTCAGTCCACAGCCTGAGAAAGTGTGATGGGAAATTTGAATAACTCCCTGTCTGAAAAATACCTACACCCCTTGAAGATTAGTGTACTCACCTGATAAGCTGATAAGAGGACCGCAAATAGGTAAGCTGACTTAACATCTACTTATTTAAGAATTTTCAAAATTATGTTTTTATTTGTTTGTTTTAAATTATGTCGATTTAATCATTCGAAAATTTGCAAAAGCTACATTTAAGGCATTTTTTTTTATTAACAAGGTTGAAGGTCATTCCCCCTAGTTATTCAAGCCAAACATCTGTGCGTGTAATGAATGAACTTCGGCCATTTTTCACGTTAGCTCTTTCTCGCTCTTTACAAGGGGAAGGAATAAGACAGATGATCACAGATGGTTTTACGTTTGAAGATGGACGAGTTTATGCAATATGAAGTCGTTGTTGTTATTTTGTATTTTTATTTTCATTTTTTTAGTTTTTATGATACACATTTGAAAGTTGGTTTTCACGATTGCTTTTCACCTATATAGTCACAGGCTAGCAGGATGAGTGCTAAAAAAATCGGACATTATATGTCTGTTACCCCCAACAAACTATAAAATACACAACTAAAGTTTTTCTTTTTTTTTCATACGAATCCTTATATAATTACGTTCATACTTTGTTGAGTTTAAAGAATCGTTATTCGTTTTTACAGTGAACGGCAAGCGACAAACATAACAGTCATACAAGTATCGAACAAGCCTCCACACACGGCCATCCCGGTTTTAGGCCCCGAAACTGACGTTTTCAACTTCAATTTCACTCGAAACGTCACTGACGACACCGAAACGTCATTTGTCAACATCGTCAACACAGAAGTCAATGTCAATTCCGAAAACGGATACGGAACCGTATTCTCGAACGACGACTACGGACATTTGAGTTTGACGACAACTGTCAACTTGACAGATGACAACGTGACAGTGACAGATAAAGATGGCGTCTACGAACGACTCTGCATGGCGTCGACGTCTAACGAAGCGACGGTATCCAAGTTAAAAAGGCTGGAAAGAGTTAGGAAATCTTCTCTACCCAATCTAGACGTTTCTTCGAATTTGGATACAACGTATGAGTACTTATATCCTAGTCAGAACCAAGATGGCGGAAATGCAACTGTCACTGTTAATAATCAACCTCAAAATGGGAGGGTAGAAGTAAATTCGAATGGTGATCGAAACGAAAGTTCAGTGACGGTTGGTGGGAATGTGAGCTTTAATACTAGGGTAGCAAGGTCAAATGTTGAACGGTCGCATAGTCAGAACGCGTATGACAGTTCGCCGAGAAGCAGAGATAATATAAGACGAGTACAAAATCTAAGTCCAAAGAGGGAAGGAAGGAATGGTGAGTTTACATCTTTTACGCCATCTTTTTTTTTAATGAGTTAAGTCATTAGGCGAATTACACACATATACGCACTCACACAAATACACATTGTGCACGCTCACAAACACACACACATACACACATTTCTTCCTTTGAATTTTGTATGACGATAGCTAACTCAACTGTCTAACTTTTTATAGATTTTTCGAAGAAACCAAAATTCTAATTTTCAAATAAATGATAATGTACTAAGTCTCAGGTTATCAGGCCTAATATAGGGTGTTAGTTTTAATAAACGATATCTTAGAGTTGCATAAGAATGATGTCAATATCTTTAAGTGAGGCAGTTACTAACCTTAACTTTCGCTTGTTAATTTACACGAATATAAATGATCCTGACATTTCCATAGATAAATCAGAGACAACGCAAGCGAAACCGATATGGAAGCGCGGTTTGACAGAACTGTCACTTTTGACAAGGCTACGAGGCATCGGACAGCGACGACACAGCCCGTCCGGACATGACCAAGACACTGACAGGTATAATTCTTTCTCTAACTGGGGACAACCTTATCTTCAATTTTTTTCCAATTAATTAGATTCCCCTCGATCTCTTTCCAACTCGTCTCTCTACCTCTCTATTCTTTTTCTCGCTCCCACAATCCTTTATCGTCCCTCTTGTTTCTTTACTGACAGGCATCATCATTTACTCAGTTGTCTGTCTGTCTGTTATTTCCCCCCCACTCTGCTCTCTATCAGTCCTCTATATGTTTCGTTCGCTGTCCTCTTTTTAACCCTCTCTCTGTCTAACAATTCTACTGCCTCTTCCCTTCCTTTCTTTACTTTTTAACTCATTCTCTTTTCGTCCCCTCTCTCAGCGTATCTTCTTCTTCTATTATAGTTCCCGCTACCCCTTTCTTTCCTTAATCTCTTCACTGACCAATGTTATGAATCTTTTTCTTCTCCCTCCACTATCCTATACCTACCCTTTATCTTTTCCGTCTCCCGTTTCTCCGTACTCTCTCTCTCTCTTTGTCTCATAAATGGTGGCCTGTAAAGTCTGTTTACGGACGATAATTTTACGTGATAAAGTCATAAGAATACAGTGATGCTACTCTGACGCATCGGCCGATGGAGTGAAAGAGTGATAGATGCGTCACAAGCCGAACGCTTAGGCCAATCGTGCCCCTCTATCGCTTGTTCCGCGCTCTCGCTTGCACGCGGAAAGTGCCACTTTCTCGTGCGTTTCGTTTATCGATTTATAAGACGTTATCACGTCAAAATCATCATCCATACTCTTCCCCTCCACTCTTATTATTAATGGCATATTTTTTTAAATTAATTTAGCTTAATTTCATTTCTTTTCTTCAAATTTGATTATGATTATGATTTAACTGTTCAGGAGTGGCACAGTTCCCGTGAGGGTGGTGCATCGGTCGCGGCCAGAAGCCAGGGTTGATAGCACGAGAAGGCGGAGCAGTTCGCTTAGCAACGGTAAAACAAGTTCTCTTTATAATACATCCCTTAATTTCTTTCACCTTCTTTAGTATACAGGGTTATTAAAAAAAACCAAAACCTCGCACGGCTAGATAGCTAATATCATACACAACAACATTTGTTCTACGACTTTAGATAATTTGACACATTTTACTTTCATACAAAAATAAATATCAATTTATTTTACCTCTGAATGTTTCTATCTCTGTGCGCTTCACACGAGGAAGAGTGGGGTAGGGTGGGGCGCGAGCTTCGCGCGCCTCGCCTAACATAGACTTACAAATGGTACGACAGTACAATAAAAGGTTGGACTTGGAAAGTCATTTTTTAAATTAATGTATTGAGTTATGACAAAACTCGTAGAACAAATGTTATTGTGTATGATGTTAGCTATCTAGTCGTGCGAGGTTGTTGATTTTTTTCAAATAACCCTGAATATAAGTAAAATGAATAATAGTATAATTAAAATTCCCTTTATAACTTTCGGGAGGTTAAAAACACTGTAGGTGCAGTATTCTACTTGACTAGCAAAAGTAGTTGATTTAATTGATAATAAAAAATTTAAAAAGTCTATGTGTATTTCTGTATCTGAAAAGGCGTTCGATACTGTCTCTCCCATTCTTCTAAAATAAGCTTGTATCCGTGGGCCTTTCCACACTATCCTCTCAGAAGTTAAGCTAGATAAGCATATAAAGTATGTCTTAGTAGAGCATACACTTCTATATGGTGTTCCACAAGGTAGCGTCCTCAGCCCTGCTCTGTTTCTACTATAAAAACGATCTTACTTCACTAAAACTTGATAATCCATCCAACATCTCTTAGGCATGGCTCTTCGTTTTCATGGTCGTAACTGGGCTGAGGCTTACAACAATATAAATTTATTTATTTATTTTATAACTCGAAATCACTTACAACCGCAAACTAACCTTCATATAAGAGACCCCGTGCAGCATCGGTCGCGGCAGCATCCACTCAGTGTTGACGCAAGGCTTGCACAGCGGCATTTAAACGCTAATTGGCCTTATGGCTCACAACTGCAATAAACATCAAGCAATCGATCTTCTTTAACAAAAGTATCACATCAGTGCCTTATTTTTGCTTTGCCTGACCTGATCAAAGAATACGGTCTAGGGTAATACCATATTCAGACGTTTATTGTTCATCACTGGTATTACCTATTCGCACACATTGTCTTCGATTACGTAACCAAAGAGTTTTAGCTGAGATCTTCTTACACCCAGTGCCTATGATTTGTTCATAAGTAAAAGTATGGAAACGGTATCAGAAGCTTTAGCCAAATCGAGGAAAAATCCTAAGTTCAGTTCGCCAAGCCAAGGTCGTCCACATAATACGTCACGGTGTTAGCGAGTACGTGCATTCAATGCAGTAGATTTTATTGTAATATTATGATGTGTTGGTGTGACTCATTAGATTTTGTTAGATTGCTAGTTGCTACACACATATTCGGGCCGTAATTAATCGATATAGCTTGGCGGCAGAACCGAATAAATACATATTATTATATGGATGTAAAATGTAATAGATGCTTCGGGTCAGCTTTGTCGTTCGACAAATAATGCCGAACCGGCAGTGCCGGCCCGATTATGTGTGTAGCTACCATAAGGTATCGTTGCAGGCCAGTCGCCCCCCGCCGCCTGTCCCCCCATGGCCCCCCTACGCGTGCGGCAAGCCTTAGCGCTGCAGGGCGAGCAGCGTCGCCGCGCCGCCGTGCCCGCCGCCGCGCACGCGCACGCGCCGCCGCTGCTAGCCGCGCACGACCAGCAGCTGTGGTGAGTCGGATGGGTGACCGGTGGTCAAGCAATCTTGAGTGTAGTCAAAAGTTAGATGGGTGACCGGTGGTGAAGCAACCTTGAGCGTGGTCAAAAGTTAGATGGGTGACTGGTGGTCAAGCAACCTTGAGTGTGGTCAAAAGTTAGATGGGTGACCGGTGGTCAAGCAATCTTGTGTGTGGTCAAAAGTTGGATGGGTGACCGGTGGTGAAGCAACCTTGAGTGTGGTCAAAAGTTGGGTGGGTGACCGGTGGTTAAGCAATCTTGTGTGTGGTCAAAAGTTGGATGGGTGACCGGTGGTGAAGCAACCTTGAGTGTGGTCAAAAGTTGGATGGGTGACCAGTGGTGAAGCACTCTTGTGTGGTCAAAAATTAGATGGGTGGCCGGTGATCAAGCAATCTTCAGTGCGGTCAATAGTTGGATGGGTGACCGGTGCTCAAGCAATCTTGAGTGTGGTCAAGCAATCTTGTGTGTGGTCAAAAGATGGATGGTTGACCGGTGATCAAGCAATCTTGTGTGGTCAAGCTCAAGCTCCATTACGCGTGAGGCAAGCCTTAGCGCTGCAGGGCGAACAGCGTCGCCGCGCCGCCGTGCCCGCCGCCGCTGCAAGTTATGTCATGAACATGAGCTAGATGGTGGTCAAGTGGTTTAGTTAGTTTTGGTTTGGGTAAGAATTTAAATGATGAGTTACGGTTGGTGGCCAATGGGTGACCTTAATCAACCTTGGCATTGGTCTGAAGTTGGATGCGTGAACGTCAATTAAGCAACTTTAGGTTTGCTCAAAAGTTAGATAGGAAGCTGCCTGTGAAGTAATTTGGATGGGTGTCCGTAGGTAAAGCTATTATATGTTAAAGAGTGGTCAAAGGTCGGACGAGTGATAGTGAGCTCAGGCATAGAGAGAATTTGGATGGGTGACCGGCTGGTTCAGTAATTTTCCGTTTCGTACTGTTCAAATTATGCACAATATTACCATAATTTTTGGTGCTGCTGTAAGAAGGTAACCATCCTCAAATATTTGATTGTATCTCCCCTCACCCCTCAGGATAGCGTGGTGGTCAGTCGGCGGGACGCGGTGCAACGGACGGACGGGCGACCGGCTAGCCGCCGTGCGAGGCACACAACCGAGAGACATCCACCACGCCAGGCAGCTGTTTAAGACTTCGCCCACGCCTATGGTATGTACGGACAACAGCACGTCGACCTACCACAAAATGTCCAATTTTCTCATTTGAAAATGAACTCTACATGTCAGGCTTAAAGTTGAAAATCTATTGGAGAATTTTTGACTTTTGGGGTAGGTCGACGTGCTGTTGACTGTACACTGATAAATTTAGCAAAAGAAAGAAGAATTAGGGAAAGAACCACATCACCTATGGACAGATTGCCCTAGTCATTTCTCCAAGCAACGCTCAGTATGCAACCATAATAATATCGTCATCATTTAAGTCATAGGCCGGACGTCTAATGCTGAACCACTGCTGAACATAGGCCTCCCCCAATGACTTGATTGACCGGTTGGAAGTGACTTGCATCCAGCAATGCCTTTTTTCTCCATTTTTCTATAGCCAAGCTCAGTACTATACTCACGGTGTGCTATGTTAAACATGTCTCTATCTATTGGATAGCTCTGTGCTGTTTCTCATACATCTACCTTCACAGTAGATCCCTTGAACTTGCGATATTTGACATATCTTTTTAGGGGTCGTCCATTAATTAGACATACAGACCAGTCCCCCTTTCCCTCCCCTAAAATCACGTGTATTTTTTTGGTAAAAGCAACGGCGAATCAAGTGCACACACCGATTTCAAGTATGTGTGTAAAACAATAACACGTGATATCTCACTACAATCCCCCCTCCCCGTGATATTTCGTGATTTTTAGATCACGTGATTAATAGACGACCCCCATACCGCCCTAACCTGTGCTGTTTGACATAGCATCCACTGTATGATATACAGGCTGTACAAGAGAATAGGACACTCCTTTAAACCACGTGATCAGCTGGTTATGTACAACAACTTTTTCTATGGGAGCAACATCGAAAATGTGTTTTTAGTTGCTCCATACAAACTTACTCTCATACCTCGATGATAATGTATGGATCATCTGAAAATAAAGTTACGATTTCAATGTTGCTCACATAGGAAAAATTGTTGTATATGACCAGCTGATTACGTGGTTTTAAGGGTGTCCCATTCTTTTGTACACCCTGTATGTATAGGATTTTCACTTTTGCATCTCCTATCTTCTAGAGTTCTAGACAACAGTCTGTCGCTTTCCTTATTTTATGATGAGTTGACATTTGAACGAAATATCTTTAACTTTAATTGACAGTATCTGTCAGACATAGGAATCCATTATTACTATATTGTTACAGGTTGACATTCTATTTCACCGGGTGCCTCTCGCTAAGATATACGTGCTGAACAAAAGAGACCATGAATGTATAGGTAAGATTTAAATGTTGTTTTTGCATGTTGCTAATTATACAGGGTGTCCCTATAAGTATGGATCAAATTAAACAGGCGCATATCACTAAAAGCTATAATAGTAACGACAAATATATTTTTTAAAAGATGTACAATTTAGACGGTCTTATCGCCATAATGTTGTGTTACCGTCGTTGTTTCTGATTTCTATAACACAACTGCTTTAGCTACTTACCTTAGGATCAGAGCAATTTATGTGATGTTGTCCAATATTTATTTATAAATCTGTGTATCTGTTGGTACGTAACAATATATATCCACTCCTCCACAGGTATAAAGCTAGACGGTGACTGTAACATAGTTTCTGTGGAGGGGGGTTCCCCGGCCGCGCGCGGGGGACTCCCACCACCTGGCAAGTGGGCGGTCACCGAGGTCAACAACCGGCCTCTCAACTTGATCAAGGTAAGGGGTCAACAACATTAATAGTATTGGAGATATTTCCCATTACGTTACGTACACTCACGATTGCATAATTTTTGACCACCCCCCCCCCCAATCTCCTTTTCTTGTCACTTGTTGATGTCACATGAATAGGGATGTTGACCTCATTCATAAATAATTCTAAGGCATCATTTATTAAATCAGACACTTTATTTTAGGCCTAATAACTCAGTACAATTTCATTTAAGAGACAAACAGATTTTTGATTGCTTTAAATTCGTAAAAAAGTGAGGCAGTTGAGTTTATCGGATAGTGACGTCATAGTCCGATATCGCCATACAAATTATAAGAAAGTATGTCAATTGATTGGTGGTGTCAACTAGCCTATTTCATAAATTTTTGAACATTCCCTTTGGTTCGGGGGGGGGGGGGGGCTTCTCTGTCCTTGTGATTTTTGTATGAACCCCGCCGTCCTGGTGTCACGCGAATTTTACAATTTCTTGGATACAAAAATAATGAGCATCCCTGTTCTTTGTTTACATTCTGTGTGTGATAATTTATGGCATTGGAATTTATCTAGTATTCTCATACAGGGTGGTGATGAAGAAATGAACAGGCTAAGTCTACACGGAACCGAAGTGTCAGTGCTTATACAACCATCCGCTCTAGTCAAGAAATTGCGCTCCGCTATCAAAGCGAACAAGAACCTTATATCCATGAGATAAGGTCCAAATTTCTATGGTATAACCTAGTTCGACAGGTAACCTTCATTTCTAAGTTTTTTGACATTGTACCCTGATTTTCTACCGTTGGAGTGTTTTTTTATGTAAGTACTGCAGATTTATTTTTGTTGGAATATAAAAAAAGTGTTCTATACATTTTAAATGAATAAAGTGACGAAATACACTTTTGACGTCTGCCTGTCATATTGGCAGGTCATAGATTTGCAGAAAAACACGTAAGAATCAGCATTAATTGCTATGAAATAGGGGTTACAGCTGGAAATTAGTTTCAATGCAAGAAAGTAGAGAAAAAAAAAATATTTTGCGCAAAAAAAGGTTTGATTTAAAAAAAATGTATATATTTATTGATTAGGAAAAAAAATGCAATTTAAATACTCGTTTTAGCAGCTCCTGATTTAAATCTTTTATATTTACAATTTAATCCCGGAATATACAGGGTGTTTTATTTGAGCGAGAGTAGTAATGACTTTGACAGGTTGTTTAAATAAATACAAAAATTACGTAATACATAAAGAAGTATACAGGGTGTTAAATAAATAAATCAAGCCGAGACTAGCATATGTTAACATATGCATATAAATACCTTGGTGAAGTTACAATTAGATACCATTTTTTTTAAACATACTATCGGATTGTAATAGTTATATTTTGTATAAAAATTTAAACAAATATATGATTCAAATTTCTGACTTGACCATACTACATGTGATCAAGTTAACATAGGCCGGTAACGGCCTAATATAAGGTCCGATTTTATTAGTGTGCATCCTGTTAACCTGTGACTATATATATGAAAAGCAATCGTAAAAACCAATTTTCAAATGTGTACCATAAAAACTAAAAAAGTTGAAAATCAACAACATTGACTTCATATTGCATAAACTCGTCCTATCTTTGCTACGTTTAACCATCTGGTTATCCGTCTTATTCCTTCCCCTTGTACAGAGCAAGAAAGAGTTGAAGATAGGTAGTTTATGCAATATGAAGTCGATGTTGTTATTTTGTAATTTATTTTTAACTTTTTTAGTTTTTATGATAGACATTTGAAGGTTGGTTTTTACGATTGCTTTTCACCTATATAGTCACAGGTTAACAGGATGAACACTAATAAAATGGGACCTTATATATATTTAGCAAACACCCTGTACATACCTACATACATATACCTTGTTCAACAAAACACCCGTCATATCTCCTTGAAGAACCAATATCGAATTGTATTTAAAATATAATTATTCACATGTATTATTGAGTTATATCTACAGGGTGTACCAAAATAAGCACGTCACACTGACGCCGGAATTAAAATACCTTTAAATCTTTCCTATACTATGCAGATTCCATTGTCAGAGCACAGTAAATATAAGAGTACAGTATGGAAACTAGGCCTGTTTATCGAGATATGTCAAAAACATCAATGGAGCGTTAGGTTTGTCTTAAAAAGTTGATTGAAAACCGCGCGAACTGAAAACAATAGAAATGAAGACAAAGCGTTGACCGAAGAGGATTTAAATATTACGTTTTTACGTTCTACAGTGACACTGACAACTGACAGCATCTCGTCTCTCATCGGCAGTATTCGGCAACCACGAGTCTCAGTACACTTATTTTACTGAGATTTCTTGCTGAGCCGTGCATATGTGTGAGTACGTCATTTTGACCGTTTATAGGTAGTTTCTTTACTGTATAGATATACAGGGTGCCCAAGAGAATGGGACACTCCTTAAAACCACGTGATCAGCTGGTCATATACAACAACTTTTTATATGGGAGCAACTTCGAAATCGAGATTTTTTTTTCGGCTTCTCCGTATACCACGATGATAATATTGATAATGTATGGAGCATCTGAAAATAAAATCACGATTTTGATGTGTCCCATACTTTTGTACACCCTGTATATACTGTTGTCAGAGTGACATGCTAATTTTGGGACACCTGTATATGACTACTAAAATATTCTAGTTCATAAGATTTTTTAGATAAATTTTACACAGTTGTAAATTTTTAGCGTAATTTTTAGAGTACATTTTTTTTAATATTAATAGTTCGGAAACAATTTTTGGAAGATATTTGCAACAAGACCATATTATGTAGATATATTGTAACTTAAACTTATATGAATTTTGGTATGTGATTTTTTCACGTTTTTTGTAAAAAGAAAACAAAAAAAAAAACTAAATGTAATCAAAACAATTTATACAATCATAATAATTTCGTTATTAATCATGATTTAACATAACAGTCACAGGTAGGTACGCAGTCAATTTGAACATTTTATGTAATATCTTTGACGACCTCCGTAGCAGAGAGGCGAGCACGCCAGACTTTAATTGGCGCCGTCATCTCTGAGGTTCCGGGTTCGATCGGGTCAATGTAGAAAACGAACTTTTCTATATTGTCTCGGGTCTGGGTGCTTGTGGTACCGTCGTTGTTTCTGATTTCTATAACACAAGTGCTTTAGCTACTTACTTTAGGATCAGAGCAATGTATGTGATGTTGTCCAATAAATTATATCTCTTACTCTTTAATATCCAAGGATATGTATGTCAAAAAAAACCGTCCATATTTCTAAAAGCCGGCAACTAAAAAAAATAGATTATAAAATAACCGATTTTAACTATCTGTGACACATTTTATTTGAAGGTTAGTGTTTTTTTATCATTTACTCCAATGTTACCTACGCTCTGCCCATCTAGCATGACCAACAAAACACGATATGATATGATATAGCGATATATCGACACTCAACTGTCAAAATATGAACTTTTATCGAAAAAGCGAGCATGACCGTGACGTCACCGGCACGGGAATGCTCGCTGTTTTAAGAAAGTTCAAGATGGCTATGTTTATTATATTTTGACAGTTGGGCGTCGATAATTCGCTATATCATATCATATCATATCTTGTTTGTTGGTCATGCTAGGGGGGCTGACCTGACATAAGGACCTTAAAAAGCTACAAACAATATTTTTAAACGACCTGTAGTGTTGCGCACCACCGGATTAGTTTAATACGAGAATAAAACATCTTTCTGTCTCTGTCATAGTCATATAAACTGACAGCTAAAGAATGATCTGACACCGTGTTATTGGATAATTCGCGATTAATGTCGCTAATCCTGAGATAGGGTCGTGAAGGTCATTTAAGACCAACTGGAATAGAGTCTGGGTGCGTCGTTCCAGTGAAAAAAAGGTAGCTATTAAACTTTTATTAACAATCGGAATCTCTAATGTACGCTGTCAAAAATAATCATGTTTTAAAAGAGAGTGTCAAAATTATATTTTCACAAGATAATCTTGCTCTATTTTTTTGTGATCATGAATATTTTATTTTTATCCTTGTAAATTAGCTCACTACTACTTAAAGCCAGGAATACACAAGGGGACGAATCTCCCACGACATGTCAGCAAATCTGGGTAATTACGCTTGATATATCTGGCGACATCGCGCGACTTATGTCAGAAGAAACGTCCGTAGTGGCTTCGCGAAAGATTCGGTGAAGGGTAGTCGAACGCAAAGCATGGTCGATCTGAGTTAATGGTTTTTATTTATCATTTATAGAGCTTTAGAGTGCAACTTTGGTGTAGTTTGTGTTCTTAAGTTTAGTGAAGTGATAGAGATGCAGAACCATTGAAATAAGATTGTATTCAACACGCATCAAGTGTCAAGTGACTTGTCTCGTAGACATCTTGCTTTAAACCCGATGGCGTTTGAACCCTGCTTCTACGTGTAGGGTAGCCTTCAAGGAATACAGAAAAAGCAATAAAACACTAAACACCCGTGTTTTATTGTAAACACTATTAAAAATATTACACGAAATTGGCAGAAATAAACCTCGCACACAGAGGTTTATTTCTGCCAATGCTGCCAAATATGGTCTCGCACACCATAGAAAAAAACAAAAAAATACGTGACATTGGCAGAATTCAGCGGTGTGAAGATCACCAAGATAATTTGGCCATTTAAAAAAAAAGAAGAAGAAGAAGACTTCGTGAAAGACATAATATCTGGCGACGTGACAAAATTGTGTTTCATAAGACACTCCATATTAGTGATGCCGCGAATACTCGCTATTATTCGGTATTCGGTATTACTCGTAATTTTTTTGTTATTCGTCGAATACCGAATTACAATGTCTATTATTTGACATTTAGCGAATAGCTGTCTGAATAACCTTATTAAAAAAAAGAGTTAAAGTAATTACCTTTTTTTCAAAGCAACAAACGAGGTATTCGGTAAAATAGTTATGTACAAGAAACGGGTTGCCGCATTTTAAATTGTAAATCAGTATTAATAAACTAATTTCTATACTTTCTTTACTTTTCTCATACATAATCTTAGAAAAGTTATAGATTACAGCTACAATAGTAGATAACAAGATATTTGATAAGAAATTAATATTTATTTATATTACTTTCTTTATATCGAATAATAAAAGCGAATTATTTGACTATTCGCTATAGGGATGGCGATTAATCGGTATTCGGTATAACAATTATTCACGGCATCTCTACTCGATATCGAGCGAAGTCTGGCAACGTCACACCACTTCACCCGACGTCGATTTTTTTTGGAAAAGTTTTCCGGTTTTAAATATTTATGAGTTTGAAAATATTATAACGTTCGGGTATGAAATCTCTGAACCCATCTTTAATAAGAAGATGGTTCGATAAAACTCCGTCTCATTTTTAAAATAACTGTAAATTACAAAATTTTTTGGTGTCTTTGTTTTTTTTTCTTCTAAATTACATAACCTTCTTGAGTTCAATTCTTAATGTAACTCAGAGCAATCTCAATTGTGATAATACTGAATAATAATTATTAATAACGACTATGTATGTGTCAGTCATATTTTAGACACGGTTTCGACTACACGGCTTGGTCATTTCTGATGTCTTTGCTTGACCTTGCTCTAAGCTTACAATAAATTTAATGACAATCTTCTGGAATGGATTCCTCGTACCAACAAGCGCAACGTGGGTCCACTCACAAGGTAGACGACCTGGTAAAGGTTGCAGGAAGCCGCTGGATGCAGGCCGCTTCCAACCGGCCGATCTGAAAGTCACTGGGGTAGGCCTATGTTCAGCAGTGGACGTCCTGTGGCTGAAATGATGATGATAAATGACAATTGCTTCAAACAAATGTAATAACACACTGCATCTAGAATAATTGTCAAGCATATACTCAGTTAAACGGGAACGTGGCAAGCGCTTGAAAGAATAATAGAAAAAAACCCATTGGAAGACAACAGAATTACCTGTATAAACTGTTCACCAGAACCGTTAAAGAAAAAAAAAACATGCAATATATCAATAGGCTAGTTTCCTGGGTCAAAAAAAGATTATTCTATTTAGTCCGTCAGTTAGAATATCAAAAAATATTGGATACATATTTTTTCTTTTGTTAATCAAACAAAAAATGAGGAAGATAAAGCGCATCATAGTGAGCACGTGACGTCACGCCTTGCTATAAAGTGTCGCAAGGTGTGACGTTACGCGGAACTTTAACGGGCTGTATCTTGATCATTTTTTCTTTGTTTGAGAAAAGAAAAAATACGTTTCCAATATTTTCTGTTAATCCAACTGACGGACTAATAAGATTTTTTTAGGAAACTAGCCCATTATACTGAAAAATATATTTTGTCTGTGATGTAGAATATCATCTGTTTTTTAATAAACCTGCAAGGTCATACAAAGCAATCTGGAGTAGACCCCGTGTGTCATGTCAATTATTTTATCGTTTAATTATAAGAATTTGTATTTATGTTACAAAATTGTGTATCTTACAAACCAATGTATTCCACGAGACACATGGATACGATTCAATGTTATTATATGTCGTATCATGTGTCAATAGCCGCCATTTCATTTTATAGCTTATATTATGTACTTTTCACATTAGGACTATAATAAATGAAATGACGGGTGTATTGTAGCCGATTCTGAAACATATTTTTGACCGGGTTGTATGTACAAGAGAATAGGATACTCCTTCAAACCACGTGATCAGCTGGTCATAGACAACAACTTTTTCTATGGGAGCAACATCGAAATGGTTTTTTTAGCTGTTCCATACAAACTACCTCGCAGTCGCATACCTCGGTGATTATGTATGGAGCATCTATAAAAAACACGATTTCGATCTTGTTCCTATAGGAAAAGTTGTTGTATATGATCAGCTGATCAGGAGGTTTGAAGAAGTGTCCTTCTCTAGTCTTGTTTAGGATCATTTAAAAACTTTTATGCGACGACCTCCGTAGCCGAGAGGCGAGCATACCGGACTTTAAGGCGCCGCCATCTCGTGAGGTTCCGGGTTAGATCCCCGGTCGGGTCGATGTGGAAAACGAACTTTTCTGTATTGGCTCGGGTCTGGGTGTTGTGGTACCGTCGTTGTTTCTGATTTCTATAACACAAGTGCTTTAGCTACTTACCTTAGGATCAGATCAATGTATGTGATGTTGTCAAATATTTTTTTATTAATTATTATTATTTTTTTTGGAAAATATGTTTCGGTATCGGCCCCGCTAAATGGATCTCTAATCTGATAATTTATAGTATTTATTGGCAATTTTATTTACTCTTTTAGTTTTTAAGTACATTGTGATTTTACCACATTCTAAGCTATATACCACGGAAGCACATATCTCGAAACTTGTGATTTCTAATGTAAAAGTTTACAAATAAATGATTGAAATTGTAAAACTTTTTTTTTATTTAATTTTTTTACTTTATTCACCTTTTTTGATGACACTAAGGATGATGATGATGATGATTGGTGTACTTGCACGGTATTCTGGGTTTGATTCTCGATCGGATCAATTTTGAAAACGATTTGTCTAAAAATACAAACTCCAATATGGCCCCTGATTAAATAACATTGGGGCCTCTGATAGAATATGGGGTCCCCTGTAAAAATACAGCTGGGGCCCTGAAAAAATAAAATTGGGGACCCTGATAAAGTACAAATGAGGCCTTTAATAAAATACCATTCTGAACCCTGATTAAATGTCAACGGGGCCTCTGATAAAAACGAATGAGGCCCCTGATAAGGTATAAATGGGGCCCCTTCTAAGACGAGTCTTATACAGGTTGACTTTTTTATCACCATCTAATCCTTCTGAGAAGACTCCCGAGATACTAACGAACAACTCTTTCTGTCGGACCAACTCTCTAACTGCATAAAACTATTTACTAGGACAATTTTTATGAGCCCAAACACGATAGGTTTACGGCAACTGGAACCTCAGATCCTATGGCCAGGTTCAGTCTCCATCATCATACCTGGATCATCATCCTATCACAAATTATTCACTAGGAACATTTTAATAACATTTTATAATATAATAATAATAAGTCAGGAAAATGCTCTTCCGCATACCACACCAGCCGCGGGGGCGGCCGGGGGTTATGTGGGACTCCAGGCCTCGATGATGAGGCCCGCCTACCCACTAAAAACCTGACGGCGTTCCTCCGGTGCCTTTATGAGTCGGAGCTACGGGTTTCACCTTAGGCCAAGGCCATAGGCATGCTCCGCAGTCCCAGCTCGGCTGTGACTCACGCTATAGTGAGGCTCACCCAGCTTAGGGGGGAGGGCTTCCCCCCAGTCTCCTGCGAGCGGCGCGCGGGAACATGCGCAGCGCCGTCGAGGGCCCCCTTGAGCGGACGTCAGACGCCCGGGGCCCATTGGAAACACGACAGGCCTACGGCAACTGGAGCCTCAGTGCATGATATGGCCAGGTTGACCATTTATTTATATTTATTAAAAAAAACACTACAACCTAAGATCCTATGCCCAGGTTAAGTCTCTATCATCATACCAAGATCATCATCATCACATCACAAACTATTTACCAGGACAATTTAAATGAGCCAAAACACGATAGGTTTACGGCAACTGGACCTCAGAGCATATGACCAGTTTCAGTCTCCGTCATCAGATCAGCCCCATGTAACCATAATATAGAATTGTCATCCGACTTTCGTAAGTATGCAAAAGTTCAGCTCAATCGGATACCGGGAAAGGGTGTCAATCATGATTAACCGTACAGACAGAGATATGTAAAAAACTTTTTAACAAAAAAAAATATTACATTAGTTATGGAACTTAGTTATTAAGGTAAAATGAAAAAAACTTTATTAATTTTTGCTTTTAAATTTTTCGGTGGTTGTATTTTTTTGTTAAAAAGTTTTTATTTAATGATTTTCTGTGGATATAAGATCAGCATTAAAATCTGAAAGTGAACGATAAATCACTCCTATTTTCCTATCCTTAGGGTAAGTTATGTTTCTTCAAGTTTATATAGGACCAAATTCGAGGTATACAAGGTGTGGTTTTGTAAAACAACGCCCATCTCAGGGGTGGTAGTATACACGATACTGATGCCAAAAAAAATATTTAAAAAATACTTTAAATTTTCATGGGGAAAAAAACATGAAATCAGGAAATTATGGTATTATAACGCGGGCGAGCTTTCGGTCATTCTCTCGGGGCGGTGGCTGCATACTCGGTGGTGTAGCCGGGTAACACTCGTAGCATTATCCCCTCCCGTGCGTGTTAGTCACACGTCTCAAAAGTTTTAGGATACATTTGTACAAGGTTTTTTACTAATGAAGTATTAGTTAAATATTTATTTATATTTTTCTTGTAATCACTTTCATGTGTACTGTCACCCCTGAGTCGGACGTTGCTGTTCAAAACTACATCCTGTATATCTAATAAAAAAAGAATGGTCAAAATCAGACTGGTCTGTAAAAACTTATGCGTTGTCAAACATTACAATCAGTGAGTGAACAATCAATCATCCCCTGTTTTCCTACCCTTAAAGTTGTTTTTTTTTTCCAAATTTATTCGAGTATGGGACCATTCTGGGGGCTATACCCTTTCTAATAAAAAATGAATTATCAAAATCGGACTACTCCTTAAAAAGATAAGCGTGATCATACATAAAATATAGACATAATTAAACAATTTTCTGCTACAAGAGTGCTACTATAATGACCTAAAATTAAATAATAACCAGTTTGACTTTTAATAACGGACGACGTAAGAGAAATAATTAATATATATGCTTTAACAATTAATCCTACTATTAATTTATTAATTCAATGTTTAAATTTAATGTAAAATCAACTTTAATATTGTAACATTTCTTACAATATTAATGTTATATATATATATATATATATATATATATATATATATATATATATATATATATTTTACGCGTGGACTCGAGAACCTCCTCCTTTTTTTTTGCCGGTTAAAATATGAAACTCTCTCGTAAAACTAAGTAAAAGCACAAATTACGTATAGTGCCGGCGCGCTAGACAGATAGTCCACTCGGAACTAAGCGTCATAATCGTCACGCACAGATTGACAATTGCGTTTACTAGAAATCTCGGACGATCGGGGATAGAGCTATAGCGGGCTGTCACTCACGACAGTTTACTACGCATTGATCATTGTTACGCTTGTTACGTGCAAAAAATGGATAAGCGTTTTTATTACTGCTGCAGTGTGTTTGGATGTTTTAATACAACACAAAATTGTGATTACACGTTCTTCAAATTTCCAAATAATATTGAAAGATATATGAAACTAGATCTTGGTTTTTTCTTGTTAGTAAAGTAAAGTAAGTAAGTAGTAAAGCTAAAGATAAGTTTTGATAGCGATCAATCATTCATTTCATTGCACATTCAGCAGAAATGGGCTTTTAAATTTTCCTTAGCATATCGTCGCTGGTATAACACCAGTGTTTTAGGTAAGCGTTAAATAAAAGATAATAGACTTATTACTTATAATATTTTTTGGTATTTTTACATTATTGTTGCTAGGATAAACACATCACCTTCAAATGTGAGTATTAACAAGTTAGTACGTATAATTTCTGTCAACCAACGCGCAGCTGCCGCCGCTGTTAAAAACGACAGTCATTGAAGAAGCCAAGTCGAGGAGAGTAAATATTGCTTTGTCTTCCCATTTAGGCTTGGACGTATGATAAGATGAATGTATAAGCTAATCGATGTATCGGAGTAATAAAGCACACTAACTTATTTCAAAAAGCAACCTTAGGTAGTCAGCCCAATTTAGGCAGTTGTTTTCAAGAACGGCGCTAGTGGACCTTCTGTATTTTTTCTATTTTGTGGTAAAAGCTTGTATGCAAATAGATGCCCCTTGCAAAATTTATAGTCTGATACCCTCTTAATCCTTGTAATTACTTGTTTCGAAATAATGAAAATTAGTTTAAGTATTTAAAACATATTTTTTTAATGATTTTCTTTTACGCGTATAGACTAAAACAACAATTGTGTTCGTTAGTATGTCCTAACTGCGTAAACATAGAGTTAGACACATATAGTTCAAACCGAAGACATTAATTTATAACTCAACTGCTGTCTACCGCCGACCCGACGCGCCGCGCCCTGTCGCAGCAATACGTCCTGCCGCCGCAGTATGCCTTGCTGCAGTAGCTCGCCCTGCCGCTGCAATACGCCCTGCCGCAGCTGCATGCCCTGCCGCAGCAACACGCCCTGCCGCCGCAGCATGCCTTGCCGCAGTAGCACGTCCTGCCGCCGCAACACGCCCTGCCGCCGCAACACGCCCTGCCGCCGCAGCACGCCCTGCCGCAGCAGAGCGCCCCCCTGCCGCAGCAGAGCGCCCCCCTGCCGCCGCAGCACGCCCAGCCGCAGCAGCACGCCCCCCTGCCGCCGCAACAACGGAGATAAAAGTAATCCCTTTAACTATAGACCGATATCAATCATATCTCAGCTCATTAAGCATATCTTCGATGCATTTGAAACGAAGAAGGGTGCTTTAGGGGGTTTTAATGATTTGTCTAAGGCCTTCGATTGTGTAGATCACAAAACGTTTTTAATGAAATTACGGCATTATGGTGTCTCAAATGATTCAGGAAAATTATTAGAGTCATACCTCACAGATAGAACGCAAACAGTTAGTGTCAATGAAACTGACTCTATCGGGGCTCTATTACGAAAGAATGTGCCCCAGGGCTCAATATTGGGACCTTTATTATTCCTGATATATAAATGACATTCCTTACTTTACTAAAGATCTTTGTGAGATAGTATTGTTTGCTGATAATACCGCAAACTGACAGAGGTAAAGCTGCCTTTGATGATGTAAATAATGCTCTATCTTAAGTACCTTCTACGATGGTTTACTGTTAACAATCTGTTACTTAATGCAAAAAAAGCAAGCTCATCATTCACTGTGCCCAATGTGAGGCAGGTCACTACTCATATTAATATGTTAGACGATGATATTAGATGCAGACAATTCAACAACCTTTTCGGGAATTACAATAGACTCCCGACTGCAATGAGGTCCCCATATAATTTCCTTGTCCGAAAGGCTCAGTTTGGCTGTTAATTTAGAAGTTTGTTTTTTTCACAGCTTTGAAATACTGTAGGCCTGAGTAAGTATATCGTTTTAATCTTAACTCGATACCTCCACGCGTTCCCAAGGTAGGTCTCGAGTTGAGAGACAGTCGGAAAACAAAGTGATCCTATAAGGGTTCCGTTTTTTCCTTTTGGGGAACCCTAAAAACATAGTGTCCAACTATTTTAAAAACCTAAAATTTCGTTTTAAACCAAAATTTTGGTTGTTAACCGCATGGTTTCGATTTAAACCGGCCTAGCCATTAAACTTTTAAGGTAATATCAATATTGACGGTTGGTAAGCTTACCTGTTCCACCAGAATTTTTCCCCATCCTCACTGATCAAATAAACTACGTAGACCCATCCTCTTAAATGTGACAAAATAGGTACCTGTCATTATTGGAGCGTCATAGATAAAAGAAAAAATGAAAATCAATTGCCACTGATCAAATAAACTCTAAAGATCAAGGATTATATATTTTTGACGGCCGCCATCTCTAAGGTTCCGGATTCGATCCCCTGTCGGGTCAATGCACTTTTCTATATTGGCTCGGGTCTGGGTGTTGTGGTACCGTCGTTGTTTCTGATTTCTATAACACAAGTGCTTTAGCTACTTACCTTAGGATCAGAGCAATGTATGTGATGTTGTCCAATATTTTTTTGATTTATTTATTCATACTAATAACTAGATATTGATGCACTTTATATTTTAGACAATTTTAAATTAGTCGTTACTTACGAGTAAGGTTTAATAAACTACGTCAAATTATTACAACAAACGAACCGACTGAGAGGTCCCTGAAACGTAGTGTGTCCTTGTCTAACATAAGGAAGCAAGATCACCCCAAATGTCAGATAAATATTGGTATGCCATTGATTTAAGTGGAATATGTAATAGTTTAACTAAAAAAAAAACGAATCTGTCCAAACGGTTACTTTTTAGGGTTCCGTTCACAAAGGGTAAAACTATTACTAAGACTCCGCTGTCCGTCCGTCTGTCTGTCTGTCTGTCTGTCCGTCTGTCACCAGTCACTAGTACTGTATCTTATAAGCCGTAATAGTTAGACAGTTGAAATTATCACAGATGATATATTTATTTCTGCTGCTGCTATAACAACAAATACTAAAATACAGAATAAAATAAATATTTAAAGGGTGTAATAAATTCAAATTAAAACACCTGTTTTTAACATTAAATTAATAATAAAGCTAGCAATGGCAGTTAGAACCAATTCTGCGAGTACATAATAAAATGTATGCTACATTTTATTTATGAAAAAACCGGCTAAAGCGAGTCAGACTCTCGCACGAAGGGTTCCGAATCTATAAAAATGGTAAAAAAAACACGTTTTTTAATGGAAGCCCCCCTTAACCAACCTGTAACTAAATATTGAGAATAATATTTTGAGCGTGTAGCTGTTGCTGTTTTCAATATCGAGCAAAAATATCACGTTTGTTATGAATTTATTTCTGTTGCCGCTATAACAACAAATACTAAAAACCAGAATAAAATAAATATTTACGGGGGCTCCCATACAACAAACGTGATTATTTTTGCTCATTTTTATAGATAATAGTGCGGAACCCTTCGTGCGCGAGCCGGATTCGCACTTGGCCGGTTTTTTTTAAAGTTTTGTAACCTAGACTGAAAAATAAGGTCTTAATTTTATTATCAAATCCATCAAAAAGTTTAAATACCTGAAAATTATAGTTGACTCTGTTGTATACTAGGGGCCATTAATGTTAAATCTAATTACATGATTCATAAAAAAAAATATGTTCAGTCGAGTAAAGTATCAGGAATTTCTATAGCTGAAGAATTGATGTCAGCTATAATGTAATCTATTGCTGCATACATTGCCCGAGGAAGTGTGGAACTGTATAATCTTATACAGCTCGAGGGGTCCTCGAGCTGTATAAGTCCTTCAGCCATGTATTAGGGACTGAGTCAAATGCTTTTTTGTAGTCGATCCAGGCAGCAGAGAAGTTCCAACTATTGTGTTTGACCAGTTGGCCAGCGACAGCATCTATGAGGAGGAGCTCCTTTGAACCGCGACTACCAGCCCGACATCCGTTCTGAGCGTCAGACATTAGACGATTCGCGACAATGTGATCACGAATTTTGACGCTCAGAACGGATGTTAGTGTCCTATAGATGGTAGGCAGACACGTTATCGGACGGTTTTTACTCGGGTCAGCGGTGTTTTGTGTTTTATGAGCTAGGTGAGTGACCCCAGTAGTGAGAAAGTCCGGGAGAGCTCCGATCTCTAGCGCCTCCTGAAATGATTATAATTATATTTTCCATACTAATCTTCTTCTTCACTTCTTCTTCACCAGCCTATATAAGTCCACTGCTGGACACAGGCCTCTCTAAAAGGAGGATTTTGCCATAATCGCCACGCTTGGCAGGCGGGTTGGCGATCGCAGTTTGGCCAATAGTGGAGAGGAGACGCTGCTGCCCGTCTTCTTGTGGCGGTTCTCTTGTAGTCGCCTCTTACGACACCTATAGGAAGAGAAGGGGTGGTGCAATCTTTTAAATTGCCGGCACCACACGACACATACTAAATCTCAGGCAAAATATTCATAATAATTCGAATTAACCCGCGTACGTAGCCATCCACATACTGACGCTTCATTCGGAGACCTCACGGAACACTTAGCCCTCTAGCAGCAAATTCACACGCGATCGCCCTCATTGGATGTTCGCTACAAGGGTTTCTTTCACCCTTGAATGCGGAACCCCAATAATCATCAAACGATAACACAAAAATGTAACATTCTTGGCTAAAATTTATACAATAGATATTTGTACAGATGTTCCATTCCACAATGTGTGTTTGTATTTTATCGACGTAAAGCTATTCATCAAATCATAAAATAAGTATATTTGTCTGTATACCAATTTTATTGGGGGGAAAACTAATATCTATTGGTATAAATAGGTACAGTTTTTGGGTTTCTTCACACTCTGCTGTCGACTTCAAAATGGTGGGCCTCAAAGTATTGACAATCGCGTGCTTGGTAAGTTTTTCCTTGTGTCATGAGGATTTAAATTATTTTACACATTTCCTTTTTCCAAATTCTCTAAAATAATAATTATTGTAAAATTTAACAATAGATTTTGTGATAAGTACTTTTGTACTTACTTATTAAATATTTAGAAATCGGTTCATATTTGTCGGAGTAATCGCGTAACAAACATATATACAAAAAAACATTCAGGACGAATTGAGAACCTTCTCCTTTCTCGAAGTCAGTTGAAAAGGCTCAGCCATTCCGTTTTCATGAACATTTAAAAAAATTCCCGACGTCGTCTTGGATTTTTAGGGGGCGTCACAATTGCGACGGCTACAATTTTATCAAGCTGTACCAAGTCTTTTAACATTTTATTACTTATGTTATATATAAATACGTAATAAACTAGTCATTTTTATATTATTATTTGACAGGTACGAAATTTTTTAATTTTTATACTAATCAAAATTTTGGAATCCTATTTGTATGAAAATGTTTTCTTCATAAAATGATGATATAAAATTTCTGACTTCACCATAGTATTCGTATGCATATTTTTTTAACAAAGGCTAGTTTTGGCTTAATATACCTACCATTTACCTAACACCTTGCAGACAAATAGGTCTTAAATACTTATGTATAGTAGATTTATTATTATTCTTCTGTATACATCGCTACATAGTATAAAACAAAGTCGCTTTCTCTGTCCCTATATCCCAAAACTTCGCAACGGATTTTGATGCGGTTTTTTTAAATAGATAGAGTGATTCAAGAGGAAGGTTTATATGTATAATACATGCATAATATATTAGAGAAACACTGATAATTGCACCCGTGCGAAGCCGGGACGGGTCGCTAGTATTATATAAAAGGCAACCGCAAAGGTTAAGGTAAATGGCCCCAGTTTCGTGCTTATTTCGTTAGTTTTCTTTCTGGTGAAAGAAATAAGTAAATTAAATATTATAAATTGGAATAATAAATATATACATATTCTCGATCATTTAAACTATCTAACAAATCAAGTACCAACATTTTGGCGATAAAAGTGACAGCAATACGACGCTCAAAACTCCTGAACTGCCACGAAGAGCTGTGCGGTGTGCGCAAGTCCTTGTTACCTTAAGGTCAGCGCTCGTACTTCATAAGTTTACGAAAAGGAAAAGCCAAGTTTATTTGAATGAAACAGTTATATGCAAGCAAAGAATTTCAAAATTTTTTATTATAATATTATTTGAAAATTTGATTTTTTTTGTTAATAATTCATCATCGTCATCATCATATCAGCCTGTTGCAGTCCACTGCTGGACATAGGCCTCCCCCAAATAATAATAATAATAATAAATTTGTGAATAATTAATAAAATTCAATTGAAAAAACACAGTCCCGAAACAGCGGCCTCACGAACTTAAAAGCAGAGCCAAGTTTATCACCAAATAGGGTTCAAACATGAGGTCAACAAAAACATCAACATATTTAAAAAAAACGAGCTAAAAGTACACTTTGCATGCATTAAATTACTGGCATATATCAGTATTCATCATACAAAAGCTATGAAACTGATATCATGTAAAATATTTAAAAAATCTTAGTCATAAGAGCCTTACGATGCCGAAGTATGGAACATTTACCTTGCTGTCTGACTGATCTATCAACGTACAACTCAAACCACTGAACGGGTTGCGTTAAAATTTGGCATACATAAAGCTAATAACCGACCTACGATCTGGTGAAGGTCGCGGGAAGCCGCTGGATGCGGGTGGCACAGGACCGATCTTCGTGGTTATCCTTGGGGGAGGCCTATGTCCAGCAGTGGACGTCTTTCGGCTGATGGATGGATGGACGGAAAGCTAATAAAAGGATTTTCCAAAACTCAACCCCATAGGAGTAAAATGGGGGTTAAAAGTTTTATGGAGGAGGGTGAGCAGTTTGGTAAATTGGTTTGCTATCTAGCAACTGCTTGCCTATGTATTTCAGGGTTCTGAGCTTGGTAGAGTGTAGAATTAAGCTTGCCTATATACTTCAGGGTTTTGTTTTTACTGAGTTTGACATTCATTCATTTGACGACCTCCGTAGTCGAGAGGCGAGCCGGACTTTAAATGGCGGCGCCATCTCTGAGGTTTTGGGTTCGATCCCCGGTCGGGTCAATGTAGAGAACGAACTTTTCTATATTGGCTCGGGTCTGGGTGTCGTGTTACCGTCGTTGTTTTTGATTTCTATAACACAAGTGCTTTAGCACTTACCTTAGGATCAGAGCAATGTATGTGATGTTGTCCAATATTTATTATTATATTTATTTATCTAACTTTAAGTTACTTATAAAATTCATGATTTCAGATCGCCGCAGTATACTCAAACCCCACCTTCAATGCTGTGAAAACAATTGAAAAAGGCCCCGTAAACGGTGTAGTTAAGAATGGTGTGGGCGGACTTGCGGGCGGATTATTGAACACCGCTGGCAACATTGTCGGAGGCGTTTTGAATACAGCTGGCGGAGTTGTGGGAGGCACTGCCAAAACTGCAGGCAACATTGTCGGTGGCGTTTTGGGCGGCGGCGGCGGCGCTTTGGGCGGCGGCGGTGGCCTTTTGGGCGGCGGCGGTGGCCTC
Source organism: Anania fuscalis (assembly GCA_950371115.1). Classification (NCBI taxonomy): domain Eukaryota; kingdom Metazoa; phylum Arthropoda; class Insecta; order Lepidoptera; family Crambidae; genus Anania; species Anania fuscalis. Next base: position 5,065,629 of record OX493354.1, read on the forward strand.
GTTAACGGACAGGTGAGAATCGTTCTTAGCTACATTGCAAGGTAGTCTCAAATGTAAAAATAGGGTCTCGATAGCAATAAAAGAACCGGAGTAGTGCGAGTTGGACTCGCCCGGGTTTCGTACAAATTATTATTATTTATGATCAGGCAGGCAGTTGAGACAACTGATGGTTGCCTGTATCTAGCTATTTCCCACTCGAGGAGTTTGTTTCATGCTCTGACTACTCGCTTGCTTAAGAAGTGCTTATGTGGATTACTTTTAAAAATTAATTACCTTTAATTTTTTTATAGATTTGTTGGTAAATTATTAAAAAAATGTGGATATTTTAAAAAATAGTTCCTTACATAAAGACCCTGTTTTTTTAATGATTTAATTACAAATGTATAGTTTTCAGATTTCCCCCCATTTTTGTAGTGCTTATAAGACGGTAATACTTGCCAAATTTCATAGTTCCAGGTCAACGGAAAGTACCCTATAAATTTTGATTCCCTTGAGTATCGAAATATTACGTTTTTTGCGGCATAAACGGCCGTATCTTTTTTACTTTAATTTAGAAGTTTGATATTTTCACACCTACAAGAGACTGTAGACTTGAGTATATAGTTTTAATTTCAACACGATACCACGCGTTCCCGAGGTAAAGGGTCTTGACAAACAGACGGACGGACATAAGGGTTCCGTTTTTCCTTTTGTGGTACCAACGGAACAATAAAAATACTTTTACTGTTAGAACGAAATAAATGACTTTTGAATTTTTTGTTTTTTAGCAATTACCATGCTATTTTTATCTAAGACTAGCAGCCCGTCCCGGCTTCGCACGGGGTAGACAATTATCGCTAATAGTTTCGGCAGCGCATTCGACGAAAGACATTTTAAGACTCATTTTTTTACACCTTCGGTTACATTGTTCAAATTTTACCAAGGATCCCTAATTTTTTTCAAAATGAAATGTAGCCTATGTCAAATTGGAAGAATGTAGCATTCTATTGGTGAAAGATTTTTTTAAATCGGCCCAGTACTTTTTGAGCCTATTCATTACAAACATACAAAAATAGGTACAAATCTTTCCTCTTTATAATATTAGTATAGATATAGATTAGTATAGATTACGCTGGCTTTGACAGCGAGAACCACTTAAAAGATTTCGTCGAGTCGACTTGACTAACTTCTCGGTAGCTTAGTGGCAAAGCACTCGCCCGGCTTGCGATGGACGTGGGTTCGGATATCACCTGAGGCGGACGATTTTTTTCAAGTATTCAAAATCTAAAATAAATGACATTAACTCTAGGGTCGCTCCCAGAGTTAGTTACAAGAGAAGCTAAGAAAATTGTGCTTAAATTCTAACTTTAATACAAAATAATGTAAAGCAAGGTTATTGGTTATTTCACAGGTTGGCGCAAACGTTGGTCTCGGGCTCGGCGGAGTATTGCGTGAGTTTTTTTAAAAATAATTTAATACAGATTTTCGTTAATTTGTTCATTAAATAACGCACATTTTCCGAGGGCCGACTCTTTAGTGAATTAGGGCCAACTACAAAAGTGTTCCTTCGATCGGAGGTCTAAACCTAAGAAATTAAAATTACCATCTATTTTTGTCAAACCTTAATAATTGAAAACGGTCGTGTTTTTAGTAAAGGCTAGTTTCAGCAGTGTCTCTGTCAGTGCGTGTGATCGCGCATTGTATGAAGCTTAACTTTTGTATACCCAATTAACCCATACAACTGTTGAGCGCTGGGTGAAAGTTGACAGATAACGCAGTGGCGGGCATTGGTTTTATTTCGAGGTAGGCAGTAGATACTTGTAATGTGTTGTATTGACGAAAATTAGTGGTTTTCACAAATAATCCACATTTGTAGGTACCTACTGCCTACCTCATTTCAATTAACGGGTAGGCACTGCCTAATTGCCTATATACACCGCACGCCCCTGGATAACCGTTAAACGATTTCGTGATTGGCTAATTGTGCGCCGCGCCTGCACCGCGCGCCCTGGCCGGAAATGGTTGTTAGCTCCGCGAAAATGCGTGTATACGATGATCGTCTCGTAAGATGCGCAAAGCGATCCCCACTCTTTGCCCCAGCGCTCGACATCGGTGCCGGCTTAGAGCATGCAACCAGGAGACGTATTTTTGAATCATGCGAATTCCAATTCGAATACGAAATGGCAAGATTCGCATACGAAAGACTAAAATCGCTATTTTTGAAAATTAATTCTGTGAATTCTGCAACGAGTGGTCCAACCCACTCGTATTTCGATTCTACTAGACGAAAGTTTAGAAGTATGACTTTGACAAGTAAACATATGGTTCTCAGATTAAAAACTTTTTTTTTCGTTCCGTTCCATGCGATTCATTGCCGGTTTTTAAAATCAATAAGTTTTTGCATTCCGGTTTTAAATATTTTCTGCGTGAAACGAAAATAGTTAAAGAATTTTAGCATAATGCTGGGGCTTCACCTGCGTCTTATGTCGTTAATTAGTGCTCTATTTGACGTAATACGCAGGTGTGGCCGGTCTTTGTGCGCTAATTTGCTTCGATAACATTAGAAGTTAGGCGATAGCTCGGACGGCGGTAACTTTTGACACATCAAAGGGATTAAGCGGGCGTTTAGTGCGTTGTTGTGGCTACACCTAGACTAAACATATTAAAACAAGGTTACATTCAAAAACTCTTTGTGAAATAAATGTTAAAGTGCATAGTTATTAAGTAAGGATGGAGTAGACAAAATAAGAAAAGTATTGAGTTCTTAGAAGCGTTTTTTTTATTTTAAAGACACACTCACAGATCACACGCTAACTAAGTCGCTAGACGCTAGAATCAAACGTCAAATAAGTGTGGCCACGCACTTAGCGCGTAGCTTATTGCTTTAATTTATTTAACGCTAATCATGCCGTTATTTGAACGTTAGGCGTCACGCAGGTGAAGCCCCAGCATAACAGGAACACAGAATTCGAGTGATTCTAAAATGCGTAAAATCGGGAGTGATAGAAATAGAATTCGCACACGAATCGTATTCGTGTTCGAATTCAAGATTCATTTCGAATGCTTCAAAAATACGTCTCTAGGTGCCGGGTACTGTACTAACTATTGTTTACTACTGTAATTACCTACTGTAACTATTGCTGTATTGTTTAGTTATGCATTTCAGTCCACTGCTGGACGTAAGCCGAGACCCAAAGAGCTATTTTGTGCTCTAATGGTCAAAACTTCAAGTACCTACTTACAACCAGATTTTTGGGCCAAAATGAAAAAAAAAACTATCCTTACAAATACTTTGAAAAAAACAGCCGTATCGATTGAGCCGTTTTCAATTGAAAATTTTGCTATAATTTTTTATTGATTCTATTGATTTTGATTACTAAATCAACTTATCTATTTTCAGAGCCTCTCATCGGCGCCCTCACTGGTAAGTTGATTTAAAATTAGTAAGTAAATTTCAAATTAGAATGTGGGTACCCCTTGAATAGGGATGACGTCAGGGTGAAGAAAATGAAATTCCGTTTAGTCCGTAAGTTAGATTATCAAAAAATAATGGAACCATATTTTTTATTTTGTCAATCAACCAAAAAATTACGAAGATAAAGCGCAAGACCCCGTTCGTGGCGTCACCTCTAAGTAAAAATTGTACCTATGCGTGACGTCATGCGACATTTCAAATCAATATATCTCAGAATTTGTTTGATTATGTGAAAAAAGAAAAAATACGTGTCCAATGCTTTTTGATAAATCTACCTGACAGACGAAGAAAAAAATTATTCGTCATCCCTATTGAGTTGAACTGGAGATTGTCTTTAAACAGTCCTCCAGTGTTTCCAGTTGTAAATGTGTTACATTTTATTTTTCTTCACAGGTGTCACTGGCAACGCTGTATCCTTATTGAAGGACTTGGCGAATTTAAGTAAGTGATTTTTTTCTAAAACCTTTTATGTTTCTACTGCTTAAATGTACACCAGCTTTTTTACGGGGCCAATATCGTAAAAAAAACACTTATCGCGTTCAGCTGACATCAGTTAGTATGGAAAAAGTTTTTTTTTTTGAGAATTCGATGTTGAAAAGTGCTCCATCCACGTGGCTTCATTACATAAACCCATGACCAAACCAACATGACTAAGGCCTCGTACACAAAACTGCTAATCGGTGCGATGCGAATTCGCAACGCAGAAAACTACATACATTTCAAATGCATTCGTGCGTAGATTTTTGCGATGCGACGTCGCATCGCAGTTTTGTGTACGAGCCCTAACAAAACACGATATGATATGATATAGCGATTTATCGACACCCATCTATCAAAAATTATGATATACATAGCCACTATCTTGAACTTTTATCGAAACAGCGAGCATGTCCGTGCCGCGGTGACGTAACGTTCGTGCTCGCTTTTTCGATAAATGTTCATATTTTGACAATTGGGTGTCCATAAATCGCTATATCATATTAGTGTTTTGTTGGTCATGCTAAGGTGGCAGGATTCGAATACGGGACCGTTTGGTGTTTTAAGTGTCTTGCTAACCACTAGGCTGTTGCAGTTATTATTAAGTAATTTATTTGAATTTTACATAATCTGTTATTTTCTTTTTGCAGAAATCCCCGGAACAGTCGACGATGTTCTTAACGTCTTGATAACCGGTAAGTGACAATTATTGCCTTAGTTAAACGTTAGTGTAAATAGTTGACTATGAGAAGTTACATATTTAGGTACGGGGCCATCTACGTATTGCTTAGATTACGCAAAATATTTTCATTTTAGACCCTCCTCCCCCTAAGCCCCTAGGGGTCGTCTAACTAAATATTACTTCTCGGTCGTGACAAGGGCATGTCAAACGTGACTCTGTGTCAAAGAGAAGGGAACAAAGCCTCATTTCATTTCGATGCGTTATGCGGTCTAATGCATTAACGTACGCTGTCAATGGATTTGGGACTAGTTTAACTGTCAAAGAAGTTGCCAAGTTTTGGTTTAAGTCTATCTAAAGTCGTCATTGACAAAAAAAGCATGTAATACATTTAAAAATTGTTTATTTTCAGTTGGTGCATCCGTCGGTGAAATCGTTAACGTTATCTTACCAGGAAGTAAGTTTAAATTAAGGCAGCTAGCATTTGTCTGCAAAATAAGCTAATTTTCTTTAAGCGTTCGATGCTGAGCATTACCTACATGTTCGAAATAAATATCTAAGCGTACAACAAGAAAACGATTTTATTTTACAGGTACTATGTAAAGATTCGTGAATAGATTCTTAAATATTGCTATTTTATATGATTTTAATGCCTTTCATTTATTTACAGCTGGAACCGCTCTCGGTAATTGTAAGTATATACACTGAATATAATAAATTATAGATCTAAATAAAGCTATTTTTCATTTCGTTAATTTGCTCTCAATAATTACCGCGATGTAAGCATTCAGAGCCATCTATTAGAGGCGCTCATTTTACAATCCTAGTATTTTAAAGATACTATAGTTAAAAAAAAGGAGCATTTCTAAAGTCCTATAGAAAAAACAGAGAAATCGACGTTTATAATCACGCGTAGCGATAACGGCTGAAACCCCGCGGGACCTCCGCCACATGCGCCAATATTGGTCAAAATTGCGTTTGGGCTCTTTTTTTACCAGGATCAACTCCTCTCGCACAAGCAACAAAACACGATATGATACGATCTCTCTCTTCTCTCGCCTCTTTACTTTCAAAATATGATAACCGAGCCGCCATGTTAAACTTGAAACAGCGAGCATATTCGTGCCGGCGACGTCACGGTTATGCTCGCTTTTTTGGTAAAAGTTCATATTTTGACAAAAAATATGCGATTAATCGCTATATCATATCGTATCATTTCGTTTTTTGTTGCTCATGCTAAAGTAGCAGGACATCCTGATAGAAAATAAAAAAAAAACATATCCTGGCTCCATGATCAGACCAGCTAGGTATTATCAAAGCGACATAGATCATACCTATATTTAAGAGTTGAGTGACAAAAAAGGATAAACCATAAAAAAATATACTGACACAAGACGCTAACCCCAATGGCTTAAGAGACCCCCAACACTAGCGTCTTTTGAGCGTCGACGTCGTGGCAGCATCCAATCAGGAGACGTTTTTTTGAAGCATTCGAAATGAATCTTGAATTCGAACACGAATACGATTCGTGTGCAAACTCTATTTCTATCGCTCCCGATTTGACGCATTTTTGAATCACTCGAATTAGGTGTTGCTATTATAGCAAAATTCTTGTAACTAGTTTCGTTTCACGCAGAAAATATTAAAAACCAGAATGCAAAACTTATTGATTTTAAAAACCGGCAATAAATCGCATAGAACGGAAAGATTTTTTTTTTAAATCTGTGAACCATATGTTTACTTGTCAAAGTCAATACTTCCGAACTCTCTACTAGTAGAATCGAAATACGAGTGGGCAGAATTCATGGAATGAATTTTCAAAAATAGGGATTTTAGTTATTCGCATGCGAATCTTGCTATTTCGTATTGTATTGGAATTAGCATGATAAAAAATACGTCTCCAGTGTTGACGCACCGCTTAGAGCATTTACTTAACGCTGATTGGACACTGCTACGACGTCGACGCTCGGAAGACGCTAGTGATGCCGCCTTAATGGTTCATAATTAACATTATCTTACTATTTCAGTGGTCATCGGTCTGGCGAAGATCCTGATCTGCGGCCTTGGATCCCCAGGACTTACAGGCGCGATCATTGGAGATCATCGTCCAGGTAATATCTCACCATCATCATCTTTAGCTTTCAGAAGTCTTATCGGTCATGGTCACGAACTATAGCGATGACGACTGGTAAGTAGGTGGTAGGGGTAAAGAAAATGAAATTCTATTTAGTCTATCAGAGATTATCAAAAAATAAGGACTATTATTTATTATTTTGTCAGTCAAACAAAAAAAAACAAAGATAAATCGAGTCAAAGTTCGGGAGAGGCGGCTCGTGAGGTCACTTCTAAATAAAAATTGTACCTAGGCGTGATGTTATGCGATATTTCAAATGATTAGGGCTTGCTTCACAATCGCTGAGTAAAGTTGTAAATAAGCTACTTCTAACTGCAGCTCAGTAAACAAATAGGGATGTTGACTTGTCAACGACAAGGCACTTTTGTTTGATTTAAACGCTTTTATAATTATATAAAAGCGTTTAAATCAAATATATAATTTAAAATTTCTAAAATTTGTTAACATCCCTATTCTTTACTGAGTAGATTAGCTTACTTAGAATTTTACTCAGCAATTGATTGATTGATTTTGATTATGTAAAAATAAAAAAATACGTGTCCAATACTTTTTGAAAATCTACCTTAAAGGCGAAGAAAAAATATTCGTCATCTATATTGTCCTGTTCTGAATTTCTGAAGGCCTACTAGTTTTCGTTCGGACCTATTAACCTATAAAATTGAAATAACCATTCACTTGTGTCAATCCTTTGAAAACATATGACCAACACAAATTAACCGTGTAAAAATTACGACCGTTTTAAGTGAAAAGTGTAAGTTTATTTGATATGGTTATATTTTGTGAAAAGATTGATGCAAGTGAATGGTTATTTTAACTTGATAGGTAATACGTCAGAAAGAACGAACGATACATTTATATACGCATACGCTTCTCCTATAGCCCTGACATGATGATAAAGTTTCTTATTATATTAACTATTATTTACCCCTGATTTCCTTCTGTCTCAGGATACGATAACCCAGCGGACATTCCTGCTATCTGCCTTCCTAGCTTCGGTGGCAAGTATGGCGTCAAGGGGTACAAAGGAAGCTACGGCAATACTGCTGACGTGTACAACCATTACGACCTTGCAAACCTTGACAACGTGTTCAGGGCTGCTCTACGCAAATACACCAACGGACAAGGCATCGATGGCTTGACTGGTGAGTGCTACTTACTTTTCCTAGAATTGACCTGATGCTAGTTTTCCTTGACCTGGGGGTCTAGCGCGAAATGTACCATCCGAATGTTCGCATCCGACCGATCCTCGACCGAAGTTTCGATTGGAACCTTAGCGCGAAACAACATCGGAATCGCAAAGTTCCATCGTGGCCACAGACAATTGTAGAAGAGTATCGGAATGAATGATACTGAGTGCTAGTGTTATGACTACGTATTAAAATTTTACCGGTTTTGTAAAAGTCTCTTGCCGATTCAAAATATTAGTAAACTAATGCGTAAACATGGTTTCTATAAACAGAAAAATGTTTATTTCAATCAATTTTAGATATTGAAACTAAGATAATTGCACCATTCCAATTATTTATGACATTTAGAAAAATAAATGCTGAACACATGAAATGTCATTGCTTGCTTATTGATTTTAAAAATTGTCCTGAGATACTCGATCGCAAAGTAGTTCAAAAATAATTCGATAGATAGCGCTATGTGGCATAATAATAAGTTATATGTAGAAAATGAGTCATATTTATTAAATATTGCTTTTTAAATTAAAAAAAATAAAAATAATATTATAACGACGTGTTACAGTTTGAAACCATAAAAAAAGTTTATGTTTGTTATTCTGGTCTGATCAGCTGTCTGTCACACTGTCAGCGCGAATCCAACCAAATATAATGGTCTCTAAGATTGGACAAAATATGGTTGTGTTGCCTACCTATTGCATTTTTAGGCATTCGTGGCTTAGTGCTAATGCATTTCTAATAGTTTCATCATTAAAGCAAAATAAGAAGAAATGAATTGTTTTGTCAAGCCGGCATACCAAACTATTATATTTGATAGATTATATAACGTTTACAATAATTTGTGTCGTAATTGTACTTGTGCTATGCGGTGGTTATGAAGTTTTAACTTGGGGGTGTAAAACTTATTGTAAACAATGATTAGGTATGTATAAAATACAAGATTTCTAAGCATGTTAACAAATATGTCCATTTACGATGGTCAGACGATAGCTATTTAGATGTCGTAAAATTTGACATTAGATCTCCGATAAAACTCTTGTCAAACTCAAATGTTCGGTCGGACCGATACACTTCGGAGTAGGGTTTACGATGCCACTAATGTCAAATGATGATCGGTCGAATCGAGTGAAATGCCCGATCAAACCGACCGACCGATTGCATTTCATATTAGGAAATGCCCGAACAATCGGCCGATATATCGGATTTGTCACTTCGCGCTAGACCCCCTGATCCTAAATTCGAGATGACTAGATTTTTATTTGGTCCAAGATCTTAGGCCATAGTCCAAAATCGTGCCCTCAGTCTCCCTAGAATGAGCAACAAAACACGATATTATATAGCGATTTATTGACACAAAACTGTCAAAATATTAACTTATATCGAAACAGCGAGAATGACTGTCACGTCACCGACATACTCGCTGTTTCGATAAAAGTTCAAGATGGTGGCTATGTATATCATATTTTGATAGTTGGGTGTCGATATATCGCTATATCATATCATATCGTGTTGTGTTGCATATGCTTTAATACAATTAGACATGTCATTTGAATAGGACAGCACGGCGAGTCCATAAGTAATTATTATAAGTCCATGACTTAGTTCGATGTAATTATATTATGTGTATTTTCTGTATTTTCTTGTAGTAGGTTCTAAATAAATGTTCTTGTATTCTATTCTCTATTTTTTTATGCAGGTTCACAGAAATACATCACTCAATGGATCCTCCAACTCACCGGTCTTGTGAAACAACGTAAGTATAATTTACTATTGACAATAAAACGTGGTCACTGTCAAAGATAGTTCAGGGTAGGTCTTATAAATAGCCTCACCGCAAATATATAAGGTCCGATTTTATTAGTGTTAATCCTGTTAACCTGTGACTATATAGGTGAAAAGCAATCGTAAAAACCAACTTTCAAATGTCTATCATAAAAACTTAAAAAGTTAAAAATAAATTACAAAATAACAACATCGACTTCATATTGCATAAACTCGTCCTATCTTCAACTCTTTCTCGGTCTGTACAAGGGGAAGGAATAAGACGGATAATCAGATGGTTAAACGTAGCAAAGATAGAACGAGTTTATGCAATATGAAGTCAATGTTGTTGATTTTTAACTTTTTTAGTTTTTATGTTACACATTTGAAAATTGGTTTTTACGATTGCTTTTTACCTATATAGGTAGTCACAGGTTAACAGGATGAACACTAATAAAATCGGACCTTATATAATAAACTCCCAGACTCGATAAAAAATATTGACATGAAAACCACTTTCATAAATCAACTCAATTTTTTTTTAATTTTAAAACATTACTATGCTGTAAGTGAATAGGTACCTGAATGAAAAAATTATAAAAACGAATTAACTAATAATACCTACCTATGTAATAAATTCGTATGGTCCTCCCCTCTTCTAATTGCAGTGCCTTATAGGGCCGCAGGGCCTATAATGTCTTATAGCTTTAGTCATCTAGTTTTAAGTTCATCATGGAAGCAATAAACGATTGAATATTGAGTATTTGCTAGTACACCAAAATATCTCAGTTTTAGGCTCGGTCTATACGCTGCCGTAATCCGTAAGCATCCGCAAGAATCCGTTCACAAAACGGCCTTATTGCTTAAGCGATGGATTGAATCCGCGTTGACCCGGTCCGGTTTCCGGCTGGGTATAGACCGAGTTTTAGGGCTGCTCGAAATTAGTATCGCTCCACAAAAACGTGATAATAATAGTCACGCTTCTAAGCACTACATATTAAAAGCACAGTTGCAGTACAGTCGTACTACAGTGGTGCCACTATAGCGCTTCTATATTATACAGGGTTACCTATATTGCAAAGTAGTGCCAAATTTTCAAGGACCACTCAGAATCAGTAAATAAATCGATCTAACACGCACTATCTCTGTGCAACCTAGAACTGCAAAGTTCAATGCAATAATAGTCACAATGGCGCGCAAAAACAAACCTTAGCCTTTTCGATGTAAGTTACATTTCTAAAAGCAGCAGCGTCCGCGCAAACCAGAGGTTCAAATTGCCGACAAATACCGTATGCAGTGCACCTCTAGATCTTATTTTTAAAATTTACCACTACTTTGCAATGTAACCCTGTATGATAGTAAGTAGCACGTATGCCGCGCATCAGAATGACTGAACCGCTTCTAGCTAGAATATAAAATTAAGAAAGTAGCACCCTACGTAGTATTATTTGATCAGTGGTAGCACCTTGGAAGCGCAATTGTTACGGGAGCGTCCTTAGGTCATGTCTGAATAAAGAATATCGATGGATATTAGACCTTATGACTTTTAAGAAGTTTATTATACAGTTTTTTATGGTGTTTCTATCGGGTGTAAAAAAAGGCTTAACGAAGCCGAATACCACATATTCTACGTATTATTATTACGATCATTTTTTTTCTTTTACACTATACCTGGGAAATGACGGGTTACCGAGTTATAGACAGTCAAAGTTACAATTTTTTTTAAAGATTTTTACAAAATTGACTTCTGTTTGATAATACTAAACTTTTTTACAAAGAAACATGATCCGCTTACACACACTGGCATAGTCTGTGGCGTGCGCGCTATACATTGCGGGTGAGAAATGAGTTATTTTTTTTGATACCCAAAAAGTCATTTCCCAGCAATTATTTTTTTTTGCATTCTACTTGGTTTTTTGTATAGAATTCATGGTTTAAGGCTTCGTTAAGCCTTTTTTTACACCCTGTATAATTATGTATTCAAATAGGCGACATGTAATGCCACGAATTTTGAATGACAAATATCTATATTAAATATAAATAAAATAGGATCTCTAACGTATTTAAAATAATGTTTCAGATCCCAAGGGAGACTTCTCGAAGAATGACCTAAACACATTGGCTACTCTGTGTAAGTACCTATATTATTATTTATATTCAATTGTTACTGTAGGCTAGCCAGAGGCCTTAAGGCGGCTTGATACCATCTGACAGTAAGGTTAAGTCTGGCCTTACAACACTCCTCCACCAATCCGCACTGAGCCCGCGTGGTGGAGTATGGCCAAACCACCTCATAGTTGAGGTGAGGCCTGTGCCCTGCAGTGGGAAGTATTAGGCATTCTTTACTTTACTTTTTAATGTAGGCTTACATGCAAAATTGTATACTATCTATTCAATACTGTAGCCGTTATAAGTACATAAGAATATTTCAGCTTTATTTATGTCCTACTATATTGAGTTCTACGTGCTATGTGCCCCGCCCATTGCCACTTTAGCTGGCTTATCCGTCGGACTATGTCAGCGGCTTTTGTTCGTACACGGATCACCTCATGGGGCAGAAAGTTTCTGGAATGGAGGCCACGTACCGGCAAGCGCAGCGTGGGACGTCCACCCACAAGGTGGGCAGACGACCTGGTAAAGGTTGCAGGACGACGCTGGCTGCAGGCCGCTTCCAATCGGCCGATCTGGAAGGCACTGGGGGAGGCCTATGTTAAGCAGTGGACGTGCTGTGGCTGAAATGATGATGATAATGATGATATTAAAGTGAAATTTTTAAGGATTTAAATATAATTTTTTTGATGTTAGTTAATCAATTGCCTATTATTAATTTGGAATGACATTACTATTTATTGTTTACAGTGGTCAAGATTCTCGGAGGCATCGGAAACTCCTACCAGACTGGACGTAAGTACATTAAAAGATTTTCATACATTTTATTTGGTCACAATTATTATTTTTATTTAGTCACAGTTATATGTATTTTAGTCAAACTCCGGCATAAAAACAACATTAACTTCCGAAATAAAAAACAACATTGTTTTTTAATTGATATCTTATAAAGCAGTTATTAATCAACGGTTTTTCCTTTACAGTTGGTGACAAGATTGCGGAACGTAAGTTTTTAGAGATAAAAAGATTTATCCAGTTTTTTAGGAGATCGCTTAATTGGTTGATTCTGTAGTGTGAAGTAGTCCTCTTATTTGTTATGTATTTAAGGCGCTTGAAACACCGAAATAAGCGGCTGTAGTTTTCACATAGTGATGCAACAGACCTCTGCTTCTATTTCCGCTACTGCGGAAATTCCGCAACTATTTCACATCCGCTTCTGATCTGATTAAGTCCGTGAGTTTGCTGTTACTACCGAAGAAACTCATTCTTCGAGAATAATAAACTACATTTAAAAATAATAATTAAATGATTTATTTGATTTGAAATTATATCTACAACATCATTTTTTGTTTAAACGAAAGCCGAAACACGGGTTACATATTTTCATTTTCAGAATTAGTATAAACAAAATCATAACGATACCTTAAAAACTCACGATGTTACAAGCTTTTTGTGTTGCCCCGTTGTCCACGCGCAAGTGTAGACAACATTACCGCGCGCGGCACTTTTGTTGTTAAGTCAAAATATAACATGATTTATAAAATATTGCAATCGATTCTATTACTGATTCTGAACAAACAGTTTTCAGGTTTCGTATATACTAAAAATAATGTTCAAAAATCAAATCAAAAAAATCAAAAAGACTTTATTGAGCCATCCGTTAATACAACATAACATTGTATACAGGACTCGATTTACAAATAGTAGCTTAATTATACTAAAACTTAATACAACAAATAGTAACTTATACTAAAGCTTTCTATAATTGTAGGTTAAGAATAGAATACTTAATCAAGAAATTATCACTATCGAGCTATAATGTTGTGTAAATGTAAAAATGTCAAACACATTTTTTTATTTTATATTCCTGATAATGTTTGCACATTATTCTGATAACACTATAGCTTCACTTATATAAGGAACATTTTAGTGGCATTTAGGAATATACATTTTTTACTACTGCTTAAAGCTTGAAATGTATTTATTTGCGGAAAACATGGTGTGACACAGGTGTTAACATTATTTGTTTCTTAGCTTAATAATACTAAGTTTATTAGCAGCTTTTTATGTAGGAGTAGCGCTGTTAGTTAAAGAACGAATATAAATTGATAAGACTATACGGACTTTAACAACAAAACAGCTTTACAAAATCGTTAGGAAAGCTAACGTCTTCGGTAGCTTAGTTGGAAGAGCAGTCGCCGTAATAAAGAGATGGGGTCACGCGGGTTCGATTCCCTGATGCGGTCGATTTTATCAAGTATAATGATTTCGAAATGAAATTAACAATAATTAAGGAATAATTACCTAATGAAGCATTTCTTTTTTCAGAACTTGTCAAATACTTAAGTCAATCAATCGGTTCGAACGGAAACGTTAATGTCATCATAAGTAAGTACAAGCAACAATTATATAAACGCTATAAAGTAGGCACATATAGTAATAAAAATGAACCATTTTTATACAATAACATGTTACGAATCTGCATAGCTATAGGCATAAGAACCTTACTGTTAATTAACCATCCACATTTTTTTGTAAACATCCTATTTAAAGGCAAATAAAGAATTTAAATTTAAGTCATGTTTTTATGACTAATTTATTAGTTTTAATTACTAGAAAAATTGCTGAGATACAAAAAGTTTATCCATTGACAACTTACTTTTCTATATCAAAAGTGACTAATTTTTCTTAATTTATCTTCTTAAATTTGATTACAAAATGAATAAGCTATTAGTTATGAGTTAAACTAGTAAGAATTCAGAAACACACACTTCAGTAAAATGTTTAAAAATGCTTAATATTATGCTTTAATTTCAGATATAGGAGCACAGCTCCCAGAGATCAAGAAGGACATTGGCAAATGTAGTCAAAACAACCTTGGCGGAGCCATCAAAGGCAACAACGGTAACCAAGCAAACGGCCAGAATAATGGCCAATCTAACACCAACAATAACAGCCAAACAAATGAAGACAACCAGAACAATGGCTCAGAAGGAAATAGCAATGAAGATAACCAACAGACCGATGAACAAGATCAATATACCAACAACGGTGGAAACAGTTACAGCCAATACAATCAAGATCAATCATCACAGAGTTCAGAGGAGAATTCATCAAATGAACAATACCTGGAGGGTGGTGTGATCAAAGGAAAAAAGTCTTATCAATAAACTGACAGTAGTTTATAATTATGCATTTATTTTGATGGTAAAATGTAGATTGAAAATCAATATACTGTACCTCAAACCTTGTTTTTTTTTGTACACTACACTTTTAATATTTCAGGCCCAAAACACGCTTACGAGACCTTTAAAATTTCAAATCGAAAAGCCTTTAAGTTCGTTACAAGTAAATCTAAAGTATGAATTGTCATATCCTTAGTAATCCTTACTTATATTATAAGCCCGAAAGGTTGTATGTATGGATGTATCCAATGGATTTTGTTACTCTTTCACGCAAATCTATATATCGCATTTGTATGAAAGTTTGCACACATATAAAAAATGATCTGGATTAACATATAGGATACTTTTGTTCCAGTTAAATGTTTCTGTGGGATATTCTTTTTTTTATCCTTTTTCATTTGAACGTTTTTAGTTACATATTAACCAAAATCTTGTAGTCTACGCAAACGAAGTTGCGGGAACAGCTAGTACTAACATATTTTCGACTATTCCCTTAATGGTACGGTTCTTGCCCGCAATCAGGTGGCCAGAGATCTGGGTATAATCTTCGACGACAAGCTTACCTTTAGAGAACACTACAATAATATCGTAGAGCGTATTTATCGTCTACTTGGTTTTATAACCCGGACCACCAAACAGGTTCGACAAAGTAAGAGTTTAATTTACTTATATTTATATATTTATATTTTTTTATATTTATATTTATATATTTTTTTTTTTTATTGGACAACATCACATACATTGCTCTGATCCTAAGGTAAGTTGCTAAAGGACTTGTGTTATAGAAATCAGAAACAACGACGGTACCACAACACCCAGACCCGAGACAATATAGAAAAGTTCGTTTTCTACATTGACCCGACCGGGGATCGAACCCGGAACCTCAGAGATGGCGGCGCCATTCAAAGTCCGGCATGCTCGCCTCTCGGCCACGGAGGTCGTCAACTTATATTACTCGCTAATAAGTAGTTTCCTTGAATTAATTTAGCTATCTGGTCTCCCTTCTACAAGGTACATAGTTATCGTGTGGAGGGTGTCCAGAGACGTTGTCTGAAAATCCTTAGTTATTATAGATGTGGCATGGGCCGAAAACTCGGGTCCTACAAAGAACGCCTAAGCTATTTCCACATAAGTCCTCTATACCTTCGCCGGCAGATGATTGACCTTGTCTTGCTCTATATACTGCACCATCAGATAGACTCCTCTAATCTTCTTTCTTTGCTGAATTTCAACACTAGATTTACAGTCCGCAATCGTAATAATAATATTTTCTCTCTTGAAGTCTTCTTAACACCTCTTACTACAATCCTATAGTCCGAATGTGCCTCCAATACAATGAAATTCTAGCAATAAACAGAGAAATGGGTATATTTCACCTCACCCTGCCTCAGTTTCGGAGACAATTAAACACATATTTAAGTAAGATTTGTTTATAAATAGGTATCTTATTAATTAATTAGTTCTCTCATTTTGGTCATGGATTCAATTTTGGTCCGAAATAAACATATTTTATTTATTTTATTCCTTGTTTTTGCACTAAATCCCTTTTTTTTTAAATGTTACTTTTGCAATTTTTTCTATGTTCGGCATTGTTTCTTATGTGTAGCGTAGCTCTTTAGCGCATAAATAAATAAATGAAATCAAATTGTAAGCTTCTAGGCATACATATCTTTGGATTATGATCTAGATCTGTACTATATACATGATATATTATACAAACAAAACAGATTACAATCAAAGTGAATATCTTATCACTTTGATTGTAATCTGTTTTGTGTGCTATGAATAAATAAAATAAAATATAGAATACTAATTTGTAATAAGCTCGTCAATACGAACCTCATCCCATCACAGTCTTACTTTTTTACCAGTAGCCGTTCAAGAGTTTCACTATCAACCTTTTAGGGAGGTGCATAAATGCTCCGAATATAAACTATATATTTATTTGTTTATATATTTAAACTACTGTCAATGCTGCCCATAGATTTTGACACTAACCATAAACCGGGCGATGACCCTCGCGATTATTGCTGATTGCAAATTTTTAGAGAATAAGGGTACCGGTGACATCACAGAATATGTGGGTGACACATAGGTACATACTTTACAAAGATCAAAGTACATTCGATGGGTTCGATTGCGATTTTATAACTAAATGCCACATAGATACTAGATCTAGATACTAACAAAATTTTAAACCGATACGACAGTTGGAAGGACATTTTAACTTCCAATTATTATTAATACGAAGCTATTACTAATAAAACTTATGTTAAATCTTAACATGATTCATAAAAATAATAATATGTTCAGTCGAATAAAGTTTATCAGGTATTTTCTAGTTGATGAATTGATGTCAGCTAAATTCACAGGTCTGTACTCGGACTCATATTTAGTATCCTTTTCAAGTTCATCATCTAGCCTATTGCAGTCCACTGCTGGACGTAAGCCTCTCCCAAAGAGCGCAAAAAGAGCACGATCTCTCGCTTTTTAATCCAGCCTCTGCCAGACATCTTCCAAAGATCATTGGTCCATCTAGCTGAGAAGGCATCCTACACCACGTTTGTCAAGGCGTGGTCTCCACCCAGGAACCCCCTTACTCCACCTTTAATTGGTTTGACGAGAACTGTCGCCAGCTCACTGCCACTTAAGCTTGCTACATTTAAGGACTATGTCCGTTTTTTTCCTGATCCTGTTCCTTCAGTAATATTACAAGAACATACGACTGATGCTGCAGCATTACCTGAAACCTTCAGTATTCCTAACTTTTAATAAGCAGAGGTTCCATCGTATATTAAGCTCAATTGAATGGTCTCACTGACTATTTCAAATTAATCTAAAAAACTATTAGGTATAAGGTAAACAAAAAAAAACTCTTGATAAAAAAAGGCTGAAAATAAAAATAATTTCATTTTTTAAATTATACCATTAAAGAATTAAACAACACGAGACTCCGGAGTCTGATGGACGTATAACGACTCGGATGGACACGATTCTTTTTAAGTCATGTGGTCGGTTTTAAAATGTACTGGCTGTGCTTATAATAAGAATGTTGGTAACATGACCTAAGAATGCGCTGCGATGTCCTCTACGCATTGTCCAGATTAGCCAGACCCATCAGACTCTCAGCATTTCCCCTCGTAGGACAGAATTGAGCAAGTACCAGGGAGAAGGGTGGACCAAGTTACGGTGGCTACTACACGCACACCGCGTTGACGTCATGACAAGCCCCCACACACACCTCCGTTGCGTTTTACAATAAAGCGCTTGAAGCGCGAAAGGAATTTTAGTTTCTTTAGGGTTGAACAATAAATGGACAGCTTGGCTTGATAAGCATTGTTTTTGTATATTTAGTATTCATGACACGGATTATTGTAAGTAAATAAATTACTAAGTGACTGACTTGACGACCTCCGTAGCCGAGAGGCGAGTACGCCGGACTATATATGGCGTCGCCATCTCTGAGGTTTCGGGCTCGATTCCCGGTCGGATCAATGTGGAAAACGATCTTTTCTATATTGTCTCGGGTCTGGGTGTTGTGATACCGTCGTTGTTTCTGATTTCTATAACACAAGAGCTTTAGCTACTTACTTTAGGATCAGAACAATGTATGTGATGTTGTCCAATATTTAATTTAATTTAATTATTAAAACAGTTGTTTACTACGAACAGAAGCAGAAATAAAAACAAACGGATGCGCAAGCAAAAGTGCAAACAAAAAGTTTTTTTTTACGAATATATTTATTGTAAGTAGGTATATTTTATTAAGGGCCTGTCTCACAATCGTTTAGTAAGTCTCGGTTAATTTAATCTGCCAAGTAATTCATACAATGTGTTATTGAATACTTTATTTAAATTTATTTGTAGTGCTTACTTTTCGATTGTGAACCAGCCCTTAAAAGTAGTTTGGCTGCTTTTATATTATAACCGTTGTAGACTTCCGATCAATATTTCGTCAAGTTAAGGAAACAGAACGGAAATGAAAACGCGGAACTTCCGCAGTCCCGGAAGTAGAAATAAATAATGAAATACATTATTACATACATTGCTGTGATCCTTATTTAGGTAGCTATCTACTTATGTTATAGAAATCGGAAAAGTTTTATCTACGTAACACGCAAAATAACAATTTATGTACTAAATGACATAAGTTTACAATCATTTAAGCAAAGGACGTACATTTCAGATTTTGCAGTTAAACAGGCGTAAACAAAAAGTAACGTCGTCCATCTCTCAAACTAAGAAAAAAGTACACTTAAATTTTCAGTCATTTAAAATTGGAAAATGGCTGCAAATCGCTTCTGCGCTGCTCTAACAAAATGACTCAAGTACCGGTTTCATAATGACGTCACAGCCACACGCTCGCCGGTCGCGTCACCGCGCGTGTAAAATTCGAAATTCAAATCCATTTTGTATTTCGAACTGGAACGAACGGGTGCGTTTTGCCCGGAAAACGCGTAGTACTACGACGAAAAAAACATGAATGGGAAATAGTGGCGTGCCAAATTGAACTACTTTTTATTTTTAAAACAGTGAATCACAAAATTTTAAAACAGTTTACAAAGTTTCGTACTTGTTTTTGTGGGTTGCGTTGTGCAAGCTTTTAAAGTTCGTGGGTGGCTGCTAGGAGCGTTTGTTTGGATTCACCGGAATAACACCACGCCGGGCACAACAGGATGGCGGTAAATTTTTTGTTTGTTTTTACTTGGCGGCCACGGCCAGTGACTTTCACATACCGCAACTAACCACGAACGAAGGAACTCTATCATAGAGTTTTAACGTTTATTTGTTTTATTTATATCATTTTAGTGGTTTTCTTTGCCAACATAGCTATACTCTTCTTTATAGGCTTAAGGACTATTTAATAAACGAGTATTTACGTAAACTTAGCTGTTGTGAACGT
Source organism: Anania fuscalis (assembly GCA_950371115.1). NCBI lineage: Eukaryota > Metazoa > Arthropoda > Insecta > Lepidoptera > Crambidae > Anania > Anania fuscalis. The sequence continues at coordinate 5,085,515 of OX493354.1, forward strand.
TTTATTTTTCGCTATTAAACTTAAAATTAAAGAAAGATATTAATTATTTAAAACTTATTTAAGTGAATAAACATCGTTACACCTTATTTGCTATGACAGAAAATTCAATTGTCTCTGTTTGTTTTTGCTGGGGTTTCAGAGCTAAGAGGGATGTGTAGGTGAAGAGGTGTAATGTGTTTAGTTTTACTTGATATAACCAAATCAATAACTATTCTCGTATCACTTAATCTAAGTTGGGATATGCTTAACTATGATCCTAGGATGAGTTTAGTGACTAGTGACTATACCATCTAGAATCTAGATGGTAGTCACTAGTCACTAAACTCTAGACTAGATTCTAGTCTAGTTGAATCAGTAATATCTTATGTTTTTACAATATAATTGTAAGTTTTGAAGTCTGCTTTTATAATCATAATTCAGTAAATTGTATTTACTTTCAACTTGATATTGACCTTGAGTAAAGATCAACGCGCGGTTAACATATTTTGCATTATAAATGTTATTATTTACATATGAACATTTTGTATTTCGCTTATTACTACATGTCGCTTTGTTCTTTAGGTACGGAACCTTGTTACTCCAACCAAATAGGCAAAATCTTTAAGGGGCTGATTCTAGTGCTCATATACTATCCCCCTTTTAGTTTTCTTTTCAGTTAGTTAATAATCAGATTAGTTTCATTTCGTTTGACTAGTTCATGGTAAAAGCATGATCGATCTCTTTTATTGGTTTTTATATCATTTAAAGTGCAATTTTGGTGTAGTTAATGTTCTAATGTTTGGTGAAGTGATAAAGATGTGGAAGCATTGTAATATTATTGTATTCGGCGCGCATCGAGTGTCAAGTGACTTGTCTCAAGATGTCTCGTACACTTTGCTTGATGCTTGCTTATGCCTTCGCGGAAACTAGAAAAAGTAATTAACAATAAACAATCGTGTTTTATTGTAAACACTATATCAAATTAATAAACGCGACATTGGCAGAAATAAACCTCCCATTTAAGATTTCATTGCCATAAAAACAGACATATTAACTTCGGACATAAGCACCAACTTAGTCAGTGGGTGTTGAGTCTTAGCTATTTGAAATCTAGTAGAGAAAGTAGGTATGTGCTAGGGTAACTTAGAAGTGATTACAATTATTATACTCAGAATATAAAACGTTTTGAATCGTTCCGAATTCATACTGGAGTTAATTGGGTGAAGCATTAAAGTAAACAAAGCCATAGACATTTCATATAAGTTTTATCATTTCACTTATTTATTACTATCTAGGTGTTGCCTGCTACTTCGCTCGCGTGATCATTAGTTTATTCAATGTATCCCACAGGATCATTTATCGGAGATAAAAAGTATCCTATATGTCAATCCAGATCATATTCTATATGTATGCAAAATTTCATCCAAATCCGTTCAGAAGTTTTTGCGTGAAATAGTAACAAACACCCGTACATGCATGCTTACAAACTTTCGAATTAATAATACTTTGTAGGTTATTAGTAGGTTTTAATGCGTTTTATTTACCAAATTAGTTTTATTTGTGCCTAAACTTTTGCGTGAAAACGCGAATTTATTTAGCGAAGCTAGTCTAAATAACCATGCATGTGAACAACACCGTAACAGACTGTTAAATTGTAAAAGCAAGCAAAATAGGTTATGTTTTTAAAGAAAAATTCACCGCTACTTAATTTTGAATATAATTGAAAAAAAAATGTTATAGTGTTTACACATCCGCTTCCACTTCCGTTTTCGTCCAACATTTACTTCTGACATCTGTTTGCACTTCTGCTTCCGTTATGACACTCTGGTGCAATATTCGACAAATTCTATAGTCTAAATGTACAGACAACAGCTCGTCGATCTACCACAAATCGTCAAATTTTCTCAATTGAAAATAATCTCTACATGTCAGGCTTGAAGTTGAAATCTATTGGAGAACTTTTAACTTTTTGTGTAGGTCGACGTGCTGTTGGCTGTACCTTTATTAGCTATCCACAAAAAGGCTGGCTAGTAATTTTTATTAGCCGGGAAAGCCTTTAATAGTACCTTAATAAGCTAATTAACAACTTGCTTGGCATAATTGGTCGGTTATTGAAAGCAAACGGTCCCAGGTTTGACTCCCGATTGGTGATAATATAAAAAAAGTTATTACCTAAATGGGCTCGGGTCTAGGTGTTGCGGTAAACGCTTCTGGCAAAACAATATACATTTTCTGGTGGTACCTCTTACATACAAGGATTTTAATTCTTATCTTCGAGGCCATGACAATGGTGTTTTGAGGGTTTCGTACCCAAAGGGTAAAACCTTAGTAATAGGGTCCCCCTATTACTAAGACTCCGCTGTCCGTCTGTCACCAGGCTGTATCTCATGAACCGTGATAGTTAGACAGTTAAAATTTTCACAGATGATGTATTCTGTTGCCGCTATAACAACAAATACTAAAAAAACAGGATAAAATAAATATTTAAGGGGGCTCACATTCAACAAACGTGTTTTTTTTGCCGTTTTTATAGATAATGGTACGGAACCCTTCGTGCGTGAGTCCGAATCGAACTTTGCCGGTATTTTTGTATTGTTTTAAAATAACAACCGGTTATAAATGTATTTATTTCAAGACAACAAAGCTCCATTGGTTAGTAAATGTAAAGCAGGAAAATAATACATTAAAAATGCACAAATAACAAAAAACAGGAAACCTATGGGTGCCAAACAGGTAGCGGCAAATCCCATTTTAAAATTAACATAATTTTCATTAATCCATTTCCAACTTAAAAACGAATAGATAGAGTTTATTATCATTCGACAAAACATCCATACATTCAAACTTTCGCATTTATTATAAGTATTAAATAGGATTATAGGTAATCCGAAAGTGACATACATAAGGATTTAACAATGTGACAGCTAAAAATAGGTGTTAAATGTTGATTAGTTAAACATTTTTTAAAAGCTGTTGCTAGACAGTGTTCATAGTTAGTCAATTTGATTTTAAGCCTAACCTACAGCGTGGCAATGTAGCCAGCCTTTTGGGCACCTTTCCCTAAGACAGCGAGCTTAACCAGATATTTTATTTATAGGTTTTTGTCGGTGTTACCTATACAGCCCCTCTAGCATGAGCGACAAAACACGATATGATACGATATGATACAGCGATTTATCTCATTTTTTTTGTCAAAATATGAACTTTTATCGAAAAAGCGAGTATAACCGTGACGTCGCTGGCATGGAGATGCTCACTGTTTCAATAAAAGTTAAAGATGGCGGCTATGTTATCATATTTTGAAAGTAAAGAGGCGATAAATCGCTATATCATATCGTATCATATCGTGTTTTGTTGCTCGTGCTAGAGCGGCTGGTTGACTTTATTATCACTATCCAAACCTTCTGAGAAGACCCCCGCGATACAAACGAACAACTCTTTCTATTGGACCAACTCTCTAACAGCTAAAAAACAGCTGTTCCATACAAAATATAATATTCATTCGACCAAAATGTATGGAACAGTAGATTTTTTTGCAGTTAGAGAGTTGGTCCGACAGAGAGAGTTGTTCGTTTGTATCACGGGAGTCTTCTCAGAAGGTTTGGATGGTGATAAAAAAGTCAACCTGTATATCTTCCTGTATAGTACACCTATAGGTTTTTATTTATTTGTTTTTTTTTTTTTGAAATATTTTTCCTATTTTTAGGTTTAAGTTACTTAATAATTAGGTAGGTTTTTAGGAAACATAATGAACGACTCCAATTGTTTGTAAGTATGCAAACAGTAAACGGCTTCTCATGAATATTTTATAAGTTAAATCGAATGCACCGGCAATGACGACCGGTATTCAGAGCGTGAAGTGTTTAATTGCCTACGTTTGTTTGACGTTCTGTTAAAAGATAATAATTAATTCACAATGAAGTTTTAGAAGAAAGTTAATAGTACAAAAACACTATTTAACCACGTTTTTATACAAAACTAGCAACCCGTCCCGGCTTCGCACGGGGTAGACAATTATCGCTAATAGTTTCGGCAGCGCATTCGACGAAAGACATTTTAAGACTCATTTTTCTACACCTTCGGTTACATTGTTCAAATTTTACCAAGGATCCCTAATTTTTTTCAAAATGAAATGTAGCCTATGTCAACTTGGAAGAATGTAGCATTCTATTGGTGAAAGAATTTTTTAAATCGGCCCAGTACTTTTTGAGCCTATTCATTACAAACATACAAAAATAGGTACAAATCTTTCCTCTTTATAATATTAGTATAGATAGAAATAGTAACCAAACATCAAGAGCGTGGTCTAATAACAGATGTATCGAAAGAAACTTTAAGAATTTTTGGGGGCTCTCCGCTAAACTGTCTTGTTCAGATTGCATTTACTAGTCCAGACTAAGTTTAATCCACTGATTTTTGTACGTTAAAACAGTGGTTTAACTTTAGTCCCAGAATAGCATATGCACTCTGAATAAGACAGCTAGAGTTTAACTACTAGTTCCTCGGATACATTGTTTAATAATCCTCGTCAAAACGAATCGGTAATGTTCGGAGTCGGTGCCAGCCAAGACTTCTATACCATTATCTATAAAAACGGCAAAAAAATCACGTTTGTTGTATGGGAGCTTCCTTAAATATTTATTTTATTGTTTTTTAGTATTTGTTGTTATAGCGGCAACAGAAATACATCATCTGTAAAAATTTCAACTATCTTACTATCACGGTTCATGAGATACAGCCTGGTGACAGACGGACAGACAGACGGACGCCGGAGTCTTAGTAATAGGGTCCCGTTAATACCCTTTGGGTACGGAACCCTAAAAACAGTGAATATAACTTTGTTTATAAGCGTTTACACTCCCATTCTCTGAGTATAGGTATTGTGAGTGTTACATTTATAATTAAATTTTAATATGTACAGTTGAAGCTATAATAAAACAAATTGACTAAATCGTTAATTACAGGAAGAGGATGTCGGTGTAGATAAGTGAACAATAACATGCGTGCGTGCATACCTTGCTCGGGATTGACACTTCTCACGCTTCGAATGCGTTATTTTGTGTGAAATGAAATGAACATTTATTCGCTTTTGAAAAAGGGTACATTTTGATGGTACTTAGTCGTGTCGTGGAGTTCAGCTTTTGTGACATATTAAAGGCTAATTTATAAATAATAATAAATTGTTTCCACAATCACACCAATTAGCTAGCACCAAACTAAGCATAGCTTGTACTATGGCGACTAGATAACGGATAAACATACTTAAATACGTTTATAAACATCCATGACTTAGCTACAAATGTTCGTGGTCATCACACTTACATTTGGCCCTTGCGGGATTCGAACCCGAAACCGCCAGGCATTGTAGTCCGGAGCGCGAACCAACTACACTAGATGGTCGTCATATTAATTTGTGTTACACAACACAATTGATTATGATTAAGTAAGTATGTAACATTCTAGAGGTGCTCGTAGGACATTTGCGGAAGCGCTTTAGTATCGGTTACTAAATTGAAGATAAATAACACTTGAAAAAAATCATCGACCTCAGGTGGGACTCGAACCCACGTCCCATCGCATACCGGGCGAGTGCTTTGACCACTAAGCTACCGAGGACGTCACGTGACAAGATGAAATTCCTCAAGTGTTTTTTCGCTGTCAAAGCCAATTAAACCTTGCATGGAATTGCTAAAAACAAAAATTTACAATCGGTTACTAAAGTTAAGCAACCAACGCCGCGGTTGTGAGTGGATGGGTGACCATTCCGACCATATTTAGTGACACTTAACACGAGCATCACCGTGCTTCGGAAGGCACGTTAAAAGTTGGTCCCGGCTGATATCGCTTGATAATGGTCGTGAAGCCTAGTGGCTAGCCTTAAGGTGGCTTGCTTACATCTGACAGTAAGGTTTAGTCAATGGCCTTACAACACCCCTCCACTAATTCGCACTGGGCCCGCGTGGTGGAATATGGCCCAAACCACCTCATAGTTGAGGTGAGGCCTGTGCCCTGCAGTAGGACGTATTAGACATACTTTACTTTTACAAATGATTAAGATATCAAGTTAGTATGTGACATTTAGATAAAAATACAATAATTTAAAAGCATCGTGCTGATCTGATGTGCCGTGTGGTGCCGGCACGTTAAAAGAATTGCACCACCCCTTCTCTTCCTATGGGTGTCGTAAGAGGTGACTACAGGAGAACCGCCACAAGAAGACGGGCAGCAGCGTCTCCTCTCCACCATTGGCCAAACTGCGATCGCCAACCCGCCTGCCAAGCGTGGCGATTATGGCAAAACCCTCCTTTTGGAGAGGCCTGTGTCCAGCAGTGGACTGATATAGGCTGGTGATGATGATGATGATCTGATGTAGGTGGATAGTGGAACTCTTCAAGGTCAATGGCTACTAATAAAACCTTCGTGTTGACAAGCCTCTTACTTAGGCAAATATTAAATGTGTATGTTTTATAGATTTTTAATCTATAAATTTAAAATTATTACGAGCCTTCTTGTTCTCGAAACTACGTTTGCGTGGACAACAGAATGATTGCTATGAATAATTGTAACAAAAAAACGTTCAATTACAAAACAATATATTATGTTCCCGAGATAAAAAGTATCCTATATGTTAATCTTCTTCAGAGTGCATTTACTAGTCCAGCAGACTAAGGTTAAACAACTGATTTTTGTACGTTAACTTAAATCAGTGGTTTAACCTTAGTCCCGGAATAGCAAATGCACTCTGAATAAGACAGTAAGAGTGCAAAATTTCATCCAAAACCGTTCAGTAGTTTTCGCGTGAAAGATTAACAAACATCAATATATACAAATTTCGCGTTTTTAATATAAGTAAGGATTAAACGTAACTGTATTTTTATCATAATCAGAATTTCTGAAATACAAGTTATAAATATTATATTATGTCGTTTTGAAGGTCATTTATTTCTGTTACGTTAATTACGCGTTGCAAGTATGTAGTTATATTTATTTATTTATGTAAATTGCACAATGTAAGTAGTTAAGATATAAAACCCTGTAAAGGTATAGCAATTTTAACGTGTTTTAAATACAATTACGATATTAAATTTGTATTTAATTTACATAATATAATTATATATTATACTAAATACACTTTTTTAAGTAAAACAGATAAAAGTCTTACATCGGTAATATTAAGTTTAAAAAATAACTTAAAATTAGTATTGCACACATGACTATAATACCTAAGTAATCAAATATTTTTAATGGTAACAATACAATAAATACATGTTGCAAAATGATATAACTGTACACTAAGCTGGCACACACCCACTGATAGTGACTTATGACGTTGCTACGAGTATGTTTGTACCACGAATAACTATTACAAACGAGGATAAAGTTATACCTAATGTTGGTTGATTATAAAGGTAGGTAGTTAATTTATTACATAATGCCATAGATGTTCTATGTTCAACCATATTATAATATGTATATATACCATCTATCTCTGAACTAGTTGGTAACTTTTAAATCACATTTAAGCCCGGTTCCTATACCCGAGAAACGGTTGGTTTTGCTAACGGATGGTAGGAATTGTCAACTTGACATACTCAAAAGCGTTCCTATAAATGACGCTTCGTCAAATTTTATAGAAACGACTGTAACGGCTCGTTACTTTTGACACCAATACGATCAGTTGCTGATGTACACTTACGCATAGTACAATATAGGAACCCGGTGTTAGTAGATACGAAGTGATTTAAGTAATATCATCAACTCTTGCCTATGCTGCAGTATAGTCAAAGATTAAGTAAATAATATTTTTTTGAAAAACAAAACAAATGACATATGCTGAGAGCGTGTGCCTGTAACGTGGAGCTCGTCGTGACCCGCCGAGATACAGTATCAGATACTTATAGCAGGGTACACATCTAGCCGTGTAGCATGTAACGTATCTGATACTGATCTCGGCGAGACACTGCGAGCTTACTGCGCTCTACGCGTCAGCGGCTCGTAACAGGGGGCCTAGCGCGAAAGTGTATCGTTCGTTCGGTCGTATAAACCTAAAAAATGAAAATGGTCAGTCTCATGTGTCAATCCTTTGATAAAATATGACCAACTCAATCAAGCCATGTAAAAAACCCGAATGTTTTCAATTGTTCATAAATTGTCAAACCTTTGATACGGGGAATGAATGTTTTAATTTGATCGGTTAATACGACCGACCGAACGATACATTTTCGCGCTAAGCCCCCTGGCTCGTGTCTACATACTCACTTGATATCAATCAGATACGTTACTTGCCACGGCTAGGTGTACCTTGCTTTACATGCTACACGGCTAGGTGAGACCCTGCTATACTATAGCTACATCTCTCTATCGTGACATAAACATATTCTTTTAAAATTGGCAATGGGCAACAGCCTGTCAATGTCAAAAGCCAGGTTCACTTGACACTAAAGTCACTCATCGACAATAAGTAATGTGACTATGTGACTTAAATGAGGCCCACTCTGTAACTTAAATGAGGCTATGTTTTTTTTATCGCTTATGAGCATTTCTACGAAATTATTTTTCTCTCAATTCGATGGTTGATTTCAATTTTGGTTTTTTTAGTAGTTTAAATAACAACATTAAAGTTTAATCCATCCTGAATCTAAAAATAGAAATGGGACTATTTTTTTTAAGTGGTTGATAAGAAAAGTTACACACAGAATTGAGAAGGCACCGAATTGAGAAAATGAATCACCGAATTTGACTAATATAGAAATAATGTATGCAAGTTTACTTGTGTTTTCTGTCACAAGGCTGATTACTGCAAGCTGCGTTGTTTCCAGTAGTTAACTTAATGAATAATTGATCTGTTGTTAGAGGAATAAACATTTTTGTCCTTACTACTAAAAGATAGACTACTGTTGAACAATTGTCTAAAGATTAGTCAACGAATTTGAAATGTTGACACATCAGACATTCGAGACATATTATTATTATTAAGAAACATTTCAAATTGGTTGACTTATCTTTAGAAAAGTGTTCAACACTACGTCTATCTTTTTGTAGTAAGGCCATATATCTATATACAGGGTGTAAAAAAGGCTTAACGAAGCCTTAAACCACGAATTCTATACATAAAACCAAGTAGAATGCAAAAAAAATAATTGCTGGGAAATGACTTTTATTTTTGGGTATCAAAAAAAATAACTTATTTCTAACCCGCAATGTATAGCGCGCACGCCACAGACTATGCCTGTGTGTGTAAGCGGTCGGCGCGAGCGGGTGGCGCGAGAGCACGCAGCACGATTCATTGCCGGCTGTGCCCTTTAAAGGCATTTTATGAAAGAAGCACTGAAAATTTTTATCATGTTTCTTTGTAAAAAGTTTAGTATTATCAAACAGAAGTCAATTTTGTAAAAATCTTTGAAAAAAAATTGTAACTTTGTCTGTCAATAACTCGGTAACCCATCATTTCCCAGGTATAGTGTAAAAAAAAAAAAATGAACGTAATAATACGTAGAATATGTGGTATTCGGCTTGGTTAAGCCTTTTTTTACACCCGATATGTATAGCCCCGAAGGGCGCCTGATGAGCCCCAACACCAAACGCCCATCAGGAGTGGTGGCCATGTGATAAACAAATATGCTAAACAACAATCTGCCACCTCCGGGAATAGGGCCTAGCCTGAAACACGCATTTAGCGTAAATATGCCCAACTATAAAAAAATAATCCCTTTTCCCTTAGTCACGACGGCATCACGCATGAACGGTGGGATCAATTTTGCAAATTCTTTTTTTGTTGCATTTGTTATTGATAGGAGAAGGTTCATAAGGTAGAAAAAATTAAGAGAGTTGCGCAGAACATTAGAGAATTTAGGAAAACTAAAGACCAAGGGGACGAATTCGCGGGCAACAGCGAGCAAAACATAACCCCTTCTTAGCAGTCGGGTAAAAAGAAGTACCTAGATCACATCTAAGATCCGAGAGAGGGCCTTCAAAATATTTTCCATGAATTTCTTTTGGCGGTATAACATGGCCCAAAAATGTAACATGAAAAAGTAAACATGGCCCAAAAATGTCCTCGTATCTATAACAAATATTTGCAATGTGATGCCTTCGATGTAGGGTGGCCAAGAATTATGAAAATAGAAAAATAATAGGTCCTATTATGTAATAAACAGGATTTATTTCATTGAGTTTTAATTACCTAAATATAATAATAAAATTTTAAGTTTAATTTTTTATTAACTACTGCTGACCGGGCAAACTTCGTACCGCCTAACAGTTTATTTTTTTTTCAGCTTTTTCATTTTTATTCTGCTATTCGGGGCAGAGATTCTTCAGATTTTTATTTTTTTTTATTATTTATTCTGCTATTCGGGGCAGAGACAAATCCAACAAATTATAAACTATGAAAAACGGTCAAGCTGTTATCGAGTTATAAGTGCTGTAACATACCCGATTTTCTTTATTATATTAAGATTAAGATAAGATTTTTTACCCGACTAACTGACTACGTAATAAAATTTTGGAAGTACCATCTGTGTAGTGATATCGGTAAACAAAAGTAGACAGAACCTTCTAGTACTTAAGAATAGCTACTTACCTTAGGATCAGAGCAATGTATGTGATGTTGTCCAATATTTATTTATTATTTATTATTATAATTATTATTATCATGTCAACCTATTTCAGTTAACTGCTGGACGTAAGCCTCCCCTAAAGAGCGCCAAAGAGCATGACATACCGCTTTTTTCATCCAGCCACTGCCAGCTAAATTTCTCCTAAGGTCGTCGGTCCATCGAGCTAGGGGGCATCGTACACTATGTTCGGTTGTTTACTCCACCTTTAGTCTTTTCTGCAACAGTTATGACCAGCCCATTCTCATGCTCGCTACATTTTGGGACTATGTCCACTACTGCTAAGAATAAGTAGAATTCCTATTAAGTAAGAAAAATAAAAATATGCTAGATTGTCTCAAATCTTTTTCCAGTGTAGACACCACACATTTGGCTGAGTAAAACAATATTTGGCGTAATAATGTTTGCATTTAAATACTAGACACGCAAAGCTATTAGACTAACAGATTAATCTAAAACATAACATAGTTTTAACCGATAATAAAAACTACACAATTTCTTTTCAGTAATTCATCGTCATATATTTAACAACTACAATTAAGTACTACTTAATTAAATAATAAGTAAGTAATTATTAAAGGATTTCGTTCAAAACGTCAAGAAAGAATTAAAGCGACTTATGTGTCATAAATTCTTATTCAGGGGGTTTAGACAAGTGGCGAAATGGCTAAACCGATTTATATTTTTTTTAGGTTATTTGCTAGGTATATTTAGGTAATATTTTTTTTGTAAGGAAAAAAGAAAATTCTGTAAAATAAAAGGCGTGAAATCTAAATTATTGTAACTGACATTGTTGTATGGGCACTTTAAGTGGTACGAAGTTCACTGGGCTATCTATAATAAGATAATGTACATATAAGTATGCTAAGTTGATTGACTGACAATAACATATATAATTATTGCATTGTTATTCATAGTCCTTAAGTGGAAACTTAATTGGCCGGATTGCGTTGTTGTAAATAATAACCATTTTCTTAGACCAGCGAGGATAATTATATCTTTGAATCGTTTTTGCGGATGCAATGTACTTAGCAAAGCTTTTTGGGGTGCGGTTGCATGTAACATTAGAATAAGACGATTGATTTCGCGATGAATTATCCGATCGCAACGCCTGAGTATTATTTGCTAAGATTACGCTTGTATTAGGCTACTTTAAATAAGTACTGATTACCTACAACTTATTTATTTATAATAAATACACAGACAACAACAAGCGGCACCGATGTTGAGCGCTAGGCGGAAGATGCGCAGAAGACATCATTACGTGATTATGGCTAATACCTAGGTAGTGAGTGCGACGCGCCTGCACCGCCGGCTGTGATTGTTTTTTAGGGTTCCGTACCCAAAGGGTAAAACGGGACCCTATTACTAAGGCTCCGCTGTCCGTCTGTCTGTCTGTCTGTCCGTCCGTCACCAGGCTGTATCTCATGAACCGTGATAGTTAGAGAGTTGAAATTTTCACAGATGATGTATTTCTGTTGCCGCTATAACAACAAATACTAAAAAACGAGAATAAAATAAAAATTTAAGAAGGCTCCTATACAACAAACGTGATATTTTTTGCTCATTTTTATTGATAATGGTGCGGAACCCTTCGTGCGCGACTTGCGCGAGTCCGACTCGCACTTGGCCGGTTTTTAGGGTTTGATACCCAAAGGGTAAAACGGGACCCTATCACTAAGGCTCCGCTGTCCGTCTGTCTGTCTGTCTGTCTGTCTGTCAGTCTGCCAGTCTGTCAGTCTGTCTGTCCGTCTGTCACCAGGGTGTATCTCATGAACCGTGATAGCTAGAGAGTTGAAATTTAAACAAATGATGTATTTCTGTTGCGGCTATAACAACACATACTAAAAAACAGAATACAATAAATATTAAAGGGGGCTCCCATACAACAAACGTGATTATTTACCATTTTTATAGAAAATGGTACGGAACTGACAGTCAGACAGACAGACGGACAGATGGACAGCGGAGCCTTAGTAATAGGGTCCCGTTTTACCCTTTGGCTACGGAACCCTAAAAACGAGTTTACTTGCGTTTTTATTACAAAATCGACAGAGATTCTCTCGACAATGGTTCTGCAATATTTACGACCCGATTGACGCCGTGGCGAGGTGTTTTTCCTTGAACACAAAATTTCCCTGGTTCGATTCCCGGGTACTTACGGGTAAATTCATTAACAACGTTGTCTAAATTGGCTGTTAGCTTCATACTTCGATGTCATTCTATCGGTGTGTGTATTGGCGCCTAATTATTGGATATAACATGAAAACCTTAAAAGAGAATAAAATGAGTTTAATAAAAAACTAAAAACCGGCTTCAAAATGAAACTAAAAAGCGAAAAATAATATTGACTAAAACATACGTAATCAGTTCATTTTGGAGTCGGTGCCAGCCATCGAAAGTTTAAATTTGTTCATTCGCACCGACTCCAAAAAGAACTGATTACGTATGTTTTAGTCAATATTATTTTTCGCTTTTTAGTTTCATTTTGAAGTTGGTTTTTAGTTTTTTATTAAACTCATTTTATTTCACAATTTTAAGTGTTAAGTCCTCTATTTTTCCCCTCCTAACTCCGCCAAAAATGACTTTACAGCAAAGTGACCTTAACTAATGTTGGTCCTCTATGGACCCCCCATCTAATGGTATGATAAAAATAAGGTGTTATATATTGTGAGAATTGTGTCGATTTTGGTGTTATATGTGGTGAGAGATTGTGCGGAGAATGTCGTCATACTTATCTTACAATTACAAAAACAGATGTGGTTGCTTGTAGTCATCTAATGGTGACTCATTTTAATTACGTAATTGTAACTGGAGTTGTAATATTTGTATTATATGACCATCTTCTATGATATTTAAAATGAATTCCTATTTTCCTTGGCCACGGCATCACGCGTGAATAGCTCAACCAATTTCGCTCCGTCGGAAATAGAATTTAATGTCTATTTCCGACGGAAGTCAGGAGAAACTAAAGACCGCGGGACCGAAGTCGCGGGCAACAGCCAGTTGTTAAAAAAATATACAGACAAAGGCCCCAAGTCTGCTAATTTTAAAGTAGCATAATTGAATATCAATTGGATCTCATTGTAATTGGTTGACACATTTAATATACTGCTACTAATTAACTAACTTAAATTTAAAGATAAATAACACTTTAAAAAAATCATCGACCTCAGGTGGGGATCAAGTGTTATTTATCTTCAATTAAACCTTGCATGGAATTGCTAAAAACAAAAATTTATAACTTAAATTTGTGACGTAAATTAGTTGCAGAATACCAAATCTAACCAACAATTACACATTTGGTATTCTGCTACTAATTCAAGACTTAAATTTAAGAATTAAGTTGGTAGCAGAATATAAATGTGTCAACCAATTACAATGAGATCCAATTGATATTCAATTGCGCTATTTTAAAATTAGCAGACTTAGGGCCCAGATTAGTACTGGGCGGTAAGCACGAACTCTTAAAACAATCTCAAATCTGTCAAACATTATCATTTCTGTCAAATTTTGTATGAAATGACGTACTAAAATTGACAGATTTGACGACTTTGAGATTGTTTTAAGAGTTCATGGTTATGGCCCTGTTCTCACATTTAACTATTACGTTTCTGTAGTCAAACCATTCTCGTAATGAATGGCTACGCGGCTTTTTATATTTGAGAAAATCTATATTTTTAGACATAATGAGTCAATTTCTGCCTGTTTTGTAAATCTAGTAATTGGTTTAAGGTTTGTTTGACATTTAGCAAGCTAGTTTGAGCTTTTATTAGCTCGTGAATGTAAAATGGATTGTGAGTTAATGTTACTGAGTTGGTAATATGCTATCCTTGAAACCTACATTCGATTTTCGTTGAAGTCAATTTAAGAATAGCCAAGTGTTTTCAAGGCACTCAAAGCTAAAAAAAACCGGCCAAGTGCGAGTCGGACTCGCGCACGAAGGGTTCCGTACCATTATCTATAAAAACGGGAAAAAATCACGTTTGTTGTATGAGAGCCCCCTTAAATATTTATTGTATTCTGTTTTTTAGTATTTGTTGTTATAGCGGCAACAAAAAATACATCATCTGTGAAAATTTCAACTCTCTATCACGGTTCATGAGATACAGCCTGGCGACAGACAGACGGACAGACAGACAGATAGACAGATAGACAGATAGACAGATAGACAGACAGACAGACAGACAGACAGACAGACAGACAGACAGACAGACAGACAGACGGACAGCGGAGCCTCAGTAATAGGGTCCCGTTTTACCCTTTGGGTACGAAACCCTAAAAAGTACTTAGAAGAGCTCATTAAAGCTTATAAACTGTTCTCTACCTGAATATTGTTGGATAGAGATCGCTTCTACCAATAAGACCGTCCAATTTGTATCTACCATTCATTTATTTTCAGAAAGTAACTGATGGTCGGAAAGGAGTGACCTAGAATAAACGATATAAAAATATGAAATAAATATAAATAAATTATTTATTCAACTTGCACATTAGGCACATAAGAATGGTTGGTACAACTTCTTTTAAGTTTAGAAACCTGTATTAGAAGAGTACCCTCTTCTCTGTGGCACCTAAGTATGTTGTGTGTGTGTGTGTGTGTGTGTGTGCGTGTGTGTGTGTGTGTGTGTGTGTGTGTGTGTGTGTGTGTGTGTGTGCAATAAAGAGTACCTAATCCATTTATTTATCTCATGAAAATATTATTTTGTCCCCAGGATATGAACCTGCGACTGGCTTTCGCTATAGTATCGTCGGCGTGCTGGTCAGCATTCCAGCATGGCTACCACACAGGAGTCATGAATGCTCCACAGAAGGTAAGCGTTAGAGATTTGTGCCAAAAACATTTGCGCAAATCAAATCAAAAATTTTAAATAATATCGGTTCCTAAAATATACCAATATTATTGATACGCAATTACGCAGCAACATTTTGATAGTGCTGCACCATATAGCGATACTATTGGGTTGTACGATAGTATCGATAGGCTTACCTATCGATAGATTGGCTTTTTTTCGATATTATCGAGAGTAGTATCTATAGTGAGCTATCGAGCAGCGAAACTAGTATTTTGCTTTCTTATAAATACTTACTTAAAATAAAATTGGACAAATAACATTTGAGCGAAAAATATTAGAACGACGCATGAAAGGATATTTGCACTGTAGGTAATCGATTTGCCGGATTAATCATCCTTCGAAGACGAAATGTGCACTTAAAAAAATACGTGAATGGGAATTTGCGGGAGCTAAGGCCGTTTGATTTGTCGGCACAGCAGCGGCGCGACATCAGCATGCTCGGTATACGCGATACAGAAAGTATGGAATCTGTGCCGCGCCGCTCCCGCGCATACCGAGCCAATCAGGGGGCCTAGCGCGAAAGTGTATCGTTCGGTCGGTCGTATTAACCGATCAAATTAAAACATCCATTCCCCCGTATCAAAGGTTTGACAATTCATGAACAATTGAAAACGGTCGGGTTTTTTACACGGCTAGATTGAGTTTGACATATTTTATCAAAGAATTGACACATGAGACTAGCCATTTTAATTTGTAAGGTTTATACGACCGACCGAAAGATAGACTTTCGCGCTAGGCCCCCAGGAACGCTCCATTGAAATATAGGTGCTCGGTAAGCCTTCTGTACCGCGTATACCGAGCATGCTGATGTCGCGCCGCTGCTGCGCCGACAAATCAGAAAACAGCCTAAAAGTGATAATTATCAGCGCAAATAAACAGTTGCGCAATTTAAATGGACGCAAACAGACATTTTGCACTAAGTTCTTCCATCGGACATCCAGACGCACGGCCGGCTACCATCCGTTCTTAGTTGATATACCCATAATCCGCACTAAGCGCTTCTCATCATCTTTTATAATGCGCACAGCTAAAGATTGGAATTCCCTGCCTGCGTCTGTATTTCCGAGTGCATATAACCTGACTCTCTTTAAGTCCAGAGTGAATAGGCATCTTCTGGGCAAGCTCGCTCCATCGTAGATCCCATCTATGCTCTAGAGCAAGATTGGGGTCAAGAGTAAGCCAATCTCAAATAAAAAAATAAAAAAAAAAGTTTCAAGTAGCTGACTTTCTTTGTATAACTCTAATCCGATTTATTACAGGTGATGTCAAAATGGCTACAATTAGAGGTACTTTCTGGCACGAACACGACTATCCCGGCCAGTGAGGACCCCAAAGTGACTACGGTTTGGTCTGTGGTCGTGTCCATTTACTGCGTCGGTGGTATGATTGGCGGGATCATCACAGGATTTGTTGCTGATAGGTAATTACACTGTCTTTGATATATTGTTAGATAGATAGATACTCTTTAGGCGTTTTGCAGACGGCGGGGCGGGCCGGGCCGGTCAATTTCACCGCGAAGGATAGCGCAAAGGGAATCCTATACTACCAACGCACACGGAGGACAAAAAGACCGCGCCGCAGGTGCCGGGCGGACACTGGCGGCGCGGCGGTGTGCTTTGTGTTCGCGGTGAGGGCAGCTGCGGACATCGACGGGCAGCCGCGGGCCTTATTGCTGCGCGGTCAGACCGGCCCGGCCCGCCCCGCCGTCTGCAAAGCGCCTTATTGCACACCACACAAAACAAACAGTACACAGAAAATACATTGAGAATGGTACAATTTAGGTGGTCTTATCGCTAGAAGCGATCTCTTCCAGACAACCTTCAGGTAGAGGATAGTTTAGTAAAAGTTGAGAGGTCCAGGCGGTGAAGAATACAAAATAATAATTTAATAATTATGATGTAATAAATAATAAAAATATGTATAACAACAAAATAAATAATAAACATACTTATAAATATAATAAAAATAAAAATACACCTAATTATAATACTAATACATATACATAAATACAAACCCAATTAACATGAATGAATGAAAGGCATGAGAAAACTAAAGTGAAAGGAGATAGGTTGTTCTGAAACTTACAGTACCTACGCGGCACCGAAGTTGAGCGCTGGGGCAAAGAGTGGGGATCGCTTTGCGCATCTTACGAGACGATCATCGTATCGACGCGTATGTGTGGAGCTAACAACCAATCACGGCCAGCGGTGCAGGCGCATCGCTCGACAAGCCGATCACGTAATTTACGTGGTCTTCTGCGCATCTTTCGCCCAGCGCTGAACTTCCGTGCCGCTAGTTGTATCACCTAATAATTAGGCCACCACTCATTGAGGTATAATGTTCTAGCGTACTAGAGAACACATCTCGAACTAAATGTTTCAGCCAAGCATTGTAGTCCAATAGACTACAAAGCTTCAGTCAGTGTCAATAATTGAAGTTGTCAAAACTGCTTCTTTAATGTACCGGGCTACAATGCTTGGCTGAAACATTTAGTTCGAGATGTGTTCCCTAGTACGCTAGTACATAATACCTCAATGCCACTACTAGCCTTTCCCCGTCGTGGCAGCATCCAATCAGTGTTGACGCAACGCTTGCTCAGTGGCATTTATTTAACACTGATTGGATACTGCTACGACGTAGACGCTCGGAAAACGCTATATGTGGTCCCGAGGCCTAATTGTTAGGTGATAGGTTTTAGATCGATTAAGACTAAGGCCTTCCCCACACTAGCGAGTGTGGCTTTAATCTTAATCGTGTGCAGGTCGATGGACCGACGACCTTAGGAAGATGACTGGCAGTGGCTGGATGAAAAAGTGGGAGATCGTGCTCTTTGTCGCTCTTTAGAGGCTTACGTCCTAATTATGTTTATCATTTTCAGATTTGGACGGAAACAAGGGCTTCTTCTAAACAATATATTCGTTTTTATTGGAGCTATACTAGAAGGAGGCTCAAAGCTGGCCAACTCAGCTGAAATGCTGATCATTGGACGGTAAGACATAACTAAATCCTATTACCTTTTGACGTGACAACGTCTTATAAATTGGTTTGCCGGGTGACACTTCAAGAAACTGCGTTACGCTCCGCTCACGTTATGCGCTCACAATGAGAGCGAGTGAGAGGCACGCGTCCCTTCCACTCGGGCATGGTTAGCCCGCCTAAGAGCGAGAGAGACAGACATAAAAAGTGAAAGGCACGCGTCCCTTCCACTCGAGCACAGTTAGCCCGCCTAAGAGCGAGAGAGACAGGGCGAGAGTTCCTACTATACGAATGAATATTCACATTAAAATTATTTTACCACTCAAAGTCGTTGTCACGTAAAACTTTCGCCCGTATACCGACTTTACAGGCAACCAATTTTTTTCTCTATGCTACTACTGACTGATTATAATGTACTCTGTGACTGCTGCAATGAGATATCTGGTGAAGAGATCTGTATGCAGTACACAGATTATAATAAAGGTAGATACTTTATAGTGTTGCCGAAATATCGATACTTTTGTCTATCGATAGTTAACCTTAAAATTCAGTTACACTATCGATAGTATTGATACAATGCAATAGTATCGTAGAGATTAATCTAAAATATACACATACTATCGACAACAAAACTATTACTTTGATTTGTTATAAATAATACATCCCTGAAATAAAATTGTATGAATGACATTTGCGTGAAAAAAAAATTGCTTAAAACATTTGCGCGAAAAGACTCTCGTAAGCACCAGAAGAGCACCGAACTTGGCGTCGCCATCTTTTAGGTCCAGGGGGCCTAGCGCGAAAGTGTATCGTTCGGTCGGTCGTATTATCCGTCATATTTTATCAAAGGATCGACACGTCATCATGACAATGGCCATTTTAATTTGTTAGTTTTATACGACCGAGCGAAAAATACACTTTTGTGCTAGGCCCCCTAGGTTTGATTCCTGGTAGGAAAAGATATTTATCTTATTGTTTCGGTTGGGTTTGGTTTACGGTCCCGTCTGTTTCTTTTTTCTATTACACTAGCAGCCCGTCCCGGCTTCGCACGGGGTAGACAATTATCGCTAATAGTTTCGGCAGCGCATTCGACGAAAGACATTTTAAGACTCATTTTTCTACACCTTCGGTTACATTGTTCAAATTTTACCAAGGATCCCTAATTTTTTTCAAAATGAAATGTAGCCTATGTCAAATTGAAAGAATGTAGCATTCTATTGGTGAAAGAATTTTTTAAATCGTCCCAGTACTTTTTGAGCCTATTCATTACAATTACAACATACAAAAATAGGTACAAATCTTTCCTCTTTATAATATTAGTATAGATATAGACAAGTAGCTTTTGCTGTTGTATGTGATGTTGTCCGATAGGATGTATTTATTGTATTCATATATAGTCATAGTCATTTATTAATCTTTTCTACGGGTACATACGTCATTATTTTTATTTAAATAGGATCAGATCAATCTATGTGACGTTGTCCAATATTATTACTCTGATGATTATCATCATTTTACTTACAAAACTAACTACATTTTTTCGCCCTTCTCAAGAACTATGTCATCAGTCGCGTCGTCTCAAATAGCCGAGCATTGTTGTAACCCAATACAAAACAAACCATGTTTTTAGGGTTCCGTACCCAAAGGATAAAACGGGACCCTATTACTTTAACGTAGTATAATACTTTCTCTGTGCTATTACTAAGACTTAACATCAACGATTGCCCTAGCTCCGCTAAACATAGAGCTGCATTGCGACGCATGACAAAAACAGCGGTGACACAAGAATCGACTGAGACATGACCACGACCACTCTGCCAAAAGTGCACGGCTAAGAAGAAGAAGATTACTAAGACTGCGTCTGTCTGTCCGTCAGTCACCAGGCTGTATCTCATGAACCGTGATATTTAGACAGTTGAAATTTTCACATATGATGTATTTCTATAGCCGCTATAACAACAAACAGAATAAATTCAATATTTAAAGGGCTCCCATACAACAGACTATTATTTTTGCCGTTTTTATAAATGGTACGGAACCACTTAATAAACCATGTTATTACAGATTGGCGATCGGAATAAACAATGGATTGAATGCTGGGCTCGCTCCTATGTACTTAGCAGAAATATCACCTATTTCTCTCCGAGGTTCGGTAAGTTTCTTGTTATGAAACCACATACCTTAAGGTTCTGACACTTCTGATAGACATACTTACATAAACATACGCTCTCCAAGCTGTAACCCTACCTGTGCATGCTCTCCCTGCTTCGGTATACTTGGGTCCATAGCCTATTTAAGGACTTCCAGGTTGCCCAAGGTAGATCATGTCCAGGTAGAGAGGTAGCCAGATCAATACACAGCTATCAGAGCGACTCCCCGCTCTGATAGAGCTGTGTATTCCAGTCTATGGGATTGATAGCCACATAATACCCTTATAACTTAGAATATTCATCTCTTATTTCCAGATAGGAACAGTCTACCAGCTAGTAATAACCATCACGATTCTTCTCTCACAAGTTCTTGGACTCAGCTCAGTGTTAGGCACAGAACCTGGATGGCCTTGGCTGTTGGCTATCACAGTCATACCGGGTGTCATCCAGTGTGCCACACTGCCTCTGTGTCCGGAGTCGCCGAAATATCTGCTGCTGAATAAAGGGCAGGAGTTGCAGGCTCAGAGAGGTGAGGGCCTAGAATATCACTTGTCTCTCTCAGAGGATCTTTAAGTTTAGTTCATCTAGCACATACCTACCTTTGTCAAAGGGCGATGGAAAGAGCTATGCTCGGAGTTTCCCTTCTCGATCGAATCAGAAATGAGACGATCCGAAGGCGAACCAAAGTCACCGACGTAGCTCTCAGAATCGTAAACATTAAGTGGCAGTGGGCGGGGCACATTACTCGCAGGACTGATGGCCGTTGGGGCAGGAAGGTCCTTGAATGGCGGCCGCGGGCCGGAAGGCGTAGTGTTGGTAGGCCCCCCACAAGGTGGACCGACGATCTGGTGAAGGTCGCAGGAAGCCGCTGGATGCGGCTGGCACACTACCGATCTTCGTGGAAATCGTGGAATAAATAATAATAATAATAATCCTTGGGGGAGGCCTATGTCCAGCAGTGGACGTCTTTCGGCTGATGGATGGATGGATACCTACCTTTATGGTACCTACCAACAGACATGCTCATTAATGACACGAACGCATACCATTAAAGCAAAGCAACTTAGTGGCAGGCATGTATGTGTGAACAAGATCTACGAGGAAAGACGTGTAGTAGGTGGTAGTTATGGACAAGGTTATCATAATGAAGTGATTTACCATTTTTAGGAAAGAGGAATATACGACGTAACTTTCGCCGTAGCTTTCGGAGAGTTTAAAACTCAGTTCTCTCGCTCTGTGTGGGAAGCAACTAGGTACCTTATTTCTAGGTTCATGGTGACTTCTTTTCTTCTCTCCGTCGCAATTATGCTAAAGTAGTAAACTTACTATGTGTTTTCGGTAAATAAATTGTTCCATTTATATTTTGTGCAGGGATATCTGGGAAAGTTATAATTATGTGGAAATAAAATTATTATTATAACTCGATTTTAAGATACGGTACTGTTTAAACTCAACGAAACGGGAACTAACGCGATCATAATTTAGGTACAAAATGTAACTCTTCTGCCTGACGCTCGCTGATCTGTTTATTTTATACCTTGTCATTTTACTCATTTCAGCTCTTAACTGGCTTCGAGGCGATGTCGCAGTTCATGGTGAAATGGAAGAGATGCACCAGGTGTGTATAATGAGAAACGCCGATCTAACAATAGCGAGTGCGGTCTATTGGTGGCGCCATAGTAATGTTACATACGAAACCCAAAAGAAAACATTTATTTATGCAACCCTGACCTCAGCTGGCGGTTTCTAATTTGCATGTTTTTAGACATACTTACATGACCCAACATATAATCATAAATCTTTTTGACGACCTCCGTAGCCGAGAGGCGAGTACGCCGGACATAGCTTCGCCATCTCTAAGGTTCCGGATTCGATCCCCGGTCAGGTCAATGTAGGAAACGAACTTTTATATATTGTCTCGGGTCCGGGTGTTGTGGTACCGTCGTTGTTTCTGATTTCTATAACACAAGTGCTTTAGCAAATTACCTTAGGATCAAGCAATGTGGTGTCCAATATTTATTTATTCCATTAATTATTTTTTTAGGAAGCAGAGAAGAATAAGGTCAGCAAAAAGGTGACATTACGTGAACTCTTCGGGAACCGGCAGCTCAGGCAGCCTCTGATCATTGCCATGATGGTGATGATAGCTCAGCAGCTGTCTGGTATCAATGCCGTTATATTCTTCTCCACCGCTATCTTCTCCAAAGCTGGCTTGGATCAGATGGAGTCGCAATATGCTACTTTAGGTAAGAATATGATAGTTATATTTCTTGCTACAAAACACTTCTGTTTTTAGGTAATATTTAGTTTTACTCGTTGGTTGAGTTAGGTATTAGGATTTTTAGAGTTTTCAGTCACTCCATAAAATTAGTTATTAAATCAGTCAGTTAGTCAGTCAGTCAAACAGTTAATCAGTCAGTTAGTTAAAAGTGAAGCCAACAAAAATCTCTATTACAGGAGTAGGAGCCATGAACGTGGTGATGACAGTTATCAGTTTGTTCCTGGTGGAAATCGCTGGTAGGAAGACTCTTCTGCTAGCCGGCTTCAGTGGAATGTTTATCACTACAATACTGCTGTGTGTCTCCAATATGTATGTAAGTATCTGGGGTGCCTAACGCGCGAATATACCGGTTCCTCTATTGATCTTGCATAAATTGCTTATTGTTTATTTATATATATATATATAGTATGCTTGCATAAATACTAATACAAGATAATATGAGATGGAATTAAATAATGATTTGCTTTTCGCATTTAAAGATAGGCAATGTTGACCCGCGTTACCGGGCCAAATCTCGGGTACATTCCGACCTCCAATCGGACCCGCATTCCAAAATCGATATAATATATAATATGAATGAGTAGTGATAACTTGATCAGTGATATTAAACGTAGTGATTACTTGATCAGTGATATGAACGACGATGTTGAACCTAGTGTTGCCTACAAATTAATAGTTTGACTATCGATAGTTTAAATCTAAAATCAGTTATCGATAATCGGTATTATCGATACTATAGTTATTAGTGTATCAATTTTTAGACGGAATTAGCGTCTAAACGTAATTCGAGGAACCTACTTGTACCTACTCTCATAGTTAGCCAGTCAGTTAGTTAATTAGTCAGTAAGTAACGGTCAGTTAGTTAGTCAGCCAGACAGTTGGTTAGTCAGTTAACCAGTTTGTCAGTCTGTTCCACTACTGAATTATTAAAACGTATTCTCTCGTATTACAGACCCACGTGATCTGGGTGTCGTATGTCTGCATCGCGCTGGTCATCCTCTTCGTGGTCATGTTCGCTGTGGGCCCTGGATCCATACCCTGGTTCCTTGTTACTGGTGAGTATCTGGTCACATTGTCTTAGTGTGCAGATGGCGTGTTAATATAAAAGTTGGAGGTCCAAGGAAAAATATTTGAATGAAAATTGTGTTTATAGGGCTCTTAATTTTAAATGGTTTTTAAGTTTATCGTGGAAGCAGTTAATCATTAATGAGTATTACCTCTTTTTTTTTTAAATTTCTTTCAAATTTAACGCAGGACCCTGTGCGCAAAAAAAATTCGCACAAATACTTAATTCGTACCTAAATAATCATTGGCGCTCTTTAAATGCTCGGCCATGCCTTTAGGTGCTAATGTGAAAAGCTAAAGTTTTGCATTAAACAAGCTGCTTAGAATATAATTTAGGTTTTTATTGCGGTAGATGTGGTACGGATAACAGCACGTCGACCTACCACAAAATGTCAAATTTTCTCATTTGAAAATGAACTCTATATGTCAGGCTTAAAGTTGAAAATCTATTGGAGAATTTTTGACTTTTGGGGTAGGTCGACGTACTGTTGACTGTACAAAAAGATGAGACAAAATATATGGCTGCTCACATTTAGCCAGAAAACAATGGCATGCAATAAGAGAGAGAAAAGCATTAACAATTAAAAATACCAAATACACCAAAGAAATAATTAGACACAACAAATTACAATTTACATACATATTTTATATTTTTTCTTTTGTAATATTGTGTTACTATTATATTATTTTGTATTATTAAACAAAGTAAATGACTTAATAAAATTCTTTTCAGAGTTGTTCAACCAGTCTTCTAGGCCAGCTGCGTCCTCAGTAGCGGTCACTGTCAACTGGGCTGCCAACTTCATTGTGGGGCTTAGTTTTCTGTCTATATCGGTATGTAAAATTGCTGTTTTCAAGATAAAAATAAAAAAAAAACAACTGGACCTTAAAAGGAAGCAGCCTTAATATAAAGTGCACTGGCTTGAAGAAAAAATCGCGCACGAAGGGATCTTGCCTATAAAAACGGCAAAAATATCCTGTCTGTTGTATGGGAGCCCCCTTAAATCAAATCAAATCAATTATTTATTTGCCAGAATACACTTTGCATATGCAAGTTACACATTGTTATCTTAAATATTTATTTTATTTTGGTTAAAAACCAAAATAAAATTATATGTTGTTATTGCAGCAACAGAAAACATCATCTGTTTAAATTTCAACCGTCTAACACGGTTTATGATACAGCCTGGTGACGGACAGCGGAGTCTTAATAATAGGGTCCCGTTCTACCCATTGGGTACGGAACCCTAAAAAGGTTTTCGAGTGGCCTCCACGAACTGAGGGCCTAGTGCGAGTGCCACAAACAATCGCTTCACTTACTTCGATTGGAAAGTCAATTACTTTTCTGGACTGGATGACAAGATAGGGTTGCGGGCAGCTGTTGGATGAAAAGCCCAAATTCGCTTGGTGTTCTGTGAGGGAGGCCTATGTCCAGCAGTGGACTTTCAAGTGCTAACGATGATGATGATGATGATGACTAGCCTGAAAAAAAGGACTGCCTGACCCATACAAATGACAGCTTTTATGAGCCCATTTGAAACGCTACATGTATCGAGACGTTAAGTGCATACAGGGTGTACAAAAGAATAGAACACTCCTTAAAACCACGTGATCAAAACTGGTCATATACAACAACTTTTTGTATGGAAGCAACATCGAAATCAAGTTTTTTTGCAACTGCTCCATACAAACTTACTCACATACCTCGATGATATTGTATGGAGCGTCTGAAAATAAAATCACGATTTCGATGTGGCTCTCATTGGCAAAGTTTTATATTACCTGTTGCAGCTGCAGCTGATCACGTTGTTTTAAGGAGTGTCCCATTCTTTTGTACAACTTGTATACAGGGTTACATCGCAAGGTAGTGCCAAATTTTCAGGGACCACTCAGAATCAGTAACTAAATCGATCTACGATATAAATAAACGATCTAAAATCAAACTTATTTTATATTAAGTACTATCTGCTGTTCAAAGATGGTACACGTGGATAATCTTGTCTCATTTATAAAAAATACGCACTATCTCTGTGCAACCTAGAACTTCAAAGTTCAATACAATAATAGTCACAATGGCGCGCGAAAACAAACCTTAGCCTTTTCTATATAAGGTACATTTTTAACAGCAGGAGCGCCCGCGCATACTAGATGTTCAAATTGACAACAAATACCATAAGCAGTGCACCTCTAGATCTTATTTTAAAAAAAAACAACATATAGACGAATTGAGAACCTCCTCCTTTTTTTGAAGTCGGTTAATTAGGCACTACCTTGCCATGGAACCCTGTATGACTGTCATGCTGCCATTACTAATTTAGTTGTATATACTTAAATTGTATTTTTTTTTAGTTTTGTATTATTGTGGTGTCTAAAATAAATACGTTTATTATTCCAGGAGGCGCTCGGATCGTATACATTCTTAATATTCGCGGTACTACAACTGTTGTTCATCTTATTCATACTGTTCAAAGTGCCGGAGACGAAAAACAAAACTATTGAAGAAATCACGGCCATGTTCAGACAGCAAATGTAGAATAAGTTATGGTTTAAAATTAATTTAAATTGAGACAGGTTAAATAGGTATTAAAAATCCATCAAGAGATGTGAACCTCTGCTTTATTAGGCACTGCTTATAATAAACTGACTGCTATAGCTTTAACAGATGGCGTATTAATTAAAATAAGAAAGAAAGAAAGAAAATTATTTTATTAGACACACAAAACAATACAAAAGTAGAACACATGCAAAATACAAAAACATAAAAAAGAAAACGCAAACAAAAAACAACAATTGACAAAAAAAATTGTAAATTTTTGTTTTTAGCAATTCCATGCAAGGCTTAATTGAAGATAAATAACTCTTGTAAATTTTTGTTTTTAGCAATTCCATGCAAGGTTTTAATTGAAGATAAATAACACTTGAAAAAAATCATCGATTTCTTTACCAACTAAGCTACCGAAGACGTCACGTGACAAGATAAAATTCCTCAAGTGTTTTTTCTCGCTGTCACTCGCCCGGCATGCGATGGGACGTGGGTTCGAGTCCCACCTGAGGTCGATGATTTTTTTCAAGTGTTATTTATCTTCAATTAAAACCTTGCATGGAATTGCTAAAAACAAAAATTTACAATGTTTAAGCATTTCTGATCTTAACCAATAGTCAAATATTTGTAAAAATATTTCTATAGGGTGTTGACGGTAGTATACTACTCAGCTATACATATAGCTACAACATTGATCAGAATACGCTGGCTTTGACAACGAGAAAAAACACTTGAGGAATTTCATCTTGTCACGTGACGTCCTCGGTAGCTTAGTTGGTAAAGCACTCGCCCGGCATGCGATGGGACGTGGGTTCGAGTCCCACCTGAGGTCGATGATTTTTTTCAAGTGTTATTTATCTTCAATTATCATTTCTGTCAAATTTTGTATGAAATGACGTACCAAAATTGACAGATTTGACAACTTTGAGATTGTTTTAAGAGTTCATGATTATGGCCCTGAATTGGTTCACACGATATAACTGGTTTTTTTTTTTTTTTTTTTACTTAAGATGGGCTTACTCTTGACCCCAATCTTGCTCTAGAGCATAGATGGGATCTACGATGGAGCGAGCTTGCCCAGAAGATGCCTGATTTGATTGACTGGTTGATTTTGAACAGGTTTTAACAGAGCTGGTTAATTTTGAACCGGTTTTGACTCTTGCTTATCACAATATTTGCGATGTAATCATGCAATAAGAAAACTAGAACTATTCTATATGACACTTATTGTAATATGAAAACGCTAAATCGATATTAATATTTTCGAGAAGTTACGTTTGTTGGTTTGTTGTAGGTGTTTAGAAGATATAAATATATGCAGTAGTACCTTTAGTGGCGAACGAAAAGAACGTTTTCTAAATTGCCTCGAGCAGGGAATTAGGCCAGGTATTTTTTATTAGCCCGCTTTTGGAATTGAATTGACGAGGAATTGAACCCTTGTGCTCAATACGACTTAAAGCGCCACTACGCCAACTGCTACAATTTTATATGAATAAAAAATATGTGACTGTTTGATAAAAAAGAAGGTTAGAATATTTAAATATTTTTATTAAGTTTAAGTATTTTTGTAATGTTGGATGTAAGATTTTAATACTCTAACTAATCTAAGTACGGAACAATCGATGTAAGGAATAGTTTTAAGATACCTAATTGGTTTCGTTTATGCTGGGGCTTCACCTGCGTTTAATACCATTTTTAAGCACGCTATTTCATATAAATATCGTACTTAATAAGCATTATGGTTAAAGATAATAATATTTATAACGTTCGCTAATCTTAACTAAATCTGGATCTGATGAAGAAAGAACAATAACATATAGAGATCTAGGTCCCATTCGATTGTAGCTTAATGTCTTTGTACTACAATGGTGGGCCCATACTCTGTAAGTAGACCTCTTGAATACTATAAATCGACTCTATCAAAGTTTATGAAACCATAAATTACCTAAACAATATTTTGACAATAAGCGCGTACCTGCTTCTCCTATTTTTAGTCTCACGCCATATTTTTAACGTGCAATGACGTCAGACGTATATTAGTCCAGCGTAGGTATCTTCCGCAAGAGCACGTCATGGTATCCATCTAAAACTGTCAAACTTTAATCGATTTTCAACTTTATTTCCGAGCAACAGAGTATACAGGGTGTAAAAAAAGTGCTTAACGAAGCCTTAAACCACGAATTCTATACATAAAACCAAGTAGAATGCAAAAAAAATAATTGCTGGGAAATGACTTTTATTTTTGGGTATCAAAAAAATAACTTATTTCTAACCCGCAATGTATAGCGCCTACGTCACAGAAGAAAGAAGTACTGAAAATGTTTATTATGTTTCTTTGTAAAAAAGTTTAGTATTATCAAACAGAAGTCAATTTTGTAAAAATCTTTGAAAAAAATTTGTATCTTTGACAGTCAATAACTCGGTAACCCGTCATTTCCCAGGTATAGTGTAAAAGAAAAAAATGATCGTAATAATACGTAGAATATGTGGTATTCGGCTTCGTTAGGCCTTTTTTTACACCTGATATTATTAATTGGGGACATTTGACAGTTTGACAGACATGGACACATGAGTTACCTAAGGAGCGGTACTAGATAAGCTATAAGGCTCGGACTTTACGATGCTGAAATCCGTTAGTAGCCGCGAGAATCCGTTAAAAAAACGACCTTATTGCTTAAGCGATGGATTAGAACCGTACTTACCCGGACCGGTTTCCGGCAGCATAAAGTCCGAGCCTAATACATGAAGCTATAGTAAAATTAATGACTATCGGCTCAGCATTTGTGCTTAACTTACAGTCTTTAGACGTACTCTGACTAATCTGTGACTTACAGCGACAGTATGCTTATTATGTAGTGTAATCTGTGGCAAAAATAAAACAGATCGTAACTTAAGTCATCGTGGTTGTTATAAAATTGTAATTGTTTGTAATCTCAGATAGATTTTCGTAATGATTTTCGTCTGATTGTTCTTAGCCTAGGCTCCTGGTTAAATGAAAGTCATTTTTGTAGCATTTCTATTTATTTTAGACATAACATGAAGTAATCTCCAGAAGTTTTTAAATTTTACATGAAAAATAAATGTTATTTTTTAAATGTGTTACGCTTTTTCATTTTATCTTGCAAAATACCTAGTTACAGTCATACATATTTTAAAAAATCCGTAAGACACAAAAGAGGGCCCTGAGCTGAGACAAAGGTGAAAAGGTAAATAGTGGTTGAGTGAGTCTGTATCAGGAAAGAGGTTTTTTTTTAAAAATAAATAAATATTAGTAGCGGAAGCACTTGTGTTCAGAAATAAGAACTAATGACGTTACAACAAAACTAAGATCCGAGACAGTACACAGAAATAGTTTTCTACATTAACCCGACTTAGTTATAATAATATGCAGAACATCCTTGTACAGAAATTTCGTTGTAAACAGCATCGAAAAAACTATCCCTGAGCACCGTAGATGTGCTTCTAATCTTGGGTTTTATTTTTAAGTAACTATCGTTTCGTATCTCTACTTATCGATATTTTACTGCACAACCCTAGCCTAACCTTTTGACTTTGACATTTGACCTGACACTGACAACCAGCTGTTCATTGTCAAAATAATGTAAATGCGGTCCGTATTGACCCGAACATGATTTTAGCGCGCCCTAATCTCATTCTGAATTGAAATTGCCAAACATAACCCTACGTTTCAACACACTAAAATCAAATTTGACTCGATTCGGAACAATGACAGCGATGCATTTTTGATTTTGTTTTCGGATATTATAATAAGATGTAAGGGTTTCGAAACTTTTATATAGAAATGGCTTCATAAAATTCACTCAAAATTACCTATAATAGTGGCCGGCTCTCAATGCAACTGTAAAATGGACGAATACTTCAGTGCTACTTTGGATAAACTAGTAAGTTAAGTCTAACCTAGTTTACATCGCTACATAATCTTAGTTTTATCACTGATCAAGGCAAGTTTTATCTACACATATATTACAAATTTACTAATATTTTTGCAATGTAGCTTATAATAAAGAGCTCAAATTAAATCCAAAGAACTTCCTTCTTCGCAGATAAAATATGGATAATATTTTCAAAAATTAGTCAACCAGTTTAAAAACTTGTTTCGCTTTCACAAAACAATATTAAGAATTTAGGCTACAGAGAATAAAATAGTAGATTTCCCAGTTCAATAATCAGTTATTAACCTTTATAAAATGCTCATACTCATGTAAGACTAATTTTTGGTATAAAGTTAAAGTTTTATCTAAACTTTCACAACTCAAGATTAGTTTTGTGTAATAAATAAAAGTTTATTCAACTATATGGCTGGACCGATTTTGAAAAAACTGCTAGACAAATAGACCATAAAATTTTCTAATAAGGACACAGGCTTTTTAGAAGAACAAAAAAGTAATATTTTAGTGACTGTCAGGTTTATAAAATATGGGGACCAGGAGTAAATATCACTACCCAGGGGCAACAGGGCCATTGCTATTTGGGAGTGCAAATATTATAGAAAAATAAATTTAATCAATCAATTTCTAATTAAAAAAAAAAGTTTTTTTTTTCATGTGATATTGTTACACAATGTTGTGATGTAAGTGCCTAGCACCTAGAGCCACAGAGCCACTGTTAACTAAAAAAACATAATGTGTTGGTTTATTTATACCAGGTTTATTTTACTGTGAAATAAAGATGTTACAATGATTGTAAAAGATTAATGCTGTATAAAAAAAATTAAAATTTAATTTTACCAACTGCTTAATTAAAACTAATCTAAATAGTAAAGAAATAATGTTGTCTACAATTTGATACAAAATTTAGAAAACTGCATATTTCGAAATGAGTTTCAAACTTACTTTTTTCCTAATTAATTTAATCAAACCTTGTCATGATTGATATTGAGCTAAGTATAAGTATATGTGAGCTATGCTATAGCTATGAGTTGAAAATATTTGTCATTTTGTGTAGTAAAGGCACCAAAGTATTGTATTTTTGTACTGTTAACTTTACAATGTATAATGTAAAACTGTGTCTAATAAGCAGTGGTTATCAGTAATGTAATAATGGTTAACCAGCTGTTGGATTACATATTTTTAACAATACTTCTTTAGTCATGGGTATTTAGCTCATATCAATAAGTCCAACTAGATTTAAGTCATTCACTTCCAGGCTCTAAATTTCAGAATTAATAATACAAAAAAATATATTAACTTTCTAATTAACACGATGTTTTAAAATACATGTAGGTATACCTACAACTACAACATTTGGAGAAAAAATAATAATAAAAAAAACTAAAAAAAATATCTACTTTGAATGATTGATTTTATATGCGTAATCTACAAATATATATATCGCGTTTTCACAGCTGAGAAAACATAGTTATGGCATCCGCACTTGTCCGGTATTTTTAGAACTCTTCCTTCTAGTCTATAATTTCAAATGTTGTGTGCAAAATAAAATAAATTCTATGCTTACATTTTTTTTCAGAAATCAGACAACTATGGGGAACTAACACTAATTTTAGGTAACGAGAGTTGCGACCTAGATTCCGCTGTCAGCGCTTTAGTCTACGCTATTTTTTTACACTGGCAATACCAGCAGATAAAATGCAAAGTGTGTACAAAGATAAATAGGGATGAAGACATGTTTAGAGATGATATTTTTGTCCCAATATTAAATGTGGATAGAGATGACTATGAATTGAAGACTGAAGTAGCATTTTTCTTTAAGGAACATGGTATCACTGCTGAAAAGTTGATATTTAGGTTAGTGTTGCTATCAATTCTGAATGTATTCGATAAAATACCTGTTAATATCGTATTTTTATGCAAATAAAAATTGAATGATTGATCAACTAATTCTTAAAATCTGCCAACTGAACCCGGCATAGCTCAAGAGGGGTTCCGTACAACCGTATATTAACCGACTCTTATTCGGCTAGTCAAAGAAAGTGAATTGACGGTCAAACAGGGTTATCAGAAATGACGAAGCTATTTATCCATTCCTAAACGCTTTAGCGAACGATGCTGTCATCATCATTCGCCTGCCTTGTTCTCAAGTCATCTGGGGTCGGCGCAGTATGTTTTCTTTATCCATGAAATCCGGTCACTCGTCAATTCGTCATCGAGTCAGTCACTACCTTCTCAGACATATTGGCCCTTACTCACACAAATCATCTCCCTTCATAGGTCGTCCTCTACCTCTCCATCCATCAATAGTCATATCTATTACTCTATTCGTTACATGCCCGTGTGCCATTCTCATCATATGTTCTGTACCAAGGCAAACGGTTTCCTTTCAACAGGTGTTACATGTTGTGCCCCTTTTATACTGCCTCTAAGATATTCCGTTTGTCCATTTTCGTCACCACACACCGACCTTTATTCTCATTTCTGTTGCATGCAATCGTTTTTCATCTACCTGCTTAACATCCTGCATTCAGATAGTAGAACAGGTCGCTTCGCACAACAATAAAAAATTCCTTGTATCTCAAATACTGTCCAGAAATGTGTAAGGCTGACGACATTTCTTGTTATTTCAGAAACGACTTAGATCTACATCAGTTAGTGTCCACAAAAAGACCCAAAGTGGTGTTAGTAGACCACCACACATTGTCAGCCAAAGACAAATTCCTAGCTCCATATGTCACTGAGATCATAGACCATCGGCCCATAGACAAATCGTCTTGGAATTACAAGGAGGACACTAGAAGTACCATAGAGACTGTCGGTTCTTGTTGCACGCTGATCGCGCAGAGGGTGAAAGATCTGGCTACTCTAGTAGCCAAAGATGTGGACTTTTTTAACGCGTATCCTATGTGCAGTGACATGTTGCATAGTAAGTACATAGTTTTCGGTGTTTATTCAATATTGTTTGTCCATAGTGTTGACTGAAAGATTTACGTTATGGATCTGGCGATTTGCTAGCTTATTAAAAGGATTTGCTTAAATCATAGTTAAGATCAAGTGCTGCTTGTCGACTATTTGCCGTCAGTAAATACTGCAGTACTTCGGTCACGTGGCTAGACGCGAGCCAAATAGCTTGGAAAAGTTGTTGTTGGTCACTTGGAAGGAAAAAGGAGCCGTGGAAGATCACCTACTCGATGGATCGATGCCGTGAAAGAAGCCTGCCAGGGAACTCTATAGACGCCAATCCGAAAAGCGGAAACCGTGTGGAGTGGCGAGCATTGGTGCGAAAGATAACGGACTCTAGTAGTCACGATCATCAATCATGAGGAAGCAAGGAAGAAGAAGAAGAATCAGAGTGTGCAGCTAAAGAACCCTCGCTTTCGCTTCGCTTTGAACTTGCTTACAAATCAATAGTGTGATAGAACTCTTATTGCTTGCCATATGAGTCGGCTGGTGCTTATCTCCTGCAATGCTTAAAAGAGGTTAAATATATTTTCGTTTTCAGGTACAATAATTTTAGATACAGTCAACTTTTCCAAGGATCTGAATAAGGCGACTCCTCACGACGAAGACATAATACTCTTTTTGGAGACTTTGCTTAAACCGAGTGACTATGAATCGGAACGGTAAGTCAGTTGGGCTTGTCCCAACGCGTCTATACTAATGTAAACTTTAAAACTAGCTGAGTCTGCAATTGTTTGCGTGAACTACAGCATGTTTGGTATATGACTTATATCCTACGTCCTACAGGAACATTTAAATAGGATAAAAAGTATCCTCTAAGTTAATCCAGATCATATTCTGTGTGTGTGCAAATTTCATCCAAATCCGTTTAGCCGTTTACGAGTGTTAAGTTATAATATTGTATGGTGGGATTAAATTAAATAGGTTACGGACCCAGGTAGGCCGAAGCAGGGAGAACCTGCACAGGTGGGGTTACAGCTCGGAGGGTGCATGTCTATGCGGTATTTCCCCCTAGACAATGGCTCATCTTCTGACATGCCCAGCGTGTCCCTACACCTGCACACGCGAAGATCTTTGCAAGGCCACCGATAGTGGTCTATCGTTGGCTGAGTTTTGGTATTCACATATATGAAAGCCTGAGTCGACACGCAAAGAAGAAGAAGATGGTGGGATAAATTATGCCTATATACGAGGACGGACTACTGCTGAACATAGGCCTCCCCCAGTGACTTTCAGCTTGTCCAGTTGCGCGCGGCCTGCATCCAGGGGCTTCCCGTAACCTTTACCAGGTCGTCTGTCCACTCGTGGACTTCGTAAAGGACTCGCCTACCTTTATTATCAAAGTGTATCGTTCGATTTTTCTAGAAAAAGCAAGCTAGATCGCCTATCAAGGGCTAAAAGCAATGTGTCATCCCTGACCGCGGCGCAACTCCTCAAGAAAGATGTCAAGATTTTTGGCAGCGTTCTTGTACCCAGCTTTCCTATACTGGTCCAGGTAAGTTTAAAGGCGGATTTTCATTAGACGTTGGCCCAGTCCCACTGATCGGAAAAAATAACGAAATATTACTAGGAGGATGGGAGAGGAGGTTCGTAGTGAGATATTACGTGTATTTATATTTTCATTGAACGTGCGATTTCTAAACAAAAAGGCGATTCGGGTCCTTAGCTCGCCGTTGTTTGTTTTGTACCAAAAAATACACGTGATTTTGGGTACGAGGGGGGAGGGGTACTAAAACCACCTCACCACATATCAACATAGGGAGGGGGAGTTAAAAAATTTCCAAAAAAACATCACGTGATTAATGGACGTCCCCTTTAGTACTTTGGTATCAAACAAAAGGTCTTGGCGAGGACATTACAAATATCTTCAAAAATCATACCTATCCTTATTGTCAAAATAAAAATATATATATCTTTAAAATGCGGTTGCATGTTTTTCAAAAAAAATTACGTAGCTGGGTCATAGTTTTTTCAACTTTATAATTAATTTTTAGGGATATAATTTAGGGCAGACCGCAGAATAAATTACTTCCTACGCTTTTTAGATAAAATAGATCCCTTTTTACCGAGCGTGAAATTCTAATTTTTGCAATCTCTTGTAGCTGTAAAAACACAAACTTCTATGTTACTGCAATCAAAAGTTTTGACATATACCTAGATGGTACAACTAGCGGCACGAAAGGTGAGCGCTGGGCGAAAGATTCGCAGAAGACCATTACCTACGATTACGTGATTGGCTATATACTCGTGACGCGCCTGCACCGCCGGCCGGGATTGGTTGTCAGCGCGTGTGCGCGAAGCTAACAACCAATCCCGGTAAATAAATCAAGACGCGTGTGCGTATTTGATGCGATGATCGTCTCATAAGACGCGCAAAGCGTTCCCCACTCTTTGCCCCGATGCCTATAATCCACGATGCGCGAGTCTAAGGATAGCTACACACACACATAAGCGGGCCGTCAATGTCGGTTCGGCCAATATTCAAACAACGCAACCGCTTATGTGTTTAGCTACCCTCAGGGTTGCTACACACATATTTGGGCCGGCATTAATCGCCAAGCTGGGCGGCAAAACCTCTCTTTTTTTTCTTTTCTTAAAATTATGAAGATGGATAATGTAGTAGATCCTTCGGCTCGGCTTTGATTTTTCTTCGAAAAATTCTGCCGAACCTACAATGCCGGCCCAATTATGTGTGTAGCTACCCTGATACGCACTTGACCGGTTTTTTAAATAGCGACTTTTGTTTTACTAATTATAAACCTTGACAAGGGTTATTTATTAGCAAAGGGATCGTCCATTAATCACGTGATGTTTTTTAGCAACTTTTTAACTCCCCCCTCTGGTGATATGGGGTGACTGGTGAGGTTCTGAACTACGTGCGAACTAAAAGAAATTACGTGTATTTTTTTGGTACAAAAAACGGCAGTCTTTTCGGTTTAGAAATCGCGCGTTTAAAAAATAAATACGCGTGATATCTCACTTAAACCCCCTCACCTCGCCCCTAGTGATATTTCGTGATGTTCTCCTCGACAGGAGTTCCTACAGAAGCCGGGCGCACAGCAAGCCCTTTCAGAGGCCATAATCAAGGGAGAATGCTCTGTAGCCCTCCTACTTGGCATGGACTACAAAGAGGGAATGAAGAGGGACACCGCCGTATACTCCGACCAGCCTGAGAGGGCCGAGCGCGTATGTGTAAATTATATTGTGTATTTAAATATTTTTGGTCAAAAACCTCTCGTTTTTTGGGTGGTTATGACCGGCAATAGCACAGTTATTAGCCGGGATATTTATTATTATTTATTTCTCAAAATAGAATACCTACAATTCATATACTTAAGAAACTCTAGCTACATAAATTGCAGTGGTCTTCAAGCGGAACGAGTCCACAAAAGGTTTACATAATTTATTGTAGTTATTAACTCAATAAATTCTGTAAACAAATATATATAAAGTTAGCAGTCGGGTAATAAATAAATCGTAACGATTGCGCCGATTTTGTATACTTTGTACTTTGTTTTATACCTGCCAATTATAACGTTTAAACAAAACAAAGCGACAGCTTATAACGAGAGTCTTTTTTTGTTTTCTTTTGTTATGAAAAAGGTTAACTAACAACTTTTAAATAAAAAAAGTTATAATAAACTTTAATCTTATTAATAGGGTAAATGTAAAGCCTCAAAGGCGAACACAACTTGCATATACAACTCAATCTCAAAGCATTACACATGAAAGGAAATGAAATTTCTTTATTCTGTACTAGCGACCCGCCCCGTCTTCGCACGGGTGCAATGCTGATACTAAATACACTACATTATACATATAAACCTTCCTCTTGAATCACTCTATCTATTAAAAAAAACCGCATCAAAATCCGTTGCGTAGTTTTAAAGATTTAAGCATACATAGGGATATAGGGACAGAGAAAGCGACTTTGTTTTATACTATGTAGTGATATAGGCTTTCTTCCGGGCACTTATACACAAAACGACGTTACCTACTTTAAATTGACTTACGAGTTTGTTACTTATTTCACCTTGTATATTTCAGCTCAGTACATTCATCGAGCAATGGACATCCCCCCCACTCGAGCTGAGCAAACTTCCTCCCCCTCAAGGGACCCCCTGCCACTACTACAAACAAATGAATTTAACAGCAACAAGAAAGCAGTACATACCAGTTTTAAACGAATATTTGAATAATAAACAATTTATTTAGAGTTTTTGGCGTTTTATTTTTTAAACAACCTTCGTTTTATGGAGTGTAGAAAGTAAAGGAGGACCATCTCTGTGTATTGAAGTGTCCGTAAAAAAGCTTAAACTGGCGGCGCCACTGTAGCTAGGGATAAATTTTAAAGAACGTGCCGGATAACAGATGATGTATTTCTGTTGCCGCTATAACAACAAATACTAAAAACTGGAATAAAATTAATATTAAAGGGAGCTCCCATACAACAAACGTGATTTTTTCGCCGTTTTTATAGATAATGGTGCGGAAGTGCCTAACCCTTCGTGCGCGAGTCTGACTCGCACTTGGCCGGTTTTTTTTCAACTATTCTCTTATGTGAGACAGTTCTCCATTACCTGTCAAAGTAGGTACAATCCATATTTCGTCTATCTATTCTGACAGGGTTTGTGTCGCTAAACACATAATCGGGCCGGTATTATTAGGTAGACGACCTCCGTAGCCGAGATGCGAGCATGCCGGAACATATGGTGCGTCGCGCCATCTCTGAGGTTCCGGGTTCGATTCCCGTTCGGGTCAATGTAGAAAACGAACTTTTCTATATTGTCACGAGTCTGGGTGTTGTCGTACCGTCGTTGTTTCTGATTTCTATAACACGTCCTTGAGCTACTTACCATAGGATCAGAACAATGTATGTGATGTTGTTCAATATTTATTTATTTATATTTATTATTAATCGGCAAAGCCGACTAGACCGAATAAGTATGTGTAGATGGATGTAATGTAGAAGATGCTTCGGGACGGCTTGTTGTTTGACAAATACCTACTGCCGAACCAACAATGCCGGCCTTATTATGTGCATCGCAACCTTTACTTGTAAAATATTTTTTTTACAAAAAATGTGAACGTGCTAACAACATAAATGCCGGCCTTATTATGTGCTCGCTGTGTATCGCTACCTTTGTAAAATATTTTTTTTACAAAAAAGGTGAACGTGCTTACAAGTTACAACATAGTTTATTGAAGAGGTGAACATAAAAATTGAGAAAAAAACTCCCCTATACATTTTTATCGAAGTTTCTTTATCTTAGTATTATTTCGTTGAGCGTTATTTTTTATAAAATAAAATAAAACACAGCACCCGATTCTCGAATATTCTTTTTTCCCTAGACTAACTTAGCCTAGCGTGTGGAAAATTTTTATGGAAATAAACTTATTGTTATTCATATTTAATAAAAAAAACATTATACACCGTGAATTTTGAGATACCTGAGAAAATTAACTAACATACTCAGATATCGATATACATCGAATTTGGCGAATAAAAAAAACGGAACGGCGTACGGCGTTGGCGTACGGAAGGAATAACTATGAATGAAAAAAAAATCATTCATAGTTATTCCTTCCGTACGCCAATATTACGCGACTAAATTAGGTGGATTTTGGTTCCGTTAAAGTTGGAATGATAATGATTACTATTTGAATTAGCAGGACTTTTATAGTGCATATTTTTTAAGGAATGTTAGGGACCTATTAAATAAATTTCTCATAAATAAAATTTTTTTATTCGCCGAATTCGATGTATATCGATATCTGAGTATGTTAGTTAATTTTCTCGGGTATCTCAAAATTCACGGTGTATCTATTTATTATATATATATCGGGTTGAAAAAAAAGGCTTAACGAATACCACATATTCTACGTATTATTACGATCATTTTTTTCTTTACCGAGTTATTGACAGTCTAAGTAAAATTTTTATTTTAAAGATTTTAACAAATTTGACTTCTGTTTGTTAATATTAAACTTTTTTACAAAGAAACATGATCCGCTTACACACAGGCATAGTCTGTGGCGTGCGCGCTATACATTGCGGGTTAGAAATAAGTTTTTTTTTTTTGATACCCACAAATAAAAGTCATTTCCCAGCAATTACTTTTTTTGCATTCTTCTTGGTTTTATGTATAGAATTCGTGGTTTAAGGCTTCGTTAAGCCTTTTTTTGCACCCTGCTAAATATATTTGTTTGCTTTACAACTGACAGTAGCTATTATAGGTATGTTAGCATGTCATACAATTTTAATAGTATCAACAACCTTATACCCTTTAAATGTAGTTATTCAAAACAATGTATTCTATAAAAAAGCATTTTAGGAAAAAAAAAATTACAAGGACATTTTCACATAATATTGTTCATTATAATTATAAATAGAATTCAGATTATTTGCCAGCACTAAATATAAGTATTACATCGAAAATCGTAGTAAAAAGACAATAAATTATTAAATTGAAACACTGTACTGTAGAGAAAGCGTCATAATCTTACTAACTTTTAGTTTTTCTCTAGTTAATGTTACGTAGTACAAAAAAATAGGTGTATAATTGAAAGTAATAAATACTACTGAAGCGTGACATGCGTTTTGTCGTAAAACACGAATCAAAATGCGAAAGTCAATAATAAAATGCAAGTTTACTGTTCAATACTGAAATATGATTTTTTTTTATGTGTTTGTACTTGGTAAGTATTTTTGTTTTTATTAAACCGTTGCGGAAGGTTCTTGTAGTGACTGCGAACAAAAGACGCAGGGCGAATTTCATAAGCGTTCGAAAGTTCGAATTGAATTGGAATTCGAACTTTCGAACGCTTCGAAAATACGAATTTCTAAGAATCTTAAACAATAGGGATGACTACTAACTTTTTTTCTTCATCTTTCAAGTAGATTATTAAAAAAATATTGGACACGTATTTTTTTTTTCACTTAATCAAAGTATAACAGAGTTATATTGATTTGAAATGTCGCATGACGTCATGCCTAGGTAGAAACACGTTACGATCACGAGCCATCCTCCTGAACTTTGACGCGCTTTTTTTTATATTTTTTTGGTTAATTAACAAAAGAAAAAATAAGAACCCATAATTTTTTGATAACTTAACCGACGAGTCCGTCGGTATATATAAATAGAATTTAATTTTATTTACCCAGTCGGCACCTTATTTCCTATGAATTCGAATGCTATTCTTGTGAATTCTTATGTTTTAAAAATACGCCTGCAAGGCTTCCACCTGGTGGACTGACGACCCAGTCAAGGAAGCCTTAGGTGCGAACCGCCCAGCTCCCCTAGCATGACCAACAAAACACGATATGATATGATATAGCGATTTATCGACACCTAACTGTCTAAATATGAACTTATATCGAAACAGGACCGTGACCGGACGTGCTCGCAATTTGACCGGCAAAGCCGTGCCGTTATGACAAATCAAAACGCAATCTGAACTCGTTTAAAGATGTCTTTTCTAGCGAGTAACACTGGAAATTCTTATCGATACTTCAATCCTTTTTGAATAAGCTTACGGGTCGTCCATTAATCAAGTGATATTTTAGCAATTATAAAAATACAATTTATTTTTTGGTACTAGGGTACAAGCAACAAGGAGTCAAAGTTACGCACCGTTTTTCCGTTAAGAAATCGCGCGTTCAAATTAAAAATTATACACGAGATATCTCACTACAATCCCCCACTCCCCCCCTTTAGAGGACCATAATTAACTGTAATTACTATCCTAATTTTAGCATTACCAATATTTACTCGAGCATCATCTGGTCTAGACAATATAACGAAGAAGCCACCTCTAAAAACTCTAGACTGTAAAAACATAAAGTGCCCGGCCGTAGAAAACCCAATATGTGTCAAGATGAAACATAAAAACAAAGCAGTAACAAACAAAACGACTTATATTGTTATGATTAATAAGTGCGAAATGAACTATATGAAATGCCATCAAAGTGAGTATTAAATTCTTTTTTATATCATACAGAAATTTAACAGTGTTAAAAAAACAATATTCAGTCGAATTGAGAACCTCCTCTTTTTTTGAAGTTGGTTGAAAATTAGGAGCCAACCCACACTAAACCACCCCCTAAAATTTTGGTCGTATTTTTTTAACGTTTGCCTGCTACAACTAGCGGCACCGATGTTGAGCACTGGGAGAAAGATGCACATAAGATTATTACGATTACGTGATTGGCTAAACGTGCGACGCGCCTGCACCGCCGGGCGGGATTGGTTGTTAGCTCCGCGCACACGCGTCTCTGATACGATAATCGTCTGGTAAGATGTGCAAAGCGATCCCACTCTTTGCCCCAGTGCTCAACTTCGGTGCTGCTAGTTGTACCTAGTTTCCACTACTGTTTATTTCTAGTTTAGTACTGTATTAAATTTTTAAGTGGCACTCAGAGCCGTCACTTAACTTTATGCTATTACAAAATGGTTGCTTAAGAAAAACCTGTAGATAATTAGACGCTAAGAACAAAGACAATTATTGATTGAACAAAAATGTTAATTTTATTGTTACTTGACGTTTCTGAGTATTAAATAAATAAATAAATATTGGCCAACATCACATACATTGCTCTGATCCTAAGGTAAGTAGCTAAAGCACTTGTGTTATAGAAATCAGAAACAACGACGGTACCGCAACACCCAGACCCGAGCCAATATAGAAAAGTACGTTTTCTACATTGACCCGAGGATCGAACCCGGAATCTCAGAAACGGCGGCGCCATTTACAGTCCGGCGTGCTCGCCTCTCGGCTACGGAGGTTATCGTCTTTAGGGTCTTTAGGTCATCTCATCGTCGTCAGGATACTAGTTCGTACGGACAACAGCACGTCGGCCTACCACAAAATGTCAAATTTTCTCATTTAAAATTGAACTCTATATGTCAGAATTAAAGTTGAAAATCTATTGGAGAATTTTTGACTTTTAGGGTAGGTCGACGTGCTGTTGACCTGTACCTCTTTCTTTAAAACTTAAAAATAACGCCATAAAGCCTTAGAGCATTCAACCAACAGGAGACGCCATTGACAGGCATTCCCCTCTGCCACAAGTCTATGACCGTCGATCACAGAGGTTATATAAAACTATTTGCAGCGCGTTCCGCCATCATTGGCAAATCACGGTTAGCGTGGAAGGACAGCAGCTAAAAATGCCAAATTACGCCGTGTGCTCGTGTTAAAAAAGATCAGAAACATTTTATGTGCTAAAGGACAACGTATATTTTCATCTATAAGTATTATTGAGTCTCGATATTAGCAAATAATGCCTTAAAATTGCAAAAACCTTATAAAATTCGTCAATCAAAAAGTGATACCAGTAAAAGGAAAAAAATCCTATTAAGCGTAATTTTTTATACTGAAGTTCCCAGAATTGAAATCACACTGGTATTTCACGTTTAATATTTTTAATAATATTAATTACAATAGATTCTTATTGAATTAATATTATATATCACAGTTAACAAATTATGATTCTTGTTTAAGTTTTGCGCATTTTATTGGACTTAATAATTACCTAGTTTTAAAAGTATCAATACTATAAATATTTGCATATAATCGGTCTAGTTCAATAATATAATATATTTGCGAACTTCACTTTATTGTGAAAATTTGAGATTTTTACTGATACCTACGCTGGCCACCCTGCAGCAAAGTTGGTGATGGGATAGCACAAAAACAAAATATCGATATCGATTTAACCACTTGACCTTTAGGTCACCTAGATTTGGGATTCCACTTGGACGTATTTCCAAAATGGGAATATATTCGGTAACATTCACAATGAACCCACCCGTTGGGAAAATAAACGGGTGGATTCAATTTTATTGTTTATATGAATTTATACTATAACACAAAAATAATATTAAGACTTAGGTTACAAGCGTTTTTGTTGTTATTTATTTACACATACAATAAAAAACAGTATGCTGTTATAAATTTTGTTTAATTTGGTTGCTTTACTGTAAGATTACGGATCTTATTTATATTACAATAGGCATTATTATAATGTGTCCATATTAAGATATCAGTAAATATTAATTTTCATTATTTTTGCGAAAATATAACATTACAAAGGGTGACGACAAAATCTTCGAGGCACCTTAAATATCTTATCATTAATCTTAGGCTCGGTCTATACCCAGTCAGAAACCGGACCGGGTTAACGCGGATTCAATCCATCGCTTAAGCAATAAGGTCGTTTTTTGAACGGATTCTTGCGGATGCTAACGGATTCCGGCAGCGTATAGACCGAGCCTTAAACTCTAGAGAA
The DNA here is from genome assembly GCA_950371115.1 of Anania fuscalis. Taxonomy (NCBI): domain Eukaryota; kingdom Metazoa; phylum Arthropoda; class Insecta; order Lepidoptera; family Crambidae; genus Anania; species Anania fuscalis. The sequence goes on from OX493354.1 coordinate 5,129,143, forward strand.
ACGTGTGTTTTGTAACAGATTATTTATTATTTAAGCGTATTTTATGGCTCGGACTATAACCACTCGGAAACCGGTCCGGGTAAGTACGGTTTTAATCCATCGCTTAAACAATAGGGTCGTGTTTTGAACGGATTCTCGCGGATTTGATAATGTTTCGGATAATGATTTTTATTAATTATTATTTACCACCTTCTCGATTACTAATTAAGTCATAAAAATGAATCCATTCCAAAGAAACATAACTTTATATTATATTTAAAGTATCCGAGCCAACCATCCCCAGTCACCACCACAGACAGACCCAGACCAATAATACCTACTTGAATTCATTTACAACTTTATGTCTTAGCAAGCAAAAAGATAGGTATTATGTTTTTCTTATTTCATGATAGCACTAATATTTGTTAACTTTTTCTTATGCAAAAACAAAAATGTTTTTCCTTTGTCCTTTACAAAATTCAACCTTCTAACTTTCCCTCAATTATATTTACGATTTTTGCGGGTTATAGCCCAGTATTTTTTTATCATAATTTAACACAATTCACCTGAAAACCAAATTATACAGGTATTTCTTGCAGTTTTAGGCTTATACTTTAACCAGCCGGAATCTGTTAGAATCCGCTAGAATTCGTTCAAAAACGACCTTATTGCTTAAGCGATGGATTGAAACCGTACTTACCCGGATTTCCGGCTGGGTATAGTTCGGGCCTTAGACTCAACCATACTGACGTATATTAATAAATAACCCTGTAGATGTTAATGAAAGCCAAAAGTCATGTTTCTATCTTACACATAATAAAGAGTCTGAATTGAATAAAACCTTATCATAATACTGTCAGAACACATCGATAAAATTTATCGATAGTGTTAAGCACTATCTTCGTTTATTTAAAACTGACGTCACACTCGTGCATGGATAAGTTGTCCTTGTGTGTGAATATATTTGTGTGCGTCTAGTTTAAGCTAGTGTTAGATATTTTTTGTTGTGTGCGAGCGTAGCAATGACATTCAAAATGCGTTAGTGTTCATTTACTATGTGTGCGTTACTCCCTGCCCCCCGCAAGAAATGACAGACTTTTTCGCATAGAAATAAGCGAGCTTGTCGTCTCCTGTTGGTTGAATGCTCTAAGCATAAAGCGCTCTCCAGACTTAGTAAGCGAATCGCGCGCGAATGCCGCGAAGGTCCGCGAACGCTAAGTGCCGTTCCGAGCTGTATGCTTCACACTTACTGTCTTATTCAGAGTGCATTTGCTAGTACTGTGGGTGGGTATAGAACAGTGGTTTAACCTTATTCCCAGACTAGCAAATGCACTCTAAGACAGTTATGGCCTTACTACAAAAAGATAGACTGGTGTTAAACACTTGTCTAAAGATTAGTCAACCAATTTGAAATGTTTCTTAATAATATGTCTCGAATGTCTGATGTGGCAACTTTTCTAATTGTTTGACTAATTTTAGACAAGTGTTTAACCCTAGTCTATCTTTTTTGTAGTAAGGCCATTAGCGTTTACGAACCTTCGCGGTCGCGGCATTCGCGCGCAATTCGCAGTTTTGAACGCGCTTTAGAAATTGCGTTCTGAAGTAAAAACTAGTTTGGTTCAAACACTACATGACAAAGACGCAGCTCTAAAACCGAAGGTAGCCGATTAAGCTGTCTCTTTCTACCTTTCTACATGTGACAAAGACGACGCTCTACAAAACCGAAGTTAGTTAGGTGTCTTTTAAAATATGACGACGAAAAGAAACAATAGAAGATTTAAAAACAAACCAATAGTTAGGCTCGGAGTTCGGACTATAAGCAACCGGAAACGGCTCCGGGTTAGCCCGGATTCAATCGTTGCTCAAGCAAGGTCGTTTCACGAATGGGTTCTAAAAAATTCCGGCCGGAAATAGGAAATAGCTGCTTATGGTCCGAGCATCCTACCTACTCAAAACTTATTTTTTGATTAAGTCTAACAAAGACCTAATAGTACCTTCTTAATAAGCTACTTACTATTATTGAAGATAAATAACACTTAAAAAGAGCATCTACCTCAGGTGGGACTCGAACCCACGTCCCTTCGCATGCCGGGCGAGTGCTTTACCAACTAAGCTACCGAGGACGTCACGTGACATGATGAAATTTCTCAAGTGTTTTTCTCGCTGTCTGTGTTATTTGTCTTCAATTAAACCTTGCATGGAATTGCTAAAAATAAAAATGTTCAATTACTTACCATTATTCTGTTTTAAAATTATTATTTTTTGTAGATGTGGACGCATCAATTGTGCAAATGAAATATTGCGACCATGGTCATAATACAAAAATAGGTATGTATTGTGTCACTGGAGACTTAAGATGGATTTTGACCAAAACTTGGCAACTTCTACGACATTTTGTCGCTCCGATTAGGTCATTCCTTGTAGGGAGGGACAGTTTGCGGATCCGCACTAGTACTGCCGAATCGATTTTTCCTATCTATGGTTCACCATGAAATTTAGTTACACTGTCGATAGCATTGATACAATATTACAATCCTATAGTATCGATACAGTGGATTGCTAAAATATGTCAATACCATTGATACGCTTAAATATACAATATCGTCGCTATTGATAATTTTGTACTATTAGATTGTACAGTCAACAGCACGTCGACCTACCCAAAAAGTCAAAAATTCTCCGATAGATTTTCAACTTTAAGCCTGACATATAGAGATCATTTTCAAATGAGAAAATTTGTCATTTTGTGGTAGGTCGAAGAGCTGCTGTTGTCCGTACACCGTGTTTTAACACTACTATTAATAGTAAAATAGTTCAGTATTACTAATCGATTGTATCGATATTGTTAGATTGTAGGATAGTATCGATAGGCCTATCGATATTTTGGCTTTTTTGCGATAATATCGAGAGGACTTTCATATCCATTGTGCCGATAGGTCTTCATCTCCCACCTTGTTAATTATGTCTACAGTGGCCAACCTCTACGATGACGGTTTAGTGCCTTCCAGGTTGGCCAAAACTTTATAAAAGCGTCCTATTATTTTTTAAAACCCTGTTTGATTAAACGGGGTTTTATTATATGATTATCATCATCGAGATGGCTATAAATTTTCGAACTTGCCGCCAGGCTTTGTCGATTAATGCCGGGCCGGTGTGTAGCTACCTTAACTTGTAAGTTCTGTTTTTAGATAAATCAAAGCAGCCTGGGAATAAACGAGCTAAAAGGAGTGCAGTACATCATGGTGAGTTTACATAATATTAGGTTGGGTAAAAAAACTTTTCGCATTATAGTATGTATGAACTTGTAATAAAATCTCTTTGGCTATTTGTATCTGGCTGGTTTTGGTATCATTAAAAGCTTAAATTTAAAAGAAAATAATTCCAAAATCAAATTAGGAAAATGTGTGTTTTTCATTTGTTTTTTGTACTGTCAAGATGAGTGAATCTAATGAAGAAATTCGGTAAAATTTTACTACAAAATCGGTAAAAATGCAACGAAAGCCGCGAAAAAAATTTGCGATGTTTATGGACCTAGTGCAGTGTCTGTGAGAGTAGCACAATATTTGGTTTAAGCGTTTTGAATCCGGAAATTTTGATGTCAAAGATGGAGTCGCTCCGGTCGCCCTATTACGGATAAAATTGATGCCATTTTTGAAAAAGTGGAGCAAGATCGTCATATCAGTAGTTACGACGCAGCTGAAGAACTGGGAATTGACCACAAAACAGTATTGGCGCATTTGAATTTTCTTAAAAAATGCGAAGAAACTTTTTACACAACCTATTATATACATAGACTTAAATTGGCATTCGCTACGCTCTATATAGGACTTATACAAGGTGTAACAGAATTAACACACATCCTCTTAAGGGCTGATTCTGGTGCTTAAATACAAAAACTTTTATTATGGGACCAACATCGAAATCACAAAAAAAACTTCTCCATACAAACTGATGTCAGCTGATCGGCGATTTTGTATGGTGTTTTGCGATTTCGATGTTGGTCCCATAGTAAAAGTTGTTGTATTTGAGCACCAGAATGAGCCCTTAAGATAGGGTTGCCATAGCAGCCTAAGTACTGACCGGGACATTAGCAGTATGCGACTGAAAAAATCCACGTAACGTAAAAAAAGAAAGAAAATATAAAACATACATGTTACCATTTAATTTTATTAATTAAATTAAAATAATTAAAAAATAAATAAGATCGCTGCTTTGCTATGTTAGTAGTTATTAGCATCGCCGGTCTGCGCTGTACGCGTATTACACATTGCAATTGAAATACAGGGACATTTTGTAGATCAACTGGGACGACCGGCACAGAAGTTCAAAACCGGTGACATGTCCCGGTGTACCGGGACGGATGGCAACCCTACCTTATGAGGATGTGCTTTAATTCTGTTACACCTTCTGGATGGAGAGACGTGTCCGTTCGAATTAATTTAATGTAATTTCAGTGTAAGTTCTTTGTGACCATAAAACGAAGTTAAACTAAGTTCGTGATTTATTTGCTCGAAGCTATCCACCATGTCGGAACCTGATGAAGAAAGGGGTCCAGCGAGTCCAATATTTCCACCAGCTTTGTCATTACATATACAGGGTGTATAGTGCAGCATGTAGGTAAATTAAAGTCAAGGTAAAATGAGAAGTCTTGATAATAGATATGAAATTATCACATCGGGAACCATTCCGCAAAACGACCAAAACTCATGGGTACAACCGTTGGCCGTTATGTTTATTAATTGTTTGTAATTTTATGGTACGCCGAAAGACGAAAACGGCCCGTGGTAAAGCGGGCAAGCCACGTGCGCTATAACCAAAATTTAAGATAAATGTGGATAGTCTCATTAAAATACAAGTACGGTACGGTACGGTTTTTGTTTATTGATTCATGATCAGAATCGTTTACTGAGCTATCTCCTTAATTTACCTACGCGCTGCCACTTGCATCCTGTATAAGGTCCGATTTTATTAGTGTACATCCTGTTAACCTGTGACTATATAAGGTGAAAAGCAATCGTAAAAACCAACTTTCAAATGTCTATCATAAAAACTAAGAAAGTTAAAAATAAAAATACAAAATAACAACATTGACTTCAATTGCATAAACTCGTCCTATCTTCAACTCTTTCTCGCTCTGACAAGGGGAAGGAATAAGACGGATAATCAGAGGGTTAAACGTACTAAAGATAGGACGAGTTTATGCAATATGAAGTCAATGTTGTTGATTTTGATTTTGATTTTTAACTTTTTTAGTTTTTATGGTACACATTTAAAAGTTGGTTTTTACGATTGCTTTTCACCTATATAGTCACAGGTTAACAGTATGTACACTAATAAAATCGGATCTTATATATTTATTTAAAAAAATGTATTTATTTCTCAACTCGGCACACTTTATATTACACAAGTTTAATATAAATAAATACATAAATATTGGACAACATCACATACATTGCTCTGATCCTAAGCACTTGTGTTATAGAAGTCAGAAACAACGACGGTACCACAACAACCAGACCCGAGCCAATATAGAAAAGTTCGTTTTCTACATTCAGACCGGGGATCGAACCCGGAACCTCAGAGATGGCGGCGGCATTTACAGTCTGGCGTGCTCGCCATTCGGCTACGGAGGTTGTCTATAAATAAATATATTTCATAAGAGCAGAGTGCAGGGTTTTTGTACTGTTATTAACTGTATAAAGCTGGACACTTTATAAAATAATTTCTGTGAGATGGTTCCTTTACTTCTACCATACTATTGCCCTGGCTATGACAAACAGTTGATGTTATACTCGTATTTTCTTTTACAGGAGCAGGTATTCATTTCAACATAACTAAATTGAGACCTAAACCGAAGATAACACAAATATCTAGGGATCTTGCTCATTCAAACCTCAGACACGGAAAGGCAGCCAAATCAAACTTAAGAAATTCCCTTAGAATAAACGCAAATCCTACATTCAGAAATAAACTATACAGAAGGCAAAGAAACGAATCGGCTGCACTACTACAAAATAGGGGTAGGCCTAAATAAGGAGCTACCGTGATTGGTTGTTAGCTCCGCGCACACGCGTCTCCGATACGATGATCGTCTCGTAAGGCTCGGTCTATACCCAGCCGGAAACCGGACCGGGTTCACGCGGATTCAATCAATCGCTTAAGCAATAAGGTCGTTTTTTGAACGGATTCTTGCGGATGCTTACGGATTCTGACAACGTATAGACCGAGCCTAAGCTACGCAAAACGATCCCTACTCTTTTTTCGTAGTATACAGGGTTATTTTTATCCCCCGCTATATTTTTTTTCACGTCATCCTGTAGACGACGATCGTCGTGAGTCGTCTATCTTTATGAAATAAAAACATTTGTTTTTATAACTTTTTTTTTCATATTTTGCCAAACACAAAACAAAATTGTTGCCACTCTTGTATGCGCACGTTCTGTGATGAGTAACTTATCGCGCGTCTGCGGCGCGTCGTATCAAGCGCTAGGGTGATCAAGCAGGGCTAGGAAATTAGGATTTCATCCATCCATCCATCAGCCGAAAGACCACTGCTGGACATAGGCCTCCCCCAAGGAATTCCACGAAGATCTGTTAATTAGGATTTAAAACGTGACAAATCCGGTTATATAAGGTGTAAGTAAATTAGTGTCAGATATTTTTAGGAGTAACTTAGACTATCACATGGATCACATATAAGATAAATTTAAAATTATAGAACAAACTTTAATTCACGCACCAAGTAATATGATATTATGATGAACAGTGTAATATGATTATTTAAGTGCATTAATGTAATTCTGGAGAGGTTATGAATCGGCTAGCGTTGTGTGAGTAGTCTACTTGTGGTGTTTGGGTTCATGTACAGGATGATGTAGATTATTTATTTTTAACTTTTTATTTTTTCGATTTTTTAAAGTTTATTCTATAATTTCTAATGTATCTTATATGTGATCCATGTGATAGTCTAAGTTACTCCTAAAAATATCTGACACTAATTCACTTCCACCTTAAATAAAAGCAAAAAAAAATTTCACATTTTTTTAAATATCTTCCCTTAAATTATATTTAATTTTGGCTGGGGTCTAAAAGTAATCCGGTATATGAAAGAAGGTGATTTACTTTGGTCTTGGTAAATAAATACATTGATAATTTAATGCCGTCATCAAGCTCTCTGCAACAATTATACAATATATGATAAAAAACTCAAACCCTTTTTTGAATTCTGCATAGCTTTTGATACTGTCTGTCCCCTTTTGTCGAAGTTCGAATACATCGGTTATCGGTAGTAGCATTTGACCTGTTTTAAAACTATCTCAATAGTAGCATTTAGAGCGTCATATAGAAGACTTCAGAAATAGTGTAGAGTCTGTCAATTTTGGGGTTCTTCAGGGAAGTGTTCTTGGGCCTACCCTCCTTTTGGTTTATATCAATAACTTGTGTAAACTTTTCCTGCAAAATTGACAGATTATCAAATATTTGAGTACACTGTTAAATTTTTGCACGCATGCATGCACACACCAAACCTAATAATACCTTCAAGTTTGGCGGCATTTATTTCGCTTTATTTTATTTTTGTTTGGGATAGCAAACAATTGCTCAATAATGCTTAATACTAATACATAAATATAAAGAAAAACTTATATAATTACGTAACCAGCACCATTATCCTCATAATAATATTAGAACAATAAGCTTAATCCTTTTAAGCGTGTTAATACCTTTTTAAACTGAAACATATTTGTTATTATTTCAGATAAAACCAAGTCGAACTTCAAAAGGAATATGTTTGACAAGAATATATTTGGAGGTATGACACTGGCAAAAAAAAATGATGGCAGTTCTTCTGGGTTAGGATCCTCTGAAGTCAATCAAGCCCCTGAAGAAGGTATAAATTATAATTACAAATATAAGACAACATCACATTTACATTGCTATGATCCTAAGATAAGTAGCTGCTGAAGTTATAGAAATCAGAAACTACGACGGTACCATAACGCCCAGACCCGAGAAAATATAGGGTATAGTAACAGTAAGCCACAGATCATCTGTACAGTAAGCACATACAACCGATGAGATTTGAGACAGCACACCACCAAACCAAGATACAGACAGTAATCAAAGTGTTTTAGAGAAGAATTCAGAAGTAGTGAGGAGTCTGTCAACTTTAGGATTCATCAGAGAAGTGTTCTTGGGCCTACCCTTTTTTTATTCAAGGACTGGTGCAACCTTTTCCTACCAAATTGTAAGATTATCTCATATTATATTTGAGACTACAGTAGGGCGTCGTTAATCCGGACTCCCGCTTGTTCGGTGATCGCTGTAATCCGGCCGGGCAATGGGGTTCGCGGGGGATGTGGTTGTAGGCGCGGGCTGCCATGAGCCAACCCGTCGTCAGTCTTTTGTTTATCGCCTTCCGTCTACAGTGTCAATTTAGCGCGCTCGCTAACATCATGGCGCCGCCACATAACATTAATATTGCAGACGAATTGCAGATTTGAGAAATCTATATCTATACTAATATTATAAAGAGGAAAGATTTGTACCTATTGTTGTATGTTTGTAATGAATAGGCTCAAAAAGTACTGGGCCGATTTAAAAAAATATTTCACCAATAGAATGCTACATTCTTCCAATTTGACATAGGCTACATTTCATTTTGAAAAAAATTAGGGATCCTTGGTAAAATTTGAACAATGTAACCGAAGGTGTAGAAAAATGAGTCTTAAAATGTCTTTCGTCGAATGCGCTGCCGAAACTATTAGCGATAATTGTCTACCCCGTGCGAAGCCGGGACGGGCTGCTAGTGTTATATAAAGGTGACAGCTACCCTATCATTCGGAAGTTTGGTAAAGGCAGGTCAACTGTAGGCGACGTAAAAAAAAACAAAGACAAAATCTTGAAGTTTGTTAGCCTAACAGAACGTGGTCCCGAAAAACACTGAAGAAATCAGAAATGTGTTTTATTACCATTAATATGGCATACTATAATGCGGACGCCTCGATAATCCGCAAAGGGTCTTGTTTTTGCCTCTCCGGATAAACAAGGCCCTACTGTACTTTGTTAAATTGATTCTAAATAAAGGGTTGTTACAGGAGGTGCTTCAGATGATGGGGGTTACAGAGAAAAACTATCTCACCAAGGTACATGACCTATCAAAACAATAATAATATAAAAAAACCGGCCAAGTGCGAGTCGGACTTGCGCATGAAGGCTTCCGTACCATTATCTATGAAAACGGAAAAAACACGTTTGTTGTATGCCCCCTTAAATATTAATTGTACCTATTCCGTTTTTTAGTATTTGTTGGTGTAGCGGCAAAAGAAATACATCATCTGTGAAAACTTCAACTCTCTATCTATCACGATTCATGAGATACAGCCTGGTGACAGACGGACAAACAGACAGACAGACAGACAGACAGACAGACAGATGGACAGCGGAGCCTTAGTAATAGGGTCCCGTTTTACCCTTTGGGTACGGAACCCTAAAAACCAAGTCCAATAAGTCGTAGTATGGTGTAGGACTGTATCATCCATTATTAAATTAAAAGCCGTCAAGAGAGGAGCTTCTAAACCAAAAAAATTTGTATAATTTATAATGCTGAAAAAAAATATTGTTGATTTTTTCTAACTCATGCCCACACACACAGAAACACAAGCACACACATACGCACACACCAAACACAGTCATACCTTCGAGTTGACCGCATTAATTTCGCTTTGATCTTTAAAAGTGTGATAAATAGCTTTATAAACATAATATATTACTTATTATTTCAGAAGCAACTACGTCGATGTTCAAAGAAAATATGTTTGACAAAAATATATTTGGAGGTATGACACTGGCAGGCAAAAAAGATGGCAGTGCGTCTCAGTTGGGATCCTCTGAAGACAATCAAGCTCTTGCAGAAGGTATAATTATAATTATAAATATTAGGCCATATACATTTATGTTGCTATGATCCTAAGGTAAGTAGCTGAAGCACTTAGAAATCGGAAACAACGACGGTACCACAACGCCCAGACCCGAGACAACATAGAAATGTATAGGAACAGCACGGTACACCCGTTAACTGAGATTGATGATGATTTGAGACAGCACACCAGGCCACCAGCAAACCAAGATACAGACGATGATGATGTGATGACGTGTAGCGTTTGACCTGTTTTACGGCTATTCAAAATGTTTTATAGCAGACTTCAGAAGTAGTGAGGACAGTTTGTTCCCTAACGAACCCCAAAGTTGACTTTGGGGTTCGTTAGGGAAGTGTTCTTGGCCCTACCCTCTTTTTATTTAAATCTATGTCTGGTGCAACCTTTCCCTACCAAATTGTAAGATCATGACATATTTGAGCACACTTTGTTCAATTAATTCTAAATTACTTGTTACAGGAAGAGCTCCAGATGATGGGGGATACAAAGGAAAACTATCACACAAAGGTACAGGACCTACCATAAACAATGTAAAAAAACAAGTCTAATAAGTTGTAGTATCTTCTAGGGCTGTTAGTCTCCCTCTATCTAGTCATCCCCTATTAAATTTAAAGTTGTCAAGGAGTTTCTAAACCAAAAAAATATTGTATAATTTATGATGCTGAAATAAATAATTGTGAATTTGAATTCTGCTAACGCATGCGCACAAACATACGCACACACACAAACACACGCACTCACCAAACACAGTAACACCTTCGAGAATGGCCGCATTTATCTCACTTTGATCCTTAAAGCCGTGATAAATAGCTTTTTAAACTTCATGATTTATTATTATTTCAGATGTATCCAATCCGTCGATGTTCAAAGAAAATATGTTTGACAAGAATATATTTGGAGGTATGACACTGAAAGGCAAAAAAGATGGCAGTGCGTCCCATGAAGCCAATCAAGCCCCTGCAGAAGGTATGAATTACAATAATAAATATTGGACCACATCACATACATTGCTCTGATCATATGGTAAGTGGCTGAAGAACTTGCGTTTTATAAATCAAAAAACCGCCCATGTGCGTGTCGGACTCGCGCACGAAAGGTTCCGTACCATTATTTATCAAACCGGCAAAAAAATCACGTTTGTTGTATGGGAAGCCCCTTAAATATTTATTGTATTCTGTTTTTTAGTATTTGTTGTTACAGCGGCAACAGAAATACATCATCTGTGAAAATTTCAACTCTCTAACTATCACGGTTCATGAGATACAGCCTGGTGACAGACGGACAGACAGACAGACGGACAGTGGAGCCTTAGTAATAGGGTCCCTTTTACCCTTTGGGTACCCTAAAAACATAGACGGTACCACAATGCCCAGACCCGAGACAACATAGAAAGGTATAGGAAGAAACAGCACGGTACACCCGTGAACTGAGATTGATGATGAGATTGAGACAGCACACCAGGCCACCAGCAAACCAAGATACAGATGATGTTGAGAAGAAAGACGCCAGGTGAATGTTTGATAGGTGTTTATTGTAGGACCGCAGTAGTCAAAGAGATCGAATACAGTACAGTTCAGTTTTTACCATAGTTACTATACCAAAGCCGTTCACCGAGTTGTAGCGCCATCTATGGTAATTTGGTAGAACCAAGAACTACTTTATAGGTTGCGCTGAACAGATACGCTTGAATGTGATAAAGGCTTAACTTCGTGGAAAACCCATAGATGGCGCTTTATAAGTTTAGTTAAATTATTATAATCGAATTATTATTGTAAGTTTACATCAGATAATGCTGGTGTGATGATGTGTGAGTGTAGCGTTTAACCTGTTTTACGGCTATTCTCCGTCATCACACACAAAGTGTTTTATAGCAGACTTTAGAAGTAGTGAGCAGTCTGTTAACTTTAGGGTTCTTCAGAAATCAAATCAAATCAAAATCATTTACTTGCATAAACACAGGTAACAAACAGTGTTTGGATTGAATATAGGAAGTGAATAGTACCTCTATGTCTGGCCATGAGAGGCGTGCAAATTTTCAGTATTTATACAGTAAAATAGCAAGCAAAAGAATGTTAAATATTAAAATTAAGTACTATTCAATGTCATTAAGTATTTACGATCTCACACATTATTCAATTTTTTTAATTAAAACTACAATTATATTGAATGTCAAAGTTTACAATATTAAATGGTCAATTAATTATAATTTTACAATTTGTCAGTTAGGAACTCGGTCAAGGTTTAATAAGCCTTACTTATTAGAAGAGATAATAGCTGCTTTCGAAACACGCGAATATTGGCGTCTTAAAGTGCTTTTGGCTGTTTACTATAAATTTTTGGTGCCATGCTGAAAAAACTCTTACTTTTTAGCGCTGTTTTAGAAATTGATGCTCTCAATTGTGACCATGACGCCGGCTTTTCTTTTATTGGCCACAAGATATCGTTGGAAATAGATGTGGATTCCTCTTAACAAACATCGCAGTTTCATAAATATAAAGAGACGGCACGGTCAATATTTTTAATGCTTTAAAATATGGTAGACAGCTGTCTCTTCTTGTCAATAATTTAATGGCTCTAACACACTTTTTTGGGCTCTAAATACTTCGAGTTTATATAGAATCAATTCAGGGAAGTATTCTTGAGCCTACCCTCTTTTTAGGGTTCCGTACCTAAAGGGTAAAACGGGACCCTATTACTGAGGCTCCGCTGTTCGTCTGTCTGTCCGTCTGTCACCAGGCTGTGTCTCATGAACCGTGGTAGCTAGACAGTTTAATTTTTTACAGATGATGTATTTCTGTTGTCGCTATAACAACAAATACTAAAAACCAGAATAAAATAAATATTCAAGGGGGCTCCCAAACAACAAACGTGATTTTTATACCGTTTTTATAGATAATGGTGCGGAACCCTTCGTGCGCGAGTCCGACTCGCACTTGGCCGGTTTCTATTTAATTTCAACGACTGGTGCAACCTTTCCCTTCCAAATTGTAGAATCATCGCATATCATATTTGAGCACACTTCGTTAAATTGATTCTAAATAAAACTTTCTAAATTAAATTGTTACAGGTGGTGCTCCAGATGATGGGGGATACAGAGCCAAACTATTGCACCAAGGTACGGACAACAGCTCGTCGATCTACCGCAAAATGTCAAATTTTCTCATTTGAAAATGATCTCTATAAGTCAGGCTTAAAGTTGAAAATCTATTGGAGAATTTTTGACTTTTGGGGTAGGTCGACGTGCTGTTGACTGTACATGACCTATGTACCATAAACAATATAAAAAAACTAAGTCTAATAAGTTGTAGTATCGTGTAGGGCTGTTAGACTCATTCCAATTAAAAGTTGTCAAGGAGTTTCTAAACCGAAAAATGTATATAATTCATAATACTGAAATAAATAACTGTGGATTTGAATTTTGCTTACTCATGCGCACACACACAAAACCACACACCAAACACGGTCATACCTTCGAGATTGACCGTATTTATTTCGTTTTGTTGATCCTAAAAGCGTTATTTACAATGTTTAAGCATTTCTGATCTTAACCAATAGTCATATATTTGTAAAAATATTTCTATAGGGTGTTGACGGTAGTATACTACTCAGCTATACATATAGCTACAACATTGATCAGAATACGCTGGCTTTGACAGCGAGAAAAAACACTTGAGGAATTTCATCTTGTCACGTGACGTCCTCGGTAGCTTAGTGGTCAAAGCACTCGCCCGGTATGCGATGGGACGTGGGTTCGAGTCCCACCTGAGGTCGATGATTTTTTTCAAGTGTTATTTATCTTCAATTAAAGATTTATTATTATTTCAGATAAAACCAATCCGTCGATGTTCAAAGAAAATATGTTTAACAAGAATATATTTGGAGGTATGACACTAACAGGCAAAAAAGATGGCAGTGCGTCCCCTGAAGTCAATCAAGCCCCTGCAGAAGGTATGAATTGCAATGTGCCGTGTGGTGCCGGCACTTTAAAAGAATTGCACCACCCCTTCTCTTCCTATGGGTGTCGTAAGAGGCGACTACAGGAGAACCGCCATAAGACGCCCGGCAGCAGCGTCTCCTCTCCACCATTGGCCAAACTGCGATCGCCAACCCGCCTGCCAAGCGTGGCGATTATGGCAAAATTCTCCTTTTGGAGAGGCCTGTGTCCAGCAGTGGACTAATATAGGCTGGTGATGTATGATGTTACAAAAAATTGAGAAGACCAATGCAACCTTTCCTTAGCAAATTGTAGAAACATCACTTAACATATCTGAGCACACTTTCTTAAATTGATTCTTAATAAGGACTTGTTACAGGTGGTGCTCCAGGTGATGTGGGGTACAAAGACAAACTATCACACCAAGGCACAGGTACTATTAAAAAAAAAACAAGTATAAAGTCTTATGGCCTTACTACAAAAAAATAGACTAGGTAGTGTTTTTTTTTATTTTTATTTTTTTTAATATTACATTTTGGACCACAAACAAGTTCACAATCATGTCATTGGCTTAACTTAGTAATTACAGAATTATTATAATTGTGAACTCAGATAAGTTAAACACTTATCTAAAGATTAGCCAACCAATTTGAAATGTTGACACATCATTCATTCGAGACATATTAATAACAAACATTTTTAATTGGTTGGCTAATCTTTAGACAAGTGTTCAAACCTAGTCTTCTTTTTGTAGTAAGGCCGATAGAGTCGTGTAGGGCTGATGTCTAATCCATTATTAAATTTAAAGTTGTCAAGGAGTCTCCAAAGCATGAAACGTATATGTATACAGTATGTGCAAAATAATGAAAGGTTTTGTATAAGACCAGCTGATCGCATGGTGTTAATAAGGTGTAAACTTATCAGTTAACTCTTTTCTAGGAGGTGGTTCTACTGCTCAAATAAAACAACTTTTTGTATAAGACTAACTTCGAAATCGTAAATAAATATTTCATATCTTTATACAAACTGATCTCAGCTGATCTGTCGTTTTGTATGGGGAAATGGTTTTTTGTTTTGCGATTTTGAAATTGGTCCCATAGAAAAATTTGTTCTATTTAAGCAGTAGAATCATCCCCTAGAAAAGAATTAACTGATAAGCTTACACCTTATATAAGGTCCGATTTTATTAGTGTTCATCCTGTTAACCTGTGACTATATAGGTGAAAGGCAATCGTAAAAACCAACTTTCAAATGTCTATCATAAAAACTAAAAAAGTTAAATATAAATTACAAAATAACAACATCGACTTCATATTGCATTAACTCGTCCTACCTTCAACTCTTTCTCGCTCTGTACAAGGGGAAGGAATAAGACGGATAATCAGATGGTTAAACGTAGCAAAGATAGGACGAGTTTATGCAATATGAAGTCAATGTTGTTGATTTTTAACTTTTTTAGTTTTTATGGTACACATTTGAAAATTGGTTTTTACGATTGCTTTTCACCTATATAGTCACAGGTTAACAGGATGAACACTAATAAAATATGACCTTATATATTAAAATGTGCTTGCTAAGACCATTCTTTTGCTACCAAACACACGATGATTATCTCAGTTGAGACCATTTTTTACGAAGATGGAATCTGGGGTTATAATTCCGTCAGAAAAAATGATAAAAATCGTCCAGGTTATTATTATAAATCTATTGACAACTCTTTCATTAAAATTGGTTCCGTAGTTCAGGCGCTACGGTGAAACATACACACATACTGCCAAAATCATTACCCTCCGTTTTATCTTCGCCGTATTCTTGTAATAAATGTGTTTTATAGGATATTTTAAAACTACACCAAATAAAAATTTTAAATTGTGTTTTACTGTGTTTTAGTTAACAACGAAGCTCCGATAGAAATAGAGAATATGTTTGACGGTAACATGTTTGACAAAAACATGTTTGCTGTTGCGGCCAGCACATATGGAAGTGGGTCTGACAATGAAAACTCTGAAGAAGGTAACAGTCAAAACATCTTGTATCCAAAACTGACAAACTCCCATCGATTTTCAACTTTATTTTTAACCCCCGACGCAAAAAGCTTACGTGTGGTGCCGGTACGTTAAAATAATTGCACCACCCCTTCTCTTCCCATGGGTGTCGTAAGAGGCGACTACAGGAGAACCGCCACAAGAAGACGGTCAGCAGCGTCTCCTCTCCACCATTGGCCAAACTGCGATCGCCAACCCGCCTGCCAAGCGTGGCGATTATGGCAAAATCCTCCTTTTGGAGAGGCCTGTGTCCAGCAGTGGACTGATATAGGCTGGTGATGATGACGCAAAAAGAGAGGGGTGTTATGAGTTTAACGTGTCTGTCTGTGGTATCGTAGCTCCCAAACGGATGAACCGATTTACGTTTAGTTTTTTTTGTGCCATAGATAATTTTATCCCGAGTATTCTTAGCCATGTTTCATGAAAATCTGTTCAGCCGTTTGAGGATTATCAGCTCTTTTCTAGTTGATCAGGGGAACTGACTCACTTCGTTAAGTCCAAACTCCAATCGATTCGAAATTTGGTACCGTGTTACTTTAATGATATTGAAAGTATATAATAAGGTTACCATTACCTGATCAGCCGTTTGAAGATCATCAGCTCTTTAATAGTTGATGAGAGGATTTTCAAGTCGGGGTATTTTAAAAAACTAATTTTTATTTTATGATAAGACAAAGAGTTTGTTATTCATTGGGGAAATTTGACAGTTTGAGGTAGGTAACATGATGTGCTAGCTATTAAGTATATCTACAACGAAAGTTGTAAAGCGGTGTAAAAATGAAAATAAATTGTCTGAGGCTGAATGAAATAGTGCTGAACCTTACGCATAAATGTATATGGCAAACGCACGATAGTTGCGCCGCCATTTCGTTTTTTACGATGACATAAACGTTTCAAAAGGAAAAGAATATGTAAACTTAATTAGTGCAAGGATACAAAATTTTATTGCTAAATATAGCTTTTTTACGCAATATTCAAGATTTTCAGTTATATTTTTACATTTTACGAACAGTGACCGGAGTAACCTTTTAAGCAAAAATTCTTGTGCTAACTGACTTCCCAAGCAGCATGAAAAGCTGTATAAAAGCTGTATTTCAGTTCATATGAATTCGCTCTTCCATTACAACTAAATAATATTGTTAATACCGTCTTATACTACAAGTAGGCATAGGAAAAAAAAAACTATACATTTGTAACTTTCTTTAGGGTTCCGTACCCAAAGGGTAAAACCGGACCCTATTAAATAACTAAAGGCTCCGCTGTCCGTCTGTCTGTCTGTCTGTACGTCTGTCACCAGGCTGTATCTCATGAACCGTGATAGTTAAGAGTTGAATTTTTCACAGATGATGTTTTTCTGTTGCCGCTATAACAACAAATAAGTACTAAAAAATATAATACAATAAATATTTAAAGAGGCTCCCATACAACAAACATGATTTTTCGCTCGTTTTTTTATAGATAATGGTACGGAACCCTTTGAGCGCGAGTCCGACTCGCAATTTTCCGGTTTTTTAATGTTTCAGATGACTTACCCCACGAGAAACTATCGAATGGAAACACACAACAAGAGGTGACAACAACTGATGAGGATGAAGATGGGGATGATGATGGGCACGTTATGCTCTCACAAAAAGGTAACTTATAAATCGTTTGGTCATTCGAGGATTTAAGCCTTTAACTGACGACCTCCATAGCTGAGAGGCGAGCACGCCGGACTAATGTTCCGTGTTCGTTCCCCGGTCGGGTCAATGTAAAAAACGAACTTTTCTATATTGGCTCGGGTCTGGGTGTTGTGGTGCCGTCGTAGTTTCTGATTTCTATAACACAAGTGCTTTAGCTACTTACCTTAGGATCAGAGCAATGTTTGTGATGTAGTCCAATATTTATTTGTTTAAAAAAAACTGCCACGAACCAAGACACAATAGAAAATCTATTATTTGGGGGTCACCAGTGACCACCATGGCTCTCAAAGGGAAGATAATAATATCTTATCTTATAGCCATATTATAGCTAAGGCATTCCAACGTCAGTCATTTAATCAGGGCCCCAAGTCTGCTAACTTAAAAGTGGCCTAATTGAATATCAATTGAATCTCATTGTAATTTTTTGACGCATTTGGTATTCTGCTACCAACTTAATTCATAAATTTAAGTCTTATACTAGTAGCAGAATAACTAATGTGTAATTATTTAATACATTTTGGTATTCTGTAACTAATTTTAGCCTTAAATTTAAGTCAGCTAATTAGTAGCAGAATATCATATGTGTCGAGCAATTACAATGAGATCCAATTGATATTCAATTATGCCACTTTAAATTAGCAGACTTGGGCCCCTGTACTATAAACGGTTTCGCACGGGTGGCCCGTTCGGTACCGCCGTATGTCCCTGCATTTTAAATCTGTAATATCTTCGAAAATATTCATTTAAATTACATGCTGTAAAAGGCCATATTGATCTATATTAAATGCACAATGTATTTAATGTACTTAATTAGATAAGTATAAATGCTGTATTGCTTAAAATCATTATTCCTCGTAAAAATAAAGGATACAAAATGGTTATTGTAAATCGAAAGACTTACCTGAAAATAATTTAATTGTTACATCTTTTAATATTTTTCTTTACCATTTACCGTTCATATCACATGACTTCGGCAGAACAGACCTTTGCGTGTACGTAGGCCTCCCCCAGTGACTTCCAGATCGGCCGGTTGCGCGCGGCCTGCATCCAGCGTCGTCCTGCAACCTTTACCAGGTCGTCTGCCCACCTTGTGGGTGGACGTCCCACGCTGCGCTTGCCGGTACGTGGCCTCCATTCCAGAACTTATTTCTCCTTCCAGAAGTTTCCGCAAATGACA
Organism: Anania fuscalis; assembly: GCA_950371115.1. Classification (NCBI taxonomy): domain Eukaryota; kingdom Metazoa; phylum Arthropoda; class Insecta; order Lepidoptera; family Crambidae; genus Anania; species Anania fuscalis. Next base: position 5,147,895 of record OX493354.1, read on the forward strand.
AATGTTAGTGTGATGAACACAAGCATTTGTACCTAAGTCATGGATGTTTATTGACATATTTAAGTAAAATATGCTTATCCGTTATCCTAGTCGCCATAATACAAGCTTTGCTTAGTTTAGGGCTAGATAATAGACTAGTTGACACCACCAATCAATTGACATACTTTTTATCAGCTGTCAAAACGCACCTCTTCCTTAAAATTTGTATGGCGATATCGGATTATGACGTCACTGTCCACCTTACTAAACTGCCTTACTTTTTATCGATTTTAATGCAATCAAAAATCAGGTTATCTATTGAATGAAATTGTACCGGGCCATAAGGCCTAAAATAAAGTGCTAGTTTTAATAAATGATGCCTTAGAATTATTTAAGAATGGTGTCAACATCCCTATTGGTGTGATTGTGAAAAAAAATATTTTTAAGTTCGAAACAGGTATACAAGATATAACCCCCGACGTAAGAAAAGAGGGGTTTAATAAGTTTAACGTGTCTGTCTGTGACCTGTATATCTGTCTGTGGTATCGTAGCTCCCTAACGGATGAACCGATTTTCGTTTAGTTTTTTTTTTTGTGTCATAGATAAAGTTATCCCGAGTTTTCTTAGCCATGTTTCACGATAATCTGTTCAGCCGTTTGAAGGTCATCAGCTCTTTTCTAGTTGATGAGGGGATCTGATTAACTTCCTTATGTCCGATTGATTCGAAATTTGGTACCGTGTTACTTTAATGATATTGAAAGTATATGGTAAGGTAAACTTGACGTGATCAGCCGTTTTAAGAATTGATGCGAAATTTGGTACCGTGTTACTTCTCAGTAAATTCTTCTTTAACTGTCAGTAAATGACTGACTTGACGACCTCCGTAGCCGAGAGGCGAGCACGCCGGACTATATGGCGTTGCCATCTCTGAGGTTCCGGGTTCGATCCCCGGTCGGGTCAATGTAGGAAACGAACTTTTCTATATTGCCTCGGGTCTGGGTGTTGTGGTGCCGTCGTAGTTTCTGATTTCTATAACACAAGTGCTTTAGCTACTTACCTTAGGATCAGAGCAATGTATGTGATGTTGTCCAATATTTATTTATTTATTAACCATCTTTGATCCTCTTTGTTCATGGATTGACGAATGAGCCTTATTCACCACCAAGCATTGATAAATTTAAACTTGACCTGATCAGCCGTGGTAAGATCATCGGGGGTTTTATAAAATTTTAATTTTATTTAAACTTTAAGTATTGCACAGATGTTCGCGCTACGATAATTAAGGAGGCTGAGGGTGACTCGGGGCACGGGACGAACCTCCTCGGCTGCGCGCTCGCAGGCGACTGATATTCGAACGCGGTTTACATTCGGGCGCAACTGTAATTGCCTATATACGTGTACTATATCTGTATTTGTTAAGAAATATACATTTTCAAGTCTTATCGGAGTTTAATATTATAGATATGTAGATACTCTTTATTGCACACCACACAAAACAAACAGTACAAAGAAAAGAAAATACATTTAGAATGGTACAATTTAGGCGATCTTATCGCTAGAAGCGATCTCTTCCAGACAACCTTCAGGTAGAGGACAGTTTAAAAAGTATTATAATATCAATCAAGACTGACTATCATTAGCACACAGATTAAAAAAAGATGGACTTAATGCCATGAGAAATTCTCTACCAGTAGACCATTACGCTAACTTATGTATTGTGGGTGCGATAAAGAAGATAAAATAAAGGTTCTGAATAGTTTACAAATATTGACTAATAAATCCTTTGCTACTATGATATGGTGTTTCAAAAATATCTGACGCTTCTGCTATGGTTGAAAGTATTAGGTACTTTTGTAGATTAAGTACGTATGTATGATGATGTAAAAATGACATGCTCCGAATCTATTTTTTTATTTAAAAACTAGCGGACCCGACAGACTTCGTCCTGTCATAAAGATTTGTATTGTGGCAGTTTTTTGTTCCTACGTATTTTATAGTCATGGCTAAAAAATCACCTGAACAGAACCGATTATTATTATGTTGACGACAACAGTGAGTGCTTGTAATTTAATATGAACTTTATACAATAACAGTAAAGCTCAAATTGACTACGTTTTATTTAGAACATATTTGTATGGGAAAAAGAACAAGGCTGTTTTTATGATTTTTCTGGCAATTATTCGAATTTTTCTCGCCGTAAAAACAATCCTTGAACTTCAACGAACATTTTAATAAAAAAATTGGCCAAATTGGTCTATCCGTTGTTGAGTAACTTACCAACACATTTTGCGATTCATTTTTATATCTACACTAATATTATAAAGAGGAAAGATTTGTACCTATTTTTGTATGTTTGTATGTTTGTAATGAATAGGCTCAAAAAGAACTGGGCCGATTTAAAAAATTCTTCCACCAATAGAATGCTACATTCTTCCAATTTGACATAGGCTACATTTCATTTTGAAAAAAATTAGGGATCCTTGGTATAATTTGAACAATGTAACCGAAGGTGTAGAAAAATGAGTCTTAAAATGTCTTTCGTCGAATGCGCTGCCGAAACTATTAGCGATAATTGTCTACCCCGTGCGAAGCCGGGACGGGCTGCTAGTTATAGAATATAATAATAGACTAAAATTAAGCAACATCCACACTTGCCCAACTAGCACGGGACGTAGTACCTAAGAGGGAGCATAGTTGGACAGTGTGGATGGTTTTAAACAAATTTTAACAAAATAAAACATCTTGACTTTAATATTTTTAGGGTTCCGTACCCAAGGGTAAAACGGGATCATATTAATAAGGCTCTGCTGTCCGTCTGTCACCAGGCTGTATCTCATGAACCGTAATAGTTAGAGAGTTGAAATTTTCACGGATGATGTATTTCTGTTGCCGCTATAACTAAAAACCAGAATAAAATAAATTATAAAGGGGGTTCCGTACCCAAAGGGTAAAACGGGAAGTTCTATTACTAAGGCTCCGCTGTCCGTCCGTCTGTGTGTCTCTCTGTCACCAGGCTGTATCTCTTGAACCGTGGTAGCTAGACAGTTAAAATTTTCACAGATGATGATTTCTGTTGCCGCTATAACAACAAATACTAAAAACCACAATAAAAATATATTAAAGGGGGCACCCATACAACAAACGTGTTTTTTTTTTGCTCGTTTTTATAGATATTGGTGCGGAACCCTTCGTTTCATCTTTAGAAGCCGCGGCAGAAATTTTTGAAACACATTATATAAATCTAGTAGATTAAATCTACCAACCGCTAGAACAACCCCTATCGCGCCTTCCGAAGTATGGTGATCATGATGCATGTGATATACTTCACTTAACATGTTCTGAATGGTCACCCATCCAACACCCAACCACGGCTTGAGTTGCTTAACTTAGGTAACACAGTTACACTACCAAAGAACTGCGACCAAAATTAATAAAACAAGTAATTAAGCTTAATGTTTCAGATGACAAACTCGCACTTCCGTTAGTAAAAGGGAATATGTATGACAACCAAATGTTCGATGATGTCGTGGCCACTAAAGACCACAGTGCGCCCCAGTTCGCATCCCCTGAAATGAATGGAACTTCAGAAGAAGGTAGGTACAGCAGTTGTTCAAGTTAACCTCAGAAATAGACAGTCTCGTTTTGTTTCGATCGAGTGCTCACCTGAATACGGACGCGGCGGTTAGTGTGCAGAATAGGGACACAGTGAGTGTAGTGTGTGACGGTACTTGGCGTGAAAATAATATTATGAGGGTAGATAAAGAATCTGCCTCTCATACGGAGTGAAGACATCTGTTCCAGTCAGCCTGTGACCACGGTCGGTGTAACCCGATCGAAACGTCAGGCAAAAGAGGTAACATTTTGTACCTAAATTATGATCGCGTTAATTCCCGTTTCATTGAGTTTTAAATTATGCAACGCGAAGGTTTAAAAGTAATTAACCACAGAAGCAAGCACCGCAATAAAGTAAGTAGGAATATGTTTACCTTGTTGCGATAACAGATGGCGTTGTACTCCCTTAGTTCGCGGTATCGTTCCAAATTTCAGAATGCATATTAAGGTAAGTTAATTCGTTCATGGGAAAATGTATTCGCTTTTTCAATAAATTACCAGCATCTATTGCTGAACTGCCAATGTTTTAATTTAAAGCTCATGTTAAAATGATTAGTATGAAAAAGGGTATTATACTGTTAGTGATAATTTAAATGACAAAAATGTTTGGAATTAAATACTGCCTTGCTCGCACAGGTACATTATCTTGTAATATATTATTATTTTGTAGTATGTTTTAAACTTTTTAAAAGAGGCTGACAATAGTGACCGAGTTTCTTGCGCTACTTCTACTCGGCGCTAACCCGAATTCGTCCCTAAGCAGTGGTACCAAAAAAAAATCTGCTGTTCCATACATTTTGGTCGATTCCATATTTTGTATGGAACAGCTGATTTTTTTTTGCAGTTAGAGAGTTGGTCCAATAGAAAGAGTTGTTCGATTGTATCAAGGGAGTCTTCTCAGAAGGTTTGGACGGTGATAAAACTGATAAAAAAAGTCAACCTGTATATTTTTTGGGCCCATTCACTTGCATTATCCCTTATTTAAGAAAACGCCTTAGCCATTTACCTTAGGATCACCAATCTATGTGATGTTGTTGTTGACGACCGCCTGGTGTAGTGGTTCGCGCTCCGGACTACGATGCCTGGCGGTTGCGGGTTCGAATCCCGTGAGGGGTCATGGATGTTTGTAAACGTATTTAAGAATGTTTATCCATTATCTAGTCGCCATAGCACAAGCTTTGCTTAGTTTGGGGCTAGATAATTGGTGTGATTGTGGAAACAATTTATTATTTACTTTCAAACTTTCGCGTTACATAATTTAGAACTCGATGAAACGGGAATTAACGCGTTCATAATTTAGGTACAAAATGTTAGACCTTTTTTGTCTGACGTTTAGATCGGGTTACACCGACCGTGGTCACAGGCTGATTGGAACACCGATGTCTTCACTCCGTATGAGAGGCAGATTCTTTATCTAGTACCCTCATAATATTATTTTCACGCCAAGTACTGATACACACTACACTCACTGTCGAAACGTCAGGCAAAAGTGGTAACATTTTGTACCTAAATTATGATCGCGTTAATTCCCGTTTCATTGAGTTTAAAATTTATTTATTTGTTTAATGAATATTTGAAGTAATGCTATCGCCATCGGTACAGATGGTGACAAAAACCCAGAGAAGCTAGCAATGGCCAACAACAACGACAGCGACAGCGACAACAGTGAGGGTATTATTCTAGAAGGGACGCCCCCACCACAGGTTAATTATCCAGGTAAGTGTCAAACTAAGGCGTTTTGCAGACGGCGGGGGGGGGGGGGGGGGGGCGGGCCAGTCAATTTCACCGCGAAGGATAGCGCAAAGGGAATCCTATACTATCAACGCACACGGAGGACAACAAGACCGCGCCGCAGGTGCCCGGCGGTGTGCTTTGTGTTCGTGGCGAGGGCAGCCGCGGTCTTTATTGCTTCGCGGACAGACCGGCCCGGCCCGCCCCGCCGTCTGCAAAACGCCTAAAGGGTCTTTCAAATAGAGTGGGTCAATGTTAATAATCTGTGGCGGCCATTTTGTTTTGGCGGCATCTGTCAAATCTGTTTTTTCTTATTCAGTCACTGATGCCAAATCACCATGGCAAGTTACACGGTTCAGCAGCATGTGCAAATGATAAAACTTTATTATCAAAATAAGTGTTCGTTAGTGTAAACGTTGCGCGCATTGCGCCCATTTTACGGCAGACGCGGTGGTCCTTCAAAGTCTAATCTCCAACGATTGGTGACCAAATTTGAGACGACCGGTTCGGTAAACAACCAACCAACACCTTTACGTCAAAGCAACGCCAGATCGGCCGAGAACATCGCCGCTGTACGTGAGAGTGTTCAGGAGACTCCGAGGCAGTCGATTTCTCGCCGTGCACAAGAACTCGGCCTTTCGGAGACTTCAACTTGGAGAAATTTGCGTCGGGTTTTTAACATCGATCCGTCCTTGTTGAAAGACCCTTTATTTGAAGATAGTTTACTACCACCAGGCTCCCGATTCAGAAAACCGTTAGCAATAGGGGTTGCCTTACCATCCGGGTTTCCCCGGATATGTCCTAGTTAAGGCCTCCCCCACACTACGTAGTAGTGTCCAATCAGCGTTAAGTAAATGCTGCTGAGCAAGCGTTGCGTCAACGCTGATTGGACACCACCACTTGGTACGAATATGAGCAATCTACTATGCATAGTACAAATCTGAGCGATTCAGTTAGCTGCACAGACACTGAACTGCCTGGAATTTGAGTGGATAGTTTAAAGCTCATGGTAACCCCGTTGAATGTACAAACATATACGCTCAAATAACTATCCTCCGGCTCTCTGGTTAAAAATGATGAATGTTAACTAATTTTATGAATATTAGCTCTTTCTCTGTCAAAAATAAAAAAAATACCAGTGAAAGAATAACTTTGCTACGTCAATAATTAGTTTCCGATTTATAGAAGTAAACGTGTGACGGTGTGACGTCATCCCACAACGCTCGCTCAGTCCGCTCGCGCTCTCATCAGCACGGTGTCTGGCGACTTGCTTGTTATAAATTGACGTCACATGCGGTCACGTGACTGTTCAAATTCAAATTCAAATTCAATATATTTATTGCACTCATGTGGTTTACAAAGGTGTTATATGTATTTGTTTACAGTACCATGACATGAACCCTGTTAGGGCATCGCAACATAGAGATTTATAATTTAAAGTAAAAATAATTGCGAAAACATAATTATCAAAAATCAATATTTAACCAAAACGAACCTAATTTAGACTGCTTTCAGAATCCAGAGTTAGAATTAACACGATAAATACCTATAAAATAGCCGCTACCATTAAATATATTATAAACATAAGATTATTTTAAATCTAAAAACTCTTGCAACGAATAGAAGCATTTTTCTAATAAATACGATTTTTTCGACTCGATATTTATCGTAAGTTTAAATGCCTGTAAAATCAAAACAAATAGGTATTTTTGACTACAACAAAAACTAGTGTATTTGTATATACAAGCTTTACTGTAACAAACTTTTAACCGATTTGGCATACCTAGTTATTTTCTCCATTTAGTTTTAGCTAGCGACGAAGACACGTCACCTGAAAACAACAATGAAAACAATGACAACAACAACAACAACAGCAACGACAACAACAACAACAGCAACAACAGCAATGGCAATGTAAATCCAGATTATGACAATGTTGACCCAGATGTCGATATTGTTGATAGTACTCCAAATCGTAAGTATCACTGATGCTACAGCTCCACATGCGTTTAATGCCGTTAGTTATTGTGCTATTAATTGGATTTAATAAATATAAAACTCAAGTATGGCCGGTCTTAGTACGCTAATTTGCTCAAATGACATTGGACGTTAGGCGATAGCTCGGACGGCCGTAAATTTTGACCTATTAAAGGGATTTAGCGGGCGTCTAGTGCGTTGTTGTGGCTACACCTGCTACAGTCATTCGGTATACGAACTGTCGGACATGTTAAAACACAGTCATATTCCATGATTATTTGTGAAATAAATGATCTTATAGTGCACAGTCATTGAGTGAGGATGGAGTGGAGAAAATGAGAAAGTGTTGAGTTCTTAAATTAAAAGTATTGAACGTTTTTCTATTTTATTTCAAAGATAAGTATCCACAAATCACACGCTAACTAAGACACAAGACGTTAGAATCAAACCTCAAATAAGTGTGGCTAAAATTATGATGATGACATTTAAAATAACTTTTCTTTTTTTTCTGCTCCACTTTTTTTCTTTTAAAGACCTCCGTAGTGGATAGGCTAGCACGCCGGACTAGGCGTCACCATCTCTGAGGTCCCGGGTTCGATTCTCGGTCGGGACAATGTAGGAAACGAACTCTTCTGTATTGTCTCGGGTCTGTGTGTCGTGGTACTGTCATTCATTCTGAATTCTATAAAACAAGTTCTTTAGCTACTGCAAGTAGCAGGTACTTACTTACCACAGGTTCAGAGCAATGTGTGTTAACCTATGTGATGTCGTCCAATATTTATTTTTCTTTTCAGCACCTCAGTATTCGGACCCACCAATACCAGACTCTGATGATGGGGCTTGCCCTACCGAGTGTGCGGCGCGGAACGTGATGGTCTGCGGCCGGTGCCAGCACGGCGTGTTCCGTACTTTCCTGAGCGTGTGTCATATGAAGATGTTCCAGTGCCACCACTCGTTTGAGCGTGAGTAGAACCTTAATAGTTAGAGTGGATCCCTCCGCCAATTTGATCTGATTCTGCAGCTTTCTAAGAGCATGCTATGAGGATGTTCCAACTGCAAAGCGTAAGTAGCCCCCATCGTCCTTCTTTCTAGTCTGTGGCAGATGTTGTGCAGTTTTCTGAGCATGTGCCATATAAGGATGGACCAACTTGATAAAGCGTGTGTGAGTCCCTCTTCCCTCACCAATCGGTCTGTGACAGGTTCCAACATGACGTGTTCTGCAGCTTCCTGGGCTTGTTACATATTGTTCTATTCGTTTGAGCGTGAGTAGAATCCTCCCCCCACCCTCCTATTTGGTCTGATTCAAGTCGTATTCTGCCGCTTTCTAAGCGCGTGCTATATAAGAATATTTCAAGCCGATTGAGCATGATAAGACCTGAGCGAAGACCTTGTACCTCCCCATTTATACGATCGTGATTGGAACCTTGTGTCTGTCTCTCTTCTCCTGACCTTTTGACCCTGCCAGTGAGTGATGCCTTCCTGAATATGTAAGTAAAACCAACTTCTGCAGTTTTCCGAGCATGTGCCATATGAGGATGGACCAACTCGATAAAGCGTGTGTGAGTCCCTCTTCCCTCCCCAATCGGTCTGTGACAGGTTCCAACACGGCGTGCTCCACACCTTCCTGAGCGTGTGTCATATGAAGATGTTCCAGTGTCACCACTCGTTTGAGAGTGAGTAAAATTTCTCCCTTCCCCACCACCTATTTTGATATAGACGATTCCCTAGGCGTGAGCCTCGCCTTGTGAAGACGTCAACCTTGACTTCAATCACTTATGTCAACCTTGTATCTGTCTCTCTTCCCCGTCCCTTTGGTCCGTCGTAGAATCGTACAGGCACGAACTCCTAGAAAAGTGTAAAATTTCCTAGGAGTTCGTGCCTGTACGATCGTCCTAAATAAATATACTAAATGAATTGGTATTTTTTTTAAATGGGTGTACCCATTTAAAAAAAATACCAATTCATTTTTTTCTGTTAATTTCTATTATTATTTTAGATACCGGTTTTTATGGATTTTGATCCGTCTTCTTTGTAAGACTAGTCAAATAAATATTACTTATCTGCTTACAGAAATGCAGCTCATTTCGCACTACCCCTGTGTAGCATCAGCCCCATTCCTTTCCTCAAGTAAAGGTATGAACATGGATCCAAAAGGAACGCTGATGGACCCTGGCGATCGTGACGAGGTAAACAAAACCAAGTGGCAATGGTGGATCAAATTCCTCAACCTATACATGGTGTATAAGAGAATAGGACACTCCTTAAACAACTTGATCTGCAGGTCATATTCAACAACTTTTCCTATGTGAGCAACATCCAAATCGCGAATTTTTTAGCTGCTCCATACAAACGTACAGTCAACAGCACGTCGACCTACCCCAAAAGTCAAAAATTCTCCAATAGATTTTCAACTTTAAGCCTGACATATAGAGTTCATTTTCAAATGAAGAAAATTGACATTTTGTGGTAAGTCGACGTGCTGTTGTCCGTACTAGCTTATGCGATGATATTGTATGGAGCATCTGAAAATAAAATGACGATTTCGATGTTGCTCCCATAGGAAAAGTTGTTGTATATCATCAACAGCTGATCACGTGGTTTTAAGTAGTGCCCCATTCTTTTGTACACCCTTTATTTTGACTCTACTCGAGAGTCGAGGAGACGACTTTGCCTTGCCTCAAGTCGAGCCTGCCCCCTAGCATGACCAACAAAACGCGATACGATATGATATAGCGATTTATCGACATCCAACGGTTAAAATATAATATGATAATACACAGCCGCCATTTCGAACTTTTATCGATAAATCGAGCATGTCCGTGCCGGTGTCGTAACGCTGTTTCGATAAAAGTACATATTCTGACAGTTGAGTGTCGATAAATCGCTATATCATATTATATCGCGTTTTGTTAGTCGATTTGAGGCAGGCTCGACTTGAGGCAAGGCAAAGTCTTCTCCTCGACTCTCAAAGAGACGATTTTGACTTTTGACTCTTTTTGTAGGTACTTAGGTTCATCTATTGTAGAAGCAAAGGGCCGGCCGACCAGAGTGGCAAGACCGGGACCGAAAGTAAGTAATGCCTAACGATCTATGTTATACACCGTGAATTTTTAATTACCCGAGAAAATAACCAACATCCTCGGATATCGATATACATCGAATTTGGCGAATAAAAAAAACGGAACGGCGTACGGCGTTGGCGTACGGAAGGAATAACTATGAATGAAAAAAAAATCATTTTTTCCTTCCGTACGCCAATATTACGCGACCAAATTAGGTGGATTTTGGTTTCGTTAATGTTGGAATGATAATGATTACTATTTGAATTAGCAGGACTTTTATAGTGCATATTTTTTAAGGAATGTTAGGGACCTTTTAAATAAATTTCTCATAAATATATTTTTTTTTATTTGCCATTTTCGATGTATATCGATATCTGAGTATGTTAGTTAATTTTCTCGGGTAATTCAAAATTCACGGTGTATATCTATGTGCCCACATAGGTATGTACGTGTACACTTCCCAAAATTATAAACTTATCCTACCACCAAAACACTTAAATAAATATTGGACAACATCACATACATTGCTCCGATCCTAAGGTGCTTAAGCACTTGTGTTATAGAAATCAGGAACAACGACGGTACCACAACACCCAAACCCGAGCCAATATAGAAAAGTTCATTTTCTACATTGACCCGACCGGGGATCGAACCCGGAACCTCAGAGATGGCGGCGCCATTTAAAGTGCGGCGTGCTCGCCTCTCGGCTACGGAGGTCGTCGATAAATACGGGTAGGATTAGAATGGGCGGAACATACCTTAAAATAAAACTATATACTATTCTTTGGTACGTCTGTGAACGAACAAAAGTCGCTGACATAGCCTGACGGATTAGCAAGCTGAAATGGCAGACGGCGGGGCACATAGCACGTAGAACTAACGGCCGATCGGGCAGAAAGGTTCTGGAATGGAGGCCGCGTACCGGCAAGCGCAGCGTGGGACGTCCACCCACACACAAGGTGGGCAGACGACCTGGTAAAGGTTGCAGGACGACGCTGGATGCAGGCCGCGCGCAACCGGCCGATCTGGAAGGCACTGGGGGAGAGGCCTACGTTCAGCAGTGGACTTCCTATGGCTGAAATGATGATGATGATTATTTAAAAAAAACTCTGTTTTTTAAAAAGTATCTCAGATTTCAAAATTATAGACCTTATTTTCAATTAGCGTGTCTTTGCTGGTTAGAGCCCTACAGGGCTTGAAGATGTTACATTCTTAAGGTTGTATTTTTTCTGTTTCAGTCAAAAACAGATGCAATTTTAGCTCCAAGATGAAATTGAAATCTGATTACTCTTCGTACGGATACTTCTAATAAATAATTATAAATAAATAGGTGTCTTATTTTTATCATAGCTTTTTACCCGACTACGGCGAAGCCAACAAAAGGAAGAGTAACGATTTTGACAGTATTTATGTACGTCTGTTCCACAGTAGCGCCTACACTACCTGAACCGTTTTGAATAAATGAGGTGTCAATAAATTCGTAATAATGGCCCGGGTTACATTAAGCTACCTAAATAAATATCGAAAATTATGACAGAATACTAACCTCGAAAAAAATAAAACTGAGAATCATCACGTGTTTGGTCCAAAGAAAGGTTCAAGTATTAAAAATCTTAGATAAACCTAGCATGGTAATTGCTAAAAACAAAAATTTAAATTGTTTAAGCTTTTCTGATCTTTACCAATAGTTAAATATTTGTAAAAATATTTCTATCGGGTGTTGACGGTAGTAGTATATACCGCAACATTGATTAGAAAATACGCTGGCTTTGACAGCGAGAACCACTTGAAAGATTTCGTCGAGTTTACTAACGTCTCGGTAGCTTAGTGGTCAAAGCACTCGCCCGGTATGCGATGGACGTGGGTTCGGATCCCACTTGAGGCGGACGATTTTTTTTCAAGTATTAAAAATCTTAGATAAACCTAGCATGGTAATTGCTAAAAACAAAAATCCAAAGAAAGGTTTTGGCGAGCACATTACAAATAGAACCCTTTTAAGATCTCTTCGGTATAATGTCTGTCTGCCTGTCATAGAAGACAACGTAGGTATTGTTCATGATGGGGTGATAATTTTTAGGGTTCCGTACCCAAAGGGTAAAACAGAACCCTATTACTACGGCTCCGCTGTCCGTCTGTCTGTCTGTCCGTCTGTCACCAGGCTGTATCTCATGAACCGTGATAGAGATTTGAAATTTTCACACATGATGTATTTCTGTTGCCGCTCTAACAACAAATACTAAAAAAACAGAATACAATGAATATTTAAGGGGGCTCCCATACAACAAACGTGATTTAACGGAACCCTTCGTGCGCGAGTCCGGCTCGCACTTGGCCGGTTTTTTCGAATTAATGTTGCCACGCAGTTGAAAGGATTTATTATCGTCTACGACTATTTATTCTTATGCAACAGTTAATTCGTGTAGGTAGTCGTGTGACGGTCCTGCACCGCCGGCCGTATGTTTTTGTATTTTAACTATCATCATCATCATCATCATTTTAACCACACAGGACGTCCACTGCTGAACATAAGTATTTTTAACTATTTTTTTTTATTTGTTTGCCAGTCTCTTTATTCTTAGGTGAGAAAAAAAAACAGATGAACTTTATTTTAGCGATTTATTGCAGGTAATCAACCACCAGGCAACAATCATTAGTAAATTTTCTCGGGTAATTAAAAACACGGTAATAAAATAATGACAAATAAATCATTTGTAATTAGGATCAGTAGTATTACTGATTTCGTAATATCTCCCGTTAATTTTTTGCCTTTTCTGTACGATCTTTGTTTTCTCCGAGTCACTCAATTGACCCATCTTTTTCCCGCCAAAACGGAGATTGTCGCCATCTTCGTCCGATATATTTTCTATAATGCCATCGTCTTCGGGGTGGTACGGGTTGTTGTAAGCTCTTGATAGTTTCTTTCCCACCGGGAAAGGTGAGTCAACGTTAAAACACCATGTTGAAGTAAGAAACACTGAAAGAAAATTAGGAGCCATAGATAAGTATTAATGGAGAGTTATTTTCTTTATTGTCTGTACCGCCATTCTGGGGGTGCAAGACATTGCCGACAGATACAGCTAGCGGCAGGTAAGTTTAGTGCTAGGGATCGCTTTGCGCATCTTAGGAGACGATCATCGTATCAGAGACGCGTGTGCGCGGAGCTAACAACCAATCCCGGCCGGCGGTGCAGGCGCGGCGCGCGATTAGCCAATCACGTAATCGTAATTAATGATCTTCTAAGCAACTTTCGCTCAGCGCTAAAATTACGAACCGTACAATTTTGTTATAGGCATCTTCAAGAGGAGGTCCCCAGATTACGTTGGAAATTTGACACTGCAGTTTTCCCTCCCCGATCGGAGATCCAGAGGAAGACCCAATACAAGATGGGAAAGTGTAGTGCTAAAGGACATGAGTGAATGCGAGGGTTCCGAAGACGATATCGAGGACAGATCGAAGTGGAAGAGAAAATATGTAACTAACCACCACCATGTAGGTTGAATAGCTAGTAAGAGAGAGAGAGTATGTACAGCCATTTTGTATTTTAGGGCCGCCATTTTATTTTTAAACTTAAAAAACACAGTACGGATTAAAGAAAAGGGGAAATCCTGGAGACTTGACCAGGTGACATGTACCACAGCAATATGCAAATAGAACTGACGGCAGATGGGGCAGAAAGTTCTGGAATAGAGGCGACACCCACAAGGTAGACAGATGACCTAATAAAGGTTGCAAGTAGCCGCTGGATGCAGGCCGCTTCCAACCGGCAATCTGGAAGTCATTAAAGGACATATTCAGCGGTGAACGTCCTATGGCTGATATGATCATTATGCCAGGGATTCACCAGGGGACAAATGTCCTACGACACGTGTCGCCAGCGACGTTTTAAACCAATAATAAAACCAATTTATTTCTGTAAATATTCTTAAAGTAAGCGCTTCTACACGTCCCAATATTTTTTTTCCCTACCAGTACTTCGGGACAATTTTGGGCTAGCGCCAAGAAGGAGTAGCACAAGACACTCGGTCACTATTGTCAGCCTCTTTTTAAATATTATATAGTTTACATTACAAGATAAATGTACCTGTGCGAGCAAGGCAGTATTTATTTCCAAATATTTTTATCATTTATATAATCACATATACAGTATAATATCCTTTTTTCATTAAAGTTGTTTTAATATGCGATTTAAACTTTTACATGGGCAGTTCTACAATAGACGCCGGTATTTATGTATGTTGGGTGAAGTGGTGCGACGTTGCCGGACGTCGCTCGACATGTCATAAATCGCACGGTGCTGCCAGATATGTCAGACAAAACCACCCGGCTTCGCTTGACATGTCGCCGACGCCTACATACCTGTCATTTGTACCCTAGCTAAAGTATTCCCGGCATTATTCGCACTTGTCCGGTTTTTTGTTTTGGTGCCCATTGCCATCCGGCACCTTGTTTTTTGATAATTTTTTTTGGCACATAGGGCAACCGCCCTTGTCGCTCTACCCTAAGGCTCGGTCTATACCCAGCCGGAAACCGGACCGGGTTAACGCGTATTCAATCCATCGCTTAAGCAATAAGGTCGTTTTTTGAACGGATTCTTGCGGATTTTTGTATCCGGATTGCTAACGGATTCCGGCATCGTAAAGACCGAGCCTTATTCGCACTTGTCCGGTTTTTTTTTATATTTTGGCGCCCATTGCCATCCGGCACAATGTTTTTTTTTATTTTTTTCGGCTTCAAGAGCGACGGCCCTGGTGACTCTACCCTAAATCCAGCCCTGAAAGTATACCTAGTTCGAGACAGCGTCAATCGAACAACGAAACTTGACCAACAGTTGGTTACAGCAGTAGTTGTAAAAAAGTAATAAAACTTACTGATAAAACTGCATAAAACGAATAACATAATCCGATATTTTGATACTACATTTTAAATCAAACATTGAAACTTCGACCGCAGTAATGTGTTTCCCGGTGCTTTTTGATTTCGACAATCAATCGAGCGGAAAATAATGAAATGGCAATTTGTTTTGGGTTTAATGAGTAAGTAAAATTAACATAGGTACATGATGCGATAAGGCCCATACATAAGACAAACAGTGATGGCCTTACTACAAAAAAACCGGCCAAGTGCGAGTCGGACTCGCGCACAAAGGGTTTCACACCATTATCTATAAAAAGAGCAAGAAAATCACGTTTGTTGTGAAGAAGCCCCTTAAATAAGTATTAATTTTATTCTGGTTTTTAGTATTTGTTGTTATAGTGGCAACAGAAATACATCATCTGTGAAAATTTCAACTTTCCAACTATCACGGTTCATGACATACAGCCTGGCGACAGACGGAAAAACAGACAGACAGACGGACAGCGCAGTCTTAGTAAAAGGGTCCCGTTTTACCCTTTGGGTACGGAATACGGTAATTAGGGTAATTATTATTTGGTGTTTGGTTATGTTATCCAATATTTATTATTTGGTGCCAGAATTCTATTAAAACGGACGATATTAAATGGAGGCTTTCATTTTCACGATGTAATTTACTTAAAGTTTAAGAACTCCTGCGGGCTTGTTTCTGGTCATGTCTGTCGATATCCTTGGTTGTCCGGGGTACTTTTGTACATTGTCCGCGTACCCGCTTTTTGCGTTAGCCGATGCAGTTGTAAGCGACCTATTTTGACGGATAAAAGTTTTTCGAGGACTGTCCCTCGTCAGTGTAGGCCTTGAGTAGCTTATCTTGCTAACTGGTCTCGAGTTAGTGGCGAAAATAAGCGTTTTATGCTGGGGCTTCACCTGCGTCTAATGTCGTTAATTAGTGCTCTATTTGACGTAATACGCAGATGTGGCCGGTCTTTGTGCGCTAATTTGCTTCAATAACATTAGATGTGAGGCGATAGCTCGGACGGCGGTAACTTTTGACACATCAAAGGGATTAAGTGGGCGTTTAGTGCGTTGTTGTGGCTACACCTACTACACTAAACATGTTAAAACACGGTCACAATTAAAAACTCTTTGTGAAATAAATGTTAAAGTGCATAGTTATTAAGTTAGGATGGAGTAGACAAAAAGAGAAAAGTATTGAGTTCTTGGAAGCGTTTTATTTTATTTTAAAGACACACTCACAGATCACACGCTAACTAAGTCGCTAGACGCTAGAATCAAACGTCAAATAAGTGTGGCCACGCACATAGCGCGTAGCTTAATGCTTTAATTTAGTTAACGCTAATCATGCCTTTATTTGAACGTTAGGCGTCACGCAGATGAAGCCCCAGCATTAAAATGAAATTATACTAAACTAGCAGTCCCGGCTTCG
This sequence comes from Anania fuscalis, assembly GCA_950371115.1. Taxonomy (NCBI): domain Eukaryota; kingdom Metazoa; phylum Arthropoda; class Insecta; order Lepidoptera; family Crambidae; genus Anania; species Anania fuscalis. The sequence continues at coordinate 5,164,554 of OX493354.1, forward strand.
CACGGGGTAGAAAATTATCGCTAATAGTTTCGGCAGCGCATTCGACGAAAGACATTTTAAGACTCATTTTTCTACACCTTCGGTTACATTGTTCAAATTTTACCAAGGATCCCTAATTTTTTTCAAAATGAAATGTAGCCTATGTCAAATTGGAAGAATGTAGCATTCTATTGGAGAAAGAATTTTTTAAATCGGCCCAGTACTTTTTGAGCCTATTCATTACAAACATACAAAAATAGGTACAAATCTTTCCTCTTTATAATATATTAAGTATAGATATAGACTAATAACGCCAATACGTTTAGCATCGACATTCAAAATGTCTTCTATGTCAGCCTATTTTATATATAGGCCGTTTTGCAGTCCACTGCTGATTATAACCCTGTAAGGAGCGCTAAAGAGCATGATCACCCGCTTTTTAGGGTTCCGTACCCAAAGGGTAAAACGGGACCCTATTACTAAGGCTCCGCTGGCCGTCTGTCACAGGCCATCTCATGAACCGTGATAGCTAGAGAGTTGAAATTTTCACAGATGATGTATTTCTGTTGCCGCTATAACAACAAATACTAAAAAACAGAATACAATAAATATTTAAGGCGGCTCTCATACAACAAACGTGTTTTTTTGCCGTTTTTTATAGAAAATGGTACGGAACCCTTCGTGCGCAAGTCCGACTCGCACTTGGCCGGTTTTTTAATCCGGTATTACAGTATTTTTTAAATCTTTTATTTTCATAAGGTATCATTATCATCATCACCATTTCAGCCACAGGATCTCCACTCAAATTCAAAACTCCACTGCTGAACGTAGGTCTCCCCCAGTGACTTCCTGATTGGCCGGTTGGAAGCGGTCTGCATCCAGCGGCTTCCTGCAACCTTTACCAGGTCTGTCCACCGGGTCCAATAGGTATCTCGGTGGATATGTAGGCCGCCAACGTGGTAAACCGACGACTTAGTCAGGGCAGCAGCTAGATGCAAAAAGCACAGAACTGCTCGCCGTGGCATTCTGTAGGAGCGTAATATGGACCTCAATGGCCTGATGATAATACCTTTGTCCAAAATTCGAAGATCCTCATCGAGGTTTCAGTAGATTACGTTGTAGGCCGAGCTATTTGTGAATTCATAACCTAGACATATCTTTTCATAATCAGCCTACTACTTAAAACCACGTGATCAGCTGGTCATATACAACAACTTTTCCTATGGGAGCAACATCGAAATCGATAAATTTTTTTCAGCTTCTCCATACAAACTTACTCGCATTCCTCGATGATAATGTATGGAGCATCTGAAAATAAAACTACGATTTCGATGTGTCCCATTCTTTTATACACCCTGTATACAGGAGCGCCCGCGCAAGCTCGCGTCGATGAAATTGCCAACAAGGACTTGTATAGGGTTGTTGTTGGGTCGGCGTCGGCGCCACGGCGGCGCGACGCCTGTTATTATAAATTACCGAGCAGGTCACGTTGTCGTTTTTCCCGGATATTTTAAAGATAATGTTATTAAAATAATAGTAAAAAAAACGACGACAACGCACTTTAATATAAAAAAAAACAGTTGAATTAAATATTAAATTTAATATTGAACAACATCACATTACATTGCTCTGATCCTAAGGTAAGTAGAGAAAGCACTTGTGTTAAAGAAATCAGAAACAACGACGGTGCCACAACACCCAGACCCGAGCCAATATAGAAAAGTTCGTTTTCTACATTGACCCGACCGGGAATCGAACCCGGAACCTCAGAGATGGCGACGCCATTTAAAGTCCGGCGTTCTCGCCTCTCGGCTATGGATGTCGTTCGTATCTAATATCATTCTCTTGATCTTAATTATTCTTTAAATTTGTCACTACCTTGCAATGTAACCCTGCCCCCCTAGCATTAGCAACAAAACAAGATATGATACGATATGATATAGCCATTTATCGCATATTTTTTGTCAAAATATGAACTTTTATCGTAAAAGCATCAAATCATATTTTGAAAGTAGAGGCGATAAATCGCTCATATCGTGTTTTGTTGCTCGTGCTAGAGAGGCAGTACAACTTTCAGTGATGCAAGTACATCTCAACAATCAACAAGAACAACAATTAAAAACACCTAGAAAATTGGTTTTATTCAAGAAATTGCTTCGTGAAATAATAAATAATACAAATAATCGAGAGAACAGGATTTTCAAAACAAATGACAATCTGAACGTGGCAGCGGTGTTAGATATAATGACGTCATCAAAAATAATCGATGAACTGGCCGATATTTTTGCGGCCAAAGTATTAAAAAAGTTTTCGTCTAATCATTCTTTTGTTGGACGCATTGGACGTAATGAAGAATCCGTGGAAAAGATTGAGATTGTGTTATAATGAATAAATAAGTTGTTCTAACAATTAGTTATTTACTCATTAAACTTTCTGAGGCGGTAAATCGTCATCATCATTTCAGCCACAGGACATCGACTGTGAACCCCGCCCCCCCCCCCCCCCCCCCCAGTGACTTCCAGATTGTCCGTTCGGAAGCAGCCTGCATTCGGCAGCTACCTGCAACCTTTACCAGTATTCAATTTAAGCAGCATACCAAATGTGTCAAACAATTTACAATAAGATCAAATTGATATTCAAATAGCTTTTGCTTGCAGCTTCGATCGCGTTAGATTTGATTTTGAGTAAATGAATCAATGTCAAACTCAGTACATAAAAAAAACTCTACAAAACTTCTTTGTCCTCAACCCTAAAACAGGTATTTTCTTATTTAATTAAAGCATTGACTTCACGATTTTGTTGCTCCATAAAAACTTTGAAACCCCGTTTTAACCCTTTAGGGGGTGAATTTTGGAAAATCATTATCTAGAACGTACCTATCATCGCAGAACAATATACTTACTTATTTTGTTGATGTTTAGCTACCTAAGTAGTCTTGCGAGGTTGTTGGTGTTTTACAAATAACCCTGTATATTTTAAAATACAAGATTTTTCCTACCTACAACTCGGTGCATCATCTCAAAGTTTAGACTACAATGGAATTAAAGCGATAAAAAAGCGATAAGATTATATCCACAATGGCTAGAAATGCAAAATGATATCAAATATTATCTATTGCAACGATATTTTGTAATTAAATTTAGATTCGGAGTGAATGTTGGAGTTGTGTGAGAAAAAGAAGTTTCATGATTGTGAACGACATTACCTAAACAACACTGAAAAAGTACGTTTTTAATGTTCAAATAATTGAAATGTGTCATTTCCCCGAAGTAATAAATGGACATCCTGTGATCCTGTGGTGTGTTGAGGATTTTATGGTTTTTCCTAGACCGTCGTGGTCTTCCAACTACACCCACCAAAGCCAACTTAATTAAAGAAAATAAAATTAAATTTTATAAAAAACTAAAAAACCGACTCCATAATTAAACTACAAAACGCGAAAAATAATAATATTTTATTAAATAAAACATAATTACATAATCAGTTCTTTTTTAAGTCGATGCGAATGAACACATTTCTCAATGGCTGGCACCGAAACCAAAGAGAACTGATTAGGTATGTTTTAGGAAATATTATTTTTCGCTATTTAGTTTTAAGTACAGTCAACAGCACGTCGACTTACCAAAAAAGTCAAAAATTCTCCAATAGATTTTCAACTTTAAGCATGACTTGTAGAGATCATTTTTAAATGAGAAAATTTGACATTTTGTGGTGGGTCGACGAGCTGTTGTCCGTACCTAGCTTAGGTAGTAGTTGGAAAAGCACTCGCTCAGTATGCGATGGTCGTGGGTTCGGTCCACTTGAAGCGGTCGATTTTTTTCAAGTAAGTATATCCTCTGGAATCAACCTAGCATGTATTATATTATATAAGGTGTAAGTGAATTAGTGTCAGATATTTTTAGGAGTAACTTAGACTGTCACATGGATCACATATAAGATAAATTTAAAATTATAGAACAAACTTAAAAAAACGAAAAAATAAAAAGTTTTAAAATAAAGAATCTACTCACACAACGCTAGCCGATTCATAACCTCTACAGAATTACATTAATGCATTCAAATAATCATATTACACTGTTCATCATAATATCATATTACTTGGTGCGTGAATTAAAGTTTGTTCTATAATTTTAAATTTATCTTATATGTGATCCATGTGATAGTCTAAGTTACTCCTAAAAATATCTGACACTAATTCACTTACACCTTATATAGCTTGACATCTTTCTAAATTGATATGTAGGAGGTGACGACCTTATTGATATTTTGTTTTTGTGTTACACTGATATTTGACATCTGGCAATTTATTATCTCAAAATTTTTAATACTAGTTTCTCGACATGTTCTGTTATTTTTTATTTGATTCCTACTTTAGTATTATTACCTTTTGACATTGTATTTCTTACTGTTAAATTAATAATTGTAAACTAGCATGCTGGCGTTTTGGACAAACTGTAAGACAGCTTGTTATCTGTTTTATAATAAATAATAAATGTAAGTAATTGTTTAAAATCTAAATTGATGATTAGGGACTCCAAAAACTTTAATTACTTAACGACTGATCTCTCTCAAATGCTCGCTTAGTATTATTATATCATTAACTAATGATCGTAGTTAGAAACTATGCGGAACTTAGACAAACTTTATATACAGGGTGTACAAGAGAATGGGACACTCCTTAAAAACACGTGATCAGCTGATACCTAATATACAACAACATTATCATATACAACAACTTTTACTATGGGAGCAACATAAAAATCAATAAAAAAAAATCAGCATTTCCATACAAACTTACTCGCATACCTCGATGATGATGTATGGAGCATCTGAAATTAAAATCACGATATCGATGTTGCTCCCATAGGAAAAGTTGTTGTATATGACCAGCTGATCACGTGGTTTTATGGAGTGTACCATTCTTTTGTACAACCTGTATATTATTTAAAATGGAAGATATCGTTAAAAACCTCGGCTTCTTCATCAACGTAAAAAGTGAAAGGAAATTAGTGATTACTAACTGTTATTCGTATTTAACTGTAGTCTTTAATTTATCCGTCGAACATCGTGTGGTGTGTGACTTATATGGAATTAACAACAATTTGTGAACACGTGCAGTTGATTTATGCAAATAAGCAGAAATGTTTCTAAAGGATACGGAAGTGCCTAGATAATTTTGGTAATTTCTTTAGTACCCTCATTAGTAAATGATATTTAAATAATTATGCGATCATTTGAGAGATTCATCATTTCTCATAAAATAAGTTTTAAAAGCATTAAATTGTAAAGTTAAATTACAATTAAAATTATCTTCAAGATTGGTTTATGTTATTACGATTATTCTTTTAAGTTTATTGAGAGTCCCTCCTTGTTAAAGTACAGAAAAACATCAGTCAAAAACCTTTCTAAGTAGGAAGTAGTTGTGGTATTCCGCAAGGAAGTGTATTAGGTTCTTTACTGTTTCTTGTATAATAATGTTAAATGATGTGCCGAAAGTTATGAATTACGAGACTATTTTACTCGCGGATGACATATGGAATCATAATAAATGCACTTTAGCGCATGGCTAGCTCAAAACAAACTCATTTTTAATTAATATAGTCTGCCAGGGTCAAGAAATCTAAAAAGTAGACGAAACTGTATTAATTAGCGTTGGAAACTTAAAATGCTAATTTTTTATAAATATTTTTTTATGCTAAACGAAATATTGTAAAGCTGTCAGTTTCCTGAATAAAGAAAAATTGAAAATAAATAAAATAAACAAGATTTCTTGGGATCACACTTGATGATCATGTAGCTGGAAATCACACATTTAAAATCATCATCATCATTTTAGCCTATTGCAGTCCAGTGCTGGACGCAAGCCTTCCAAAAGCGCCAAAGAGAACGATCTCCCGCTTTTTTCATCCATCTGCCAGCCATCTTCCTAAGGTCGTCGGTCCATCGAGCTGGGGGCGTCCTACTCTACGTTTGCCTAGGCGTGGTCTCCACTCGAGAACCCGTTTACTCTATCTTTCATCGGTTCTGCGACAAATGTGGCCAGCCCACTGCCACTAAGCTTGCTACATTTTTGGACTATGTCCGTTACTTCAGTCCTCTGCCTGATGATCTCGTTTCGGATTATTCGGACATACTTATAAAATGTTAGCACTAAATTCACTACTTATTTAAGCTCAAAAAAAAGTTGCGACTGCATCGACAACAAGCAGTGATTGTGAACTCACTCTGTAACAAAGTAGAGTCTACGCCCGGTACAGCTTAGGTGAACCGGGCTGTCACTTGACACTGAAGTCACTTATCGACAATAAGCAATGTGAACCACCTTTTTAGTGAAATCTCGATTTCGATGTTGCTCCCATAGAAAAAGATGTTGTATATGACCAGCTGATCATGTGGTTTTAAGGACTGCCCTATTCTCTTGTACATCCTGTATATTAGTTGATACTGATTTTTTGAGTCAAATAGGTGCAAATTAACACATTTTAATTCCCAATGGCTGGCACCGACTCCTAAAATAACTGATTAGGTATATTTAAGCCAATATAATTTTTCGCCTTTTAGTTTATTTTTGAAGTCGGTTTTTAGTGTTTTATAAAATTTATTTTATTTGTAAGTATCTTTTTCATTATTAATTTTTTTTTAATGCCACCATGATGCCAAAACATATGATACATTTATGTAAATATTATATCTGTTATTTTCCATTTTTTATGCAAACTAATTTAAATATTTTTTATATTAAGGAACCTCCAGGTCTGTTATCATACCAAACTAGTTTTTAACATGTTTGTATATGACTGTATGAGTTCTAAATAAATAAAATAAAATATTAAAAAAAAATAATTGTTCTTTTTTGTTTCAGGATTTTCCCGCCTTCTTACCTCCGTTGATGCGGTCTCTACAAGGCTCTAGCCTTAACATGCTGGCACAGCCAGGATTCACTCAGGTACCTCAATCAATAGCACTTCAATCTGTCTCTGAAACTGAATAATCAACCATATGGACTGATATTTCAGACACAACCAACGCATAACACTTCGAAGACATTTAAGTACAACATTAGTTTCTAAATATGTCGGGTCATGACTTTAGAATTTACGAACATTTTACGATAACTGGAATTCAAGGTATAAATCGTAAAAAGGCTACATGTAATTATTGCTTAAAGGAATATACAATCAACCGAAAACGTTCTAAACTGGATTCACATATAATAAAATGCAAAAAGCTCCCACCCGACTTTGATAACGCAAGCACATCATCAGCTTCGACAACAGAACCACATATATTGGAAGCGCCTACATCGGCAGCTACCATGTCGGAAGCGCCCACGTTGGTAGAACCAACGACGGCACCATCTACATCGGCAGCTGCCTTATTAGAAGCATCCACAGAGGTAACATTTAGATTGGAAGCTACATCATCGGCAGCTGCTATAGCAGAAGCATCCACATTGGAAGTTCCTACATCGGTAGCACGAAAATCGGCAGCTAGCATGTCGGAAGCGTCCATATTGGCAGAACCGACAACGGCAGCATCTACATCGGTAGCGCCCATATCAGCAGTTCCCATATTGCCAGCTGCCATATCAGAAGCGTCCACATTGGCACCTGCTTAATCGGCAGCACCTACATCGACAGCAAACATGTCGATACCAAATGACTCAAATTTACTTCTTCAAGTTGGTCATGAAGGGACCACGATTAATTCTAAAAAAAATGGCTGTGATTTTACTAAACCTACAACGGACAAGCCTCGTAACAAAAATAAAGGTAAAAATAAAACTAAAAATTTAAAGGCTGCAGTGCCATCGAAGGGCACTATTGTACACTTTTTTCAATTAATTCCTGAAAATCGAAATGATAATTCAGATAGCAATATCTCCCCTTGTAGTCTCATTGACATAATACCAAACATCGACGAAGCGATCACATTATCAGCTTCAGAAAAGCCTAGCTCAGCAGAACCCGCATCGGAAAAGCCTACATCAGCAGTTCCTACATCGGAAGCGTCCACATATTTAGCGCCTACATCGACAACAAACATCTCGATAACAATCGACTTTAAGTCACTTCTTCTAGATGCTCGTGAGAGGAATACGATGAACTCTGGAAGAAAGAGCAGTTCTGTTACTAAACCTACAACGGACAAGACTCGTAACAAAAATAAAGGAAAAAAAAGAACTAGAAATATAAAGGCTCCAGTGCCTTTTAAGGGCACAATTCCGTTCCATTTTCAAGTTATACCTGAAAATCAAAATAATAGGTCCAACAATGACAATATCTCCCCGTCCATTCCCATCGACGAAGCGATCACATCGGCAGGGTGCACATCTGAAACAGCTACATTGGCAGCTCCCGTACCGGAAGCGTCCACATCCACAACGGTCACATCAGAAGCGCCGACATTGGCAGCTACCATATCGGCAGCTGCCATGTCGGAAGCCTCCTCATCTGCAACGGCCAGTGGCAGCTGCAACTTCCGAAGCGTCCACATCGGACGACCGTCTGTGTAGTTCGCGCTCCGGACTGCCTGGCGGTTCCGGGTTCGAATCCCGCAAGGGGCAAATGATAGTGTGATGAACACGAGCATTTAACTTAAGTCATGGATGATTAGTATAAATGTATTTAGTAGTAGTATAAACGTATTTAAGTATGTTTATCCGTTATCCTAATCGCTATAATACAAGCAATGCTTAGTTTAGGTTACGTAGTATTATTCTTTCTCTATGGTTTGGGGCTAGATCGTCGGTGTGATGGTGGAAAGAATTTATTTATTTCCATAACAACGGTTGCCAGCTCTGCGAGCTATGACATATCAGTAACTCATATCTTGTATTTTGAAAATAATTTTGTTAATGGCTTGATAGACGATCATAATATTCATCATTGTAAATCTTCTGTACACCCTGTTCAAAAGCAAATAAACATTTTCATTTTATGTCGAAGAGCTGGTTTTGTTGCTAATAAAAGACACATGTATTCTAAGCCATTTATTTGACATAAAACAAACAAGTCGTAATAAAACAAAAAACATAATAAAACCGACTTTCTTTAGTCTTTTCTTACAGTCGAAGAGATAAGCCCGTTTTGACACTTAAAAAAAAATTACTAACTTATTTACTTAAATCTCGACACTTCAAAGTGTTAAACATTACTTACTTTTGAAAAAGTAATTATTAGTATAAGTCACTTTTTTACCTTTTTACTGTCGTAGAACAATCTGTCAAAACGGGCTTTCTAAATCATAGCGACTTTAGATAACAATAATATATCCTATCTGAGGCATGTTAAAATACATTTATGTAGCACAACACACACCATATACAGGGTGTACAAGAGAATGGGACACTCCTCGAAACCACGTGATCAGCTGGTCACATACAACAACTTTTTCTATGGGAGCAACATCGAAATCGATAAAAAATTTTCAGCTTCTCCATACAAACTTACTCGCATACCTCGATGATAATGTATGAAGCATCTGAAAATAAAATCACGGTTTCGATGTTGCTCCCATAAGAAAAGTTGTTGTATATGAATAGCTGATCAAGTGGTTTAAAGGAGTGTCCCGTTCTTTTGTATCACCCTGTAGAGCGCAATACGACCTCCGAGACATACAGGGTGTTCCAGAATATGTGAATCAAATTGTAACGAGAGATTCCATAAGTGGACCTTTCAAGTGTGCTAAATAAAATAAAATTTTACTTTTGGTAAAAATATATTTTTAACGCCCAAAGTGTATTTACATACGATAGATAGGGATAAAAAATTAAATGCTTTCTATAGCGATTATAAAAGAATAGAAAAAAATATATTTAACACTTTATCTGTCTTATTCATAGTGCATTTGCTGGTCTGCCCCTTTAGCACGATCAACAAAACACGATATGATACGATATGATATAGCGATTTATTGCCTATTTACTTAAAAAAATGTGATAACATATCCGCCATCTTGAACTTTTATTGAAACAGTAAGCATGTCCTTGCCGGCGACGTCACGGTTATGCTCGCTTGTTTGATAAAAGTTCATATTTTGACAAAAAATATGCGATAAACCGCTATATCATATCGTATCGTATCGTGTTTTGTTGCACATGCTAGAGGGGCTGGACTGTTTTAAGTGCGTAAGTACAGTGGGTTAACCTTTTTAGAAAACGTCTCTGATTAAGACAGGAGTAGTAAATAGTTAATAATATTAATCGATATCATAAGGAGGATTGTTCGTTGTAGAATATGAAATTAAAACTTTCTTACTTTTTTAAAATACTCTGGTTAAAAGGTGGCCGCTCATCTATCAACACTGCAGTACCTACCTACACGCACCGCAGGCTTCGCATTTTAGAATTTGACCGCTGCGCTGCGCGCGGCTAGGTGCGCGAGGCCTTTTTCTATAACATGATGTATGATAGGAAAAAAAAGAATTTAAAAATGCGGTGACTGCGGTGCGTGTAGGTGCGCGGGTAGGCGTTCCCGTTAACCCGTAACGTCAGTACATAAAAGAAAAAATATTCCGAACAAAAAAAAAATGAATTTATTTTTAAAGATCCCAAAAAATAATTTATAGATACGTAAAATAAAACACCCTATTTATGCCCACTTTCCCTCAATACCGCCAAACGGCAACGTCACGAAACTTATGAATGGGATTTGAAATACGCAAAAGGTGAAATACGCTAGGTACTATTCCGCGCTACTATTTAAGTTAACGGGAACGCCTTTCGTTAATTAACATGCTGTAAAGAAAAGCAAGCTGTTGCCTGCGCTGCGACTTAATATCGACTAGTGTAAAATTCACAATGGAATTAGAACTTACTGAAACAAATAGTTATTTGTCCATTGCAAGATTGACGCCATTGTGCTTATTTTTTTAACACATAAATAATAACTGTTTCGTCTTTTTTTAAACTTTTGCTTTGCAGCACTTTTAGTATGAGGAATTCATTTTTAATTAAACAAAACTAACAACTGCCATATTTAGACACAATTCGTTTTGTGACACGTGACGTCATTTTAGACGCTTCGACAGACTCAGAAGCGTTTTCGCGGTGAATTTAAATTGTTTTTCTAAAACGCAAAATACATAATGAACACGATTTTTTTTAAAACAAACAATTTTGTGTATGATCGACATTAAGGTAAATTATTAACCATTTCTTTTTAATTTTGTGAATTAGTATTCCTAACTCACTAACTTGCGAGTTGTTTTAGGCGTACGTCGAAGAGGAATTATAAATTGATTTAAAGATTACGTGAATAAATTCGCGGACAACAGCTAGTTTTTCTATACAAAATATCATTATTGAAACCGAAAATCACATTTTGATTATACACTGTAACATTCGACGGACATACACTGAACGATCTCCCTTAATAAGGCTTCTGAAAATATCATTCAACTTTTTTATTTATTACACAATTGAAGAATCTACCAACACGAAAATTATTTAATGGAATCACCATTTGCGGACGTTATTTCCCTCTATAAAGAATCAATTTAATTGAGAAACTCACGTGTCCATGAGTTTCATGACACTCAGTTTTACAAGTGGAACATAAAACGAGAATTTATTTTACCCCTACTGAATGATTTGCCATAATCAACGAAAAAATCTAAAATTGTGACAATGGGTTTCTCAAATAATAGATTCAAAGCGAATTTTGACATTTTGTATTTGTACTGCATTTTGTTTGTAACAAAATCCAAGCTATAAAACTAAGGAGAAGATTTTACAAAAAAAAAACCTGACAATATGATTTCGCACGAAAACTTTGGACAGAACCTATCACGGCCACCGACCGTCGTGATAGGTTCTGTCCAGTGTTACAACTAGTGAGCATTGAAACGATGTCTTATGAACACGATTTTTAATAATATTAAGGTTCTTTTTTTATTAATTTAGGTAATGAACTTTAACTTTTACTACAGGACCAAAACCGAAATCGAAAATCAGACGCAGGGGAAAATTGAACTTCATTTTAAAATTGCGATGTTGATTTGATCCTAAAGTAAAAGTGCCACTGGTAAAATAAATTTAACTTATAAAAAGAACGTTTTTCGTCAGCAGCGCTGCATTGCTGCTATTACGAGTGACACCTTTCTAACTATTCTACGCTTCCACTAGGCAGGACTTGGAAGACTGCACAACTATTCGTAGAAAGAGCCAATTGCTTCTCAAATAAATGAGTCAGTGATCGTATATGCTTCAATTCCTCCCTATCTTGGATGTCTACTGAACAGATTTCACAGAAATACTTGTTGTTCACCTTCTGAATTTTGTTCTCATTGAGGGTACTTCTATATTTGGAGTTGTGCGCGGGAGATTCTAAATGCTTTTTGGATTGTTCGACTGATACAGTTACGTCGCAAAGTCTGCATGTTACTGTGTCGATGTTATTTCCTACTTTCTCACTTTTGTCGCGCAGGTCTATGAGACCTTTCGCTAGTCTGTTAAAAGCTTTTTTGTGATCTTGAATGTATGGTGTGCTTAAAGTTGGATCTCCATTATACTGGGCTAGGGCGAATTTGTGAGTTTTAGCTTCAAAATGTTCAAACTCCCCCGATTGCTCGATAAAAATTTCACATACTTCGCAAAATAGTTTGCTATCAATGTTTGTAATTCTATTCTTATCCAACAATGCGTTATAATTTACATTGTGCGTGCGTCCTTTTATATGTAAGGTTAATTCTTCCATAACGTTTGGGGCACAACCGAGTCTGCAGTCACACATTCTGCAAATGGCTTCAGTCCACCTCATAATTTCCATTTGGTATTCTGTATTTGTATCGGATAATAAACTTGAGAGTGTTGGAACATTAACTTCAGTATTTTCTGGAGTGTTCGTTTTATTCAAATGATACTTGTGAAACTCCCCAGATAAATGTCTTGACCTATTTGCAGTCAGCACATAAGTCTTGCATTTACCACAGTACGTCTTAGCAGTTCGAAATTGTGACAGCGCTGATTTGTGAGTTATACTTTTAATATGTTCGAGTTCCTTAGTTGGAACAACACTAGTTTCGCATACCCCACAATAGAATGTATTGTTTACTATTTTAAATAAGTTTGTTTTTAAGAATATGTTATAATTGTAAACGTGGATATGTTCCTTTGTATGTCCCGCATCACATGTAAACTTTATTTTACAGATTTTACATTTTGTTTTTATCATTTCAACAAATTTAATGTGATAAATGTTAGCTTCGGATTTCGAAGTTGGGCGTTTTGCAGTGTGAGTTTCTAAATCGGTCTCCTTTGTGTTTCTTCTTGCATAATATTCATGGTATGCTCCAGACAAATGGCTAGATAAACTCTCTGTGTAAATATTGCATGTTCCGCAGTATATTTTCTTGTGTAATCCTTCACATTCCTTAATCAATTTTAGAGACGCTCTATGATTTTTTCCATATAAATGCGCCGGAAATTTATCTTTACGTATTTTCAAATTACACGGTTCACAGTGGATATCGCGTCCGTCGTTTAGTTCCATATTCTGTGTTACACCATCAAGTGCCTCACTTTCTACATGTTGACTAACGTGTGCAGCAAAATTAGCAGCTACTACATAACTGTCGCATTTATTACAGTAAACCTTATCAGGGCTAGTGCCTGAGACATGTTTATATGTAAATCTTTGTTTTTTCAATAGACTGTTTTGCTTTTTAATGTGAGACTTGGTGCTTATGTGCGAGTTAAATTTGTCGCTATCTATGTACATTTTGCATGGGTCGCAGTAGATTCTGGCAACTTTCTTTGGATTCGTGGGTTTGGTTGGAATGGATCGATCTATGGCTTCTTCCAACGCGGTTAAATGTGAGTCTAGCGACTTGTGAAGGTCAAAGCTACAGAATGTTTCATTGCAGTGAACGCAGTGTTTAAACGAGTCATTGATCTGCAATAGAATGAGAAACAGTTACGGCGACAAATTATAATTAATACATTTTAAAGACGTAATTCACAAATTCCACACAACAAAATCAATCTTAGTACAATGAAAAGCAAAATTAATTCTACGATTATTATAATAATTATTATTATAATCAAATCATAAATAAGATGTTGCAAAAAGATTGAATTAAGTAGGTATAGTGAAAGTCACATAAAACCGACTTATCGCAATAAGCACTCTGCAGCGCTTTTCGCCTTTTATGGTTTAAGAGATCGCTCCTAGCGGTAATACCGCCTAAATTGTACAACTCATTGTTAACATCAACTGTGACTTTTTTGTTTGGTGTGCAATAAACAGAATGAAAATAATGTTTTGCTCTGTCGAAAAATCTGAACATTTTTAACGAAAATTAAGATTGTTTTTCAAAGATTTGAATTTAGGTTATAATTATCTATACAGCAAAACTACTACTTAACTAGGCTAATACTAATATTTCATAGGCCCAACCTTATACATAGGAAAAAAAAACCTAATAATAATGTTAAAGATATAAAACTATCAAAGAAATGCAGGGGACTCGTCGAAGGGAATCAAGTGAGCCCAAATTCATCCAAATTTGATTACCTACATAATTAGTTAAATACAAGTGAAGTTAAAATTAAAAGCGTGATACTACTAACCTTTCGAAAACAGTGCTTGTTTTCCAATGGCAGCCACACATTTGCTATATGATCAACATTATAGATGTGATTAAGAGGATCAACATCTACTACAACCATGCAGACTCTACATTGCACCTGTCCATCTCTCAAATAAAAACCATTAAAGTTATCAGCCCTAACTGTGACTGTGGAATTATCCAATGTCTCAATCTTTATGTATTCTTCATTTATAAATGCCAATCGATGACTTGGTCTACCCTCATTACTCAATTTTAATATCATATCTATATATTTTTCTAAATCATATTTATTGAGAATACACGAATGTGCATTATCTGTTCTTTTATCATCATTTAACTCTTTGGAATCAACCAGCATGATATATTCAACGACTGAATTATTTGGGTTTGAAGTATCATTATTTTGATCAGCAGTCGGCTTGTTTTGATCATCATTTGGACGTTGTTTCTCATCTGTTTTATCCGAGTCAGCAATAACATATTGTTGATCATCAGTTGATTGATTTAGTTCATCGGTTGAATCAGTTTGGTAAATAATGGGTAGACATTGTGCGCTAATTGACTTATTATTGCCATCTTTTACTGACTGATCTGATTCATCAATAGGATTGTGTATCTTTATCGAGTTCTTGTAATCACAAACTACACCAGTTTTATCGCAAATTAATTGTTTTTCAATGGCATCATTTTTGTTAACATTTAAATGAGTACTGACATCCGTTATACTCTTTTGAGCAATAGTGGAAGGTCTATCATCTTTTTCAGTAGCAGTGCTCTGCTTATCTGATATTTTACTTTTATCATCCAGAGTCTGGTGCACTGACAATATACTAGTATCAAAGTGACTTTTAGATGACAAATAATTTGCGTAATTAGCTGAAAAATTAGGTACGACACGATAAGCCGATTTATTTTTAACGCTTGCTCTTTTAATATTTTGGACGTTAATATTATTCTGTACACTGGCGTTGTCATTATGTTTATCAAAAGAACATGAGGGTAGAATATCTTCGTCTTTATGGCTTTGGCTTGGTTTTAAGTATTGTATTTTAGCTGTATCTAAATTATCTTTATCGAAATAAATATTCAACAAATCATTTAAACAACGATCATGTAGCATCCCTTTTTGGTGATCATTGGATGCTTCATGTTGTATTCTATCCGTGTTTTTGACAATAACTGTGCAAGGTTCACAGAAGTAAGTATGTGGTGAACTCTTAACAATTTCATTATTATCTTCAACTAACAGATGGCCATGTATTCTTTGGAGTACCGCTTGAGCTATTTGAATGCAGGTCTTGTGCTTAGCGCTGCTGTTGTGTTCTTTCCTGTATGTCAACGGTATGTCAATATCGCAGATCGTGCATCTGTACATGGTATAGCCGATGGTGTCATCTGAAAAAATATATGTATTCTAAAACGCAAACTAAAGATAACATTTTCAGAAGAACTTTAACCGTACATTATTTATTATCCTACTAATATTATAAATGCGAAAATTTGTGAGGACGTTTGGATGGTTGTGACACTTGTGACTCAATAACGCGTAAACGGCTGAACGGAATTGATTAAAATTTTGCACACATATAGAATATGATCTGTATTATCATATGGAATACTTTATATCCCGGTAAAATGTTCCTGTGGGATAATATATTGTATAAACTAAAGACCACGCGAGCGAAGTCGCGGACAACAGCTAATATCAAATAGTATTAGTATTAAAAGTGAATATTTTTGGAAGTTTCAATATTGATTTTAAAATAACAGTTGTTTTATTTGAACTTGAGAATCAGCTAAAGTTAATGTTATTTTAACTAGTTGTTTTTTTAAAACATCACAAATATTGCTCTGATCCTAACTAAGGTAAGTAGTTAATAATATTAAACGTACTTTATTTGTATATTTTTTTAAATAACATTAAGCCTAATTTACGTGTCTCTTTCGTTTATTTATCTAGATTTTAAGTTTTTTTTTTCAATTTTGAATTTTCTAGACTGGCTAACAATCAAAGCAAACATGGTGGCTCTCGTCACTAATTTGCTGTATAATAAACGAAATAGGGTTACTATTTCGTTTATTCACTTTAAGAACTTTCAAATTTCAAAGGCAGGACGCTTTGGGAGTTTTTTGTGATCTTTCTAAGGCTTTTGATTGTGTGGACCATCAAACTTTACTGAACAAACTTAGACACTATGGTGTTTCATGCGATGCCTCAGATTTAGTAATCTCTTATCTCACAGGCAGAACACAAAAAGTTTGTATCAATGGAGCTGAGTCTTGTGGGTCGCCTCTTACTATGGGCGTGCCGCAGGGATCGATATTAGGGCCTCTGCTCTTTCTAATTTACATAAATGACCTTCCATCTTTTACGAAAGACCTCTGTGAGACAGTGTTATTTGCAGATGATACTTCATTGATTTTTAAAATCAAGAGAGGTAAAGACTCATTTGACGATGTAAATAATGCACTCTCGCAAGTATTGCATTGGTTCACCACCAATAATCTTATGCTCAATGCAAATAAAACAAAGTGCATCAAATTCACAATGCCCAACGTAAAACTTGTCTCAACACATATTACTGTAAAAGATGAACAACTTATACATCTAGTTCCACTACATTTTTAGGAATCACTTAAGATTACCGTTTGCAATGGGGTGCGCATATCGAGACTCTGTCGGGAAGACTTAGCTCTGCTGCTTATGCCGTGAGAAAGATAAGACAACTGACTGATGTTGAAACGGCAAGATCGGTGTATTTTAGCTATTTTCATAGTATAATGTCATATGGAATATTGTTATGGGGCTCAGCAGCAGACATTGAATCTATATTTGTACTGCAGAAGAGAGCTGTACGGGCAATTTACGGCCTTGGACCCCGAGACTCCTTAAAAGAACTGTTTAAAGAAATTAATATCCTTACAGTACAGTAGCATCCCAATTTATTTATGAAAATATAATGTATATCCGCAAAAACCTGTCCTTATTCCTTAAGAAAAGTGACATTCATAATCTTAACACCCGGAATAAGAATAAGCTTGCCGTTCCCAATTTCAGACTGCATAAAGTGGGTAATTCGTTTATGGGAAAATGTATTCGCTTTTTTAATAAATTACCAAAGTCTATTGTAGAACTGCCCCTGTTAAAATTTAAATCGCATATTAAAACAACTTTAATGAAAAAAGGATATTATGCTGTAAATGATTAAATAAATGATAAAAATATTTGGAAATAAATACTGCCCTGCTCGCACAGGTAAATTTATCTTGTAATGTAAAATATATACTATTTAAAAAGAGGCTGACAATAGTGACCGAGTTTCTTGCGCTACTTCTTCTCGGCGCTAGCCCAAAATTGTCCCGAAGTAGTGGTGAGGAAAAAAAATATTGGGACGTGTAAAAGCGCTTAGTTTAAGCCTATTTACAGAAATAAATTGGTTTTAATGGTTTTAATTAACGCATAATTTGAAATTTATTAAATTAAACCCTTTACACAGGGTGTATGGAAGACGTTTAGCCAAACTTGCTGGGTGTAGATGGAGCTATTTTAACATAACTATAGTCTTTAGCCGATTGAATTTAATTTTTAGTTTTTTCCGACTCAGTAAATGTGTACTTAAATCTCGCGACAAGCTGACTGACTTGAGTGTAATAACGTTTTAACCCTTAACCAGACACTGGTAAAAAAACACATTATTTTGAACCATATTCACCTATCTAACGGGTGAAAACCAGTAAAAAAAATTGAGTAAGTACCTAAACCTGGTTAAAAAAAAGTAAAGAGATAAAGTAAAAGTTCTTTTTATTCTTTTTAGCCCATTTAAAAAACAAAATAAACAAACAAAGAACCCACATTACAGCCCAATGTCTGAACTAATATTTTGTGGTATTAATTTACTTGAGATTGCAGGCTAGTCTATTTAAAAGTTGTTTCCATAAAGTATATTGTTTGTTAAAGAAATAAAAGACTTATTTATTTAATACAGGCCGTTTATTAAATTCAAATTCATGATAACGTTGTTAGTTACAAACAATGTTTTAAATTTTACAATCTTATAAAAGCCATAGCCGCTCACTTCAGCATTCTCAAGGAGAGACCTATGTCCAGCATTAGGCTTCCAAATACTGATGATATTAAAAAGGACATCAGTCAAAAACCAAAATAACATAAACTAAACAATCTAACACCCTGTATTACATCTTAACACTTAATTCAGAACTAAATATCTATAATAATTTGATATTTTATTTTTATAGTAGTTCGTTTAGTTTTTTTTTTTTTACTTTTTTGCATAGAATTTGTATCAAAAACCCTGTGCGAAACAAAAAGGGAGGTAATGGTGCTTCAATTAAATACAACAGCTGTTACATACCATGAACAAACATTTAAATCCCAAAAAAATATCGTATTCGCATACCAGCCGACCAGCTCAGCTGACACCAGTTTCTATTAAGCTAATGTTTTTTTCCGTACGCAAAGGGTAAAACGGCATTTTTACATAGTACAATAATTCTTACTCTGAGCTATTACTAAGGCTCTGCTGTCCGTCTGTCTGTCTGTCTGTCCGTCTGTCACCAGGCTATATCTCATGAACCATGGTAGCTAGACAGTTGAAATTGATCACAGATGATGTATTAAACGTGATTATTTTGCTCGTTTTTATAGATAATAGTGCCCTTCGAGCGCAATTCCGCCTCGCACTTGGCCGGTTTTTTCTTTTTTCAATGCATCTGATGGGTCCGGGAAATAGCCAAAATGGGAATAAATTTTCTGTAAATAATTTTATGTGATGTTTACCAAAGATGACGTCAAGTTCCATAAAACAAATGGGTTACATTTTTTAACAAAAAAAAAAATTCTTATGGCATTAATAACTTATCAACTAACACTTATTAATAGGTTACATACTCATAATAAACTAATTTAAACTAAAAGCGCGGAAGATAGTGTGACAGCCGTCAATATCCGAGTCTAAAAATTATAGGGGTCGTGAGAACTAGGGCAAAGGGATCGCTTTTCGCATCTTACGAGACGATCATCGTATCAGAGACGCGTGTGCGCGGAGCTAACAACCAGGGGGCCTAGCGCGAAAGTGTATCGTTCGTTCGGTCGTATAAACCTAAAATAATAAAATGGTCAGTCTCACTCATGTGTCAATCCTTTGATAAAATATGACCAACTCAATCTAGCCGTGTAAAAAACCCGACTGTTTTCAATTGTTCATAAATTGTCAAACCTTTGATACGGGGAATGGATGTTTTAATTTGATCGGTTAATACGACCGACCGAACTATACACTTTCGCGCTAGGCCCCCAGTCACTGCCGGAGTTCGGGCGCGGGCGCGACAAGCCAATCACGTAATCGTAATGATCTGCGCATCTTTCGCCCAGTGCTAAACTTCCGTACCGCAAGTTGTGCCAGGTGTAACAAAAACAAAATACAGTCCGCAACACTATCTAATACGCACTTAACTAAAGAGGTAGGTACTTAAGTTCCTAACAACACTTAAAGGCAAACAAACAACATTATTGTCTTAATATATTTTATTACAATATCACAATAGTTCCCAGTGCGTAAAGCCATGTATCCACAATGTTCGCGAACCTCTTGCGCTTTGCGATTTTGCAACTGCACCACATCCACATTAGTTAGTGGATTGGATACGTTTGCGCTACCGGAGCGTGCAACGTGCGCGCTCTGCGCTCCAATCGGTGGCGGTATTTGGGCGAACACGCTGGGAAGCGCGATCCGTATCCATTGAAGCAGTTGCAGGAGCGCGGAGCGCAAGAGGTTCGCGAACATAGTGGATACAAGTAGTGTTGTAAGAGACTTCGAGTCCTAAAGTCTTATAATATGGGACTTAAGTTCTTTTTTGGTGACTGAGATCTTTTTAAAGAGTCGAGTCCGAGTCCAGCTCAAGTATTTGAGTCTTTTAAAAAAGACTTGAGTCATGACTACGAGAACTCGTGTCGTGACTGAGTCATTTCAAAAGAACTTGGGACTGAATTTAAGCCAGCGTTTGTTACCACACGCCTACCACCGCTCAAAATAAAAATATACCAAATAAAATAGTATGCCCTATCTTAGGTATAAAGACTCAAAGGACTGAAAAGACTAAAAGGATTTGAAAAGACTCATGACTTGCGAGACTAATAGTCTCGAGTCATGCAAAATGACTCGAATTTAAGACTGAAGAACTGAAGTCTTTTACAACACTAGATTTTTTAATTAAAAAACAATTTCTAGATGTAAAATTGCAAAATTGTCATGCTAGGGAAGGGCTGGTCTCGCAAATGACTACCTGTGACAAGGAAGGGTAATTTTTTTTTATATATATCACAAAATAGGGTTTTATACCTACTGCATTTATATGGATTCGTGCTAATTGTGCTTATAGCGCAATTCGAAACTAAGGGTTTGATTGGTAACAAGTGCTTGTGTCAAGTCTTAATGGAAATCAGGCGTAAAGTCACGGTAAAGTCGTATAGAGATGCTTTATTACTATTTATCCTGTTAAAAATGGATGTTTTACTTATTTTTGACGGTACTTACACAATTTTAGTGTGCAAGTTTGGAAAGTAAATCATTTGCATGGAATAATTATTGTAATGATGAGCCTGCTCATAATTAACATTCATTTAAATGCAAAATTGTTATAGTTTTACCACAAGCACTGCTTAAGCCCGGAAAAGGGTGGAGGGGCGGGCTTGTTCTTATTCTGTCACTTCGTCAGCGATGCTCGCGAAGGTAAGACGCGTTTTTGTATCAATGTAGCACATAACCTATAGGGTAATGTCATTTATTTTGTTCGAGAAATTTTCCGCCATTTTTTATCTGTATTGTACTGCCATACGGTCATAGTTTTTTTTGTACCGGATTGTCGTGAGATGCACATAAAAAAAATGATGGTTAAAACCCCAAAGCGGTAAACAATGCTTGTGGTCAAACAATAAATGGAATTCTAAATCAAAATACTTCAGCGCATACGTAGTTAGACAGATTAAGTACTTATTCCATGGCAAAGAGCAAAAGAGACAAACCTATACGAATATATTTGTCGTGTTTACAACAAGTCTACAACATGTTATTTGGTACTCGATTGTCTCGCTCTCACTAAAAACTAATAAAATATGCATAATGTTAAAAAATGTAATAGTTGTAATAGCTAACAGCACGACTAGTGGTATAGACAACATTACATCACACAGATAAAACATAAAAATAGCACCTCTTTTTACTCTACTACTTTTGTTTGAAATATGCTTATACATGCAATATTTACGCTGTGGTTTTAGTAGTAGCATTAACTTTATTGCCCTGGTGACGGGCTCCCCTTACATGTTCTCGGATCCCCGAAACAGGTACCGTCACTTTGCATAGATTACAAACCATTTCTCGACCGTTAGCTGTCCTTGTCATCAGCACTCTCTCTTCATCGTCAAAAGACAGGTTCTTCAATTTCGCCACATGAGAACTGCCCTGTTCGTGTATTGTTATATTTTTCTGACTATTTGGCACCTGTACATCGCAGACTGCACAACGGTACCCTGTGCCTTTAGTAGTAGAAATCACCTGACTATTAGTAGACATCGACGCTTGTTTCTCTTCAGAATGAGTGAGTGATTGTATATGCTTCAATTCCTCCCTATCTAGAATGTCTACTGAACAGATCTGACAGAAATACTTGTTGTTCACTTTCTGAATTTTGTTTTCATTGAGGGTACTTCTATATTTGAAATTATGCGCGGGAGTTTCTAAATGCTTTTTGGAATTTTCGAGTGATACCGTTATATTGCAAAGTTTGCATCTAACTATGTCTCTGGAATTCTCCACCCTCTCATAATGGTAGTGAATAAAATTATCTATAACACCTCTAGCCAGTTTGTCAAATGCTTTACTGATTTTGTGATCTACGGCGTCTTCGTGCTCTTTTATGGAAGAAGGTGTATTCAAAATATCAATTTCACAACATTCGCAATGATATAGGGTTGACGGAGGATTCTTTTCCGTCGAAGTCTGAATTTTAATATCTGCACTAAACTGTTCTAAAGCAGATTTGTGAGTTTTAGTTTCAATGTGATTGAGTTCTTTCGTTTCATCGAGTGTCATTTTGCAAGGATCACAGAATAGTTTATTGTTAACGATTTTAATTTTGTTTTTATTTAATAACGCGTTGTAACTCGTTTTGTGAGCTCGTCCCTTTACATGTTCAGTAATATTATCAACTTTATTAGGAACTTTTACGTTACAGACCCTGCAAATGGCTTCATTCAAAGTCATTTTAATTTGGTAGTTTATTTCGGATGTTTCATTTAAAGGTGTTGGTGCTTCAGCGCTATTCTTTACTGTATCATTGGTTTTGTTTGAGTGAAATTCGCCGGATAAATGACTAGACCATTTTTCATTTTTTACATATACGTTACATTTATCACAGTAGGTTTTATCAGTGCTTAGTGAGAGAGCAGATTTGTGAGTTTTTGTTTCGAAATGTTGAAGCTCTTGAGTGAGTTCGACTGTAACTTTGCATGGTTTACAGAAGAATTTATTATCGACTACTTTAAAATGGTTCTTATCCAACAATTCGCTGTAATTAATTTTATGAACCTGCCCTGATACGTGCTCAGTTACATTTTTTGCATTCATTGTAACTGTAACGTTACAGATCCTGCACACTGTTTTATTTCCAGTAACTTTAATTTGATAGTTCCAGTTGGTTTCAGATGCTGAACTTGATGGCGTTGGTATATCAAAATTGTTTGTTTTCGCAGCTTTAGCTTTATCTGCATGAAATTTATGGTATTCTCCAGATAAATGAATAGATAATTTTTCTACGCAAAGGTTACATGTCGTGCAGAAATTTACTTTTTGTGACCCCTTAGATTCATTGACCGATGTCAGAGAGGCTTTATGATTTTTACCATATAAATGACACGGAAACATCTCTTTACGAATTTCTAATTTGCATGGCTCGCAGTATATTTTATCTACGTTATTAGGCTTTAAGCTCTTTGCATCGCCTTTTATTGATTCTGTGTTTACATGTTGCTTTTTATGTGCAGTAATATTTTCAGAAACATACATCTTGCATTGATCACAGTAAGTCTTATCAGTGCTCGCACTGGTTTTATTTTCAGCTGTCTTTTTCGTTTCTTTAGTGAAGAAAAGAGACAGATTATTTTTGTGGGGTTTACCGTTTGTGTGAGAGTTGAAGTTGTGGCTATCTACATAGATGTTGCACGGTTCGCAAAAAGTTCTGCCTACTTTTTTAGGTTCGATGGGTTTGGTTGGGATAGAACGACCCATGGCTTCCTTTAACGCGGACAAATGTGACTCTAACAACTTGTGAAGGTCAAAGTTACAGAATGTGTCGTTGCAGTGGACACAGTGCTTGAACGAGTCGTTGATCTGCAATAGAATGAGTCAAATTAACGAATGAATGAATGAGAAACTAAAGCACGGACTAGAATACACGGTACGGAAAGTTGATTATCAACCGAATGTGAATTGTGAAAGTTTTTCCGATTTAACATTATTTAATCTTATAAGTAAACAAAAGAAAGTGTTATTGGTACCGTTAAAAAAAACAATACCACACATACTATGTATCCGTTTTTAGTTGTGGCAAGAAATACTTACCTTTCGGAAACAGTGCATGTCTTCTAACGGAACCCTTACATTTGCTATATGATCAATATTATAGATGTGATCAGCTGGGTCTTCGTCAACCATAACCATACAAACTCTGCACTGCAGTCGTCCATCTCGCGAGTGGAAGCCATTAAAATGGTCTGCTCTGACCGTAACCACACATTGGTCTAAAGTCTGAATCTCAATGTAATCTTTATTCAAAAATTTCAGCCTATGAATAGGTCGAAATTCATATCTTAAACTTGATATAATATCAAAATATTTTTCTAAATCAGACCCGCTCAACACATTTTCTTTCTTTTTTTCTGTTTTTACATCGACAAACTCGTTTGAATTAAGTAACATGATATAATCAACCACTGGGTTATCAAGTTTAGCTGTCTCATTACTTTGATCAATGGTTAACTTGTTTTTATCATCAATTGAACTTTGTTTATCATCTGTTTTATTATTTGAATTTTTTTGATCATCAATAGGAGATTTTTTCTCATCTGTCTTATTACTTGAGTCATTAATTGAGTTATTTTGATCATCATTTGACACTTGTATTTCATCTGTATCATTATTTGAGACACCATCTAAATTATTGTGGTCATCAATCGACACACCTTGTTCGCCATCAATCGTATTACTAAGATCATCCAATGAATGATATTGTTCATCAATTATATTATTTTTGTCATCAATTGATACTTCTTTATCATCAACTGTATTATTAGGGTCATAAATTGAATGATATTGTTCATCAATTGACATTTGTTTGCAATCAATTGTATTATTTGGGTCATCTATTGAATCACTTTGACCATCAATTGACTCTTGCTTACTATCAACTATATCATTTGCATCATCGATTGAATGATATTGTTCATCAACTGATTTATTAACTAACTGCTTTGGTTCATCAAATGGATTAAATTTAGAATTGATAGACTGGTTGAGTACATTAACTGCTTTATTTTTAATAACAATTGAATGTATTTGCTCAGTGGTTGAAGGTTTTGGCAATTGAAACAAATATTTTTGTGCTTTAAGTGTTTGAAAAATTGAAGCACCTTCCATCGGCTTATATTGTGCAAAAATTGGACTTTTATCTTCAACAACTACAGGTTTTTTCATTGACTCGATTCTCTTTTTTCTGTTCTGTTTTCTCCTTTGTTTCTTTAGCATCTGATTCACTGACATCGTATTATCATAATCATCGGGAGACAGGTCATATGAGTCGTCAACGAAATGATTTTCAGGTGCAACGGGACCATATGTTGATTCTTTTTTTGTGGCAGCTTTTGTTTCTACGGCATTATAAAATTGTTGACCGTGTACCACAATTTTTTTCATTATTTCTTTGGTATCGCATTCTTGATTATTTTGAAAATATAATTGTTGATTATTCTGAACACTTGCTTTGTTGTCTTTAATATCATCGTTACATGATGGTGGACTATTATCTTCAGTATCCATGTAACTTGACTCCAAGTATCGCATATCGACAGTATCTATATAATCTTTATCAATGTAAATTCTCAACAAATCATTTAAATAAAGATCATGTAGCACAGCTTTTTGGTGATCATTAGATGCTTCATGATTTATCTTATCTGTGTTTTTTACAATAACTGTGCAAGGTGCACAGAAGTAAGTATGTGGTGAACTTTTAACAATTTCATTATTATTTTCAGCAAACAGATGGCTTTGTATTCTTTGGAGTACCGCTTCAGCTATTTTAAGGCAGGTCTTGTGTTTGGTGCTGCTGTTGTGTTCTTTCCTGTATGTCAACGGTATGTCACTGTCGCAGATCACACACCTGTACTTGGGATAGCTGATGATGTCACCTGAAAAAATATTTAAGTATTCTGAGACAAAGTTTAAAAATAAAATTCTATCTACTAAAAATAAGAAAACAACACTCCTTTTTTTAGCGTTGGACCACTATATTTTCTTAGTGCAGGGGTTTGGTGGTAAATCAATATTAGAACATGTGAAAGACCTTATACCCTATTTGGATGAATAAATTTATTTGCTTCTACAATTAGTTCTCCTGGTACTCCAACATCATAAAAAACCTGCGTAGAACTAAAAGAAAGGATAAAATTCATACTTTTACTAAATTCTGATTTGATTGTTAAGGTAACAATTCATAAAACTCACTTACCATTAATATTATTTGTTCTATAAAGGTAAACAAATAATAGAAATTAATTATAAAAATGTTATTAGCATTTTCACAAGCTCAGTAATTTTCTGGTGTTTTGGGTTACAAATGTTTAACTTTACTTTAAAAAAGCTTGTATTACTTTTCTTATTATTTCGAAAATCAGAGAGGTTTTTTTATTCGTAATTGCTTATTTGACATCAGAGGTAATGTGGCATGCAATTAAATAACAATGTGCAGTTAGAATTTAATGGGATAACAAATGACAAATATTAATGATTGTTTGCAAATGACTGTTATCTTTTTAAAATGTTAGTACTGTACTTTTATTTATACTGATTTATCAGACAATCTAAACACTTTCTTCTTCCAACTTCTGGAAAAAAAAAATTTTTTTTCATAAACTTTCACCGAAAATAGATTGCTCTGCTATCAAAAAACCGTCAATTTTAGTGTGGACTACAAAATTTTACTGTTGTTGGTTAGTACAATCATAGTTTTAAAAAATGTGCGATTCCACTTTTGGCTTATTTAGTTGACTTATTGTCTTTTGTAGCTAACTACAGGGCCTAATAACTGCAGGGCCTCCAACACTGTAAATTTTGCCCTTGTTTGAGTCCATATTAGTTGTATGCTCCGCAGATCCGAACCAGGGGTAATAAAGGGGATTAGGGTGATAACTGAACAGAAAGTTTTTTTTTTTATGAAATGCAACAAATGTATTATAGTCAATGTAAAAAATAACATAAAAAATTTGATATCTATTATAGAAATTAACTATGCTTTGTAGTGTCAGTAGATAGGTTGACATGTCGATAGATCGGTTGACAAATTGTGTGAAAAGGATAGTGAATAAGCAGGCGGAGCGTTCAGATTATAGAAGTGTTAGATTTTCTAGGGGTTGGGATAAGAGGCTCTACTGTATGTAACACAAACCGATTATAGTATAGAAAAAAAGCCAAAAAAATACAGAAACTTTGGTTAAAACAAATACATAGTAGGTATTGAGTGACATGTGATATTTGTAAGTCCTGAAAAAAATACCTGATTGCTAATATCTACCGAATTTTACCTTGTACCTACGGCTTTGTTAAGCTTAGACGATTTTAGACAAAGTATTTTAAATAATACACATAAGACACTTACCACAATCACCAACGACAGATGATGTCGAATCATTCTTCTTTTCAGCCATGATTTGAAACTCGAAATATTCATCTTGTCCTCGATTTTTCGAGCTATTTGCGCTCCACAAAGGACAAGCAGCACCGTCATGTTGGAAATTCAAATTAGTTATATAGTTTACGTCTATATGGTCCAAATTTATGAAATACGAAGTATCATTGTCCGTGATATTCATGTTTAGCAAATTCAGCTAAAAAATACCACTTGCACAAAGATTCGTGTTTTGACTTTTAACGAACTTTACAAAAAACTTTAACGACAATATATCACTACCATAATTTTACAAATGCACTTACTACATTGTCTTACTTAGTAAAGAAACTTAATTGGATAAGAACAAATAGGTAGGTAGCCATGGTATTTTTCTGACTTCAATGCAACGGCAAACAACGGCAAAAGAAACTTTTGGTTTTGCAAGTTTGCAACAAAAAAAAGGAATAGTCGTACTCGTCGACATACCTAGTGTAGTGCTGCTTATTGTATCGACATCAAGAAAGATGGCGTTGGTGATTATAATAGTGATCGAAAACATGCTTTGATAAAATGACAAAAAATTGCCAACCATTAATCAGAATAACTATTCAACGATAGAAATATAACCAATACTATGGATGATTTTTAATACAAGCTAACTGATTAGGGTTTGGACGAGATTAGCTCTACTTTTAAAATAATTACTATCAAATGCAAGTACGGACAACAGCACGTCGACCTACCACAAAATGTCAAATTTTCTCATTTGAAAATGAACTCTATATGTCAGGCTTAAAGTTGATAATCTATTGGAGAATTTATGACTTTTGGGGTAGGTCGACGTGCTGTTGACTGCATAAACTTTTACTTCAAAATATACCCTACAGGCGTATAAAAGAATAGGATACTCCATAAGCCACGTAATAATCAATTGCTCACAAATGTAAAATGCTATACTGATGTATTTTAATATTGTATAAACCCTGGTTTTCCTGTAATAAATAAATAAAAATAAAATAAAATAAAAGCTACAACAACAGTTATCGTGAAAAGAGATGTTAAATGAGCAGCTAATTTCATTCGAGGTCTGTTAGTTTTTTTAATGTGAGTATGTACAGTAAAAATCATACAAGAATCCGTTGTTTAGTTTAGAATAACTACACACACTAGAGAAGTAGCAATTCAGAAATAAGTTAATTAGTAAGTATAATAATTAATTAATGAAAGCTAAAATTCAAAACAATGTATTTTGATCCAGCCTCTAAAATGATTGATATACCTAAGCGATTTCGATAAGAAAATAATAACGATAGTTCGACAGCACTACCGATCTAATACAAGGAAATACAAACCACAGACTATTTTGGGGAGGAGGAAGGTACTTGAAAATAAAGGAACCGATCAAAACTTTCGTGTAGACAGGCCTTCTTTTAGGGCTCAGACTAAACATTTCCGGAATCTTAGGGAGTAGTTATGACAAGCGCCCGGGGCGCACGCATGAGGCGCTGCCTTTCGGGCGTTTTGCTAAATTGTATGAAGTTGTATGCAACGGATTACGTCAAGCGTCGGGCGTCGTACGAGGCTGTACTCTCCTAAATAGGGCTGCCATCCGTCCGGGTTTCCCCGGATTTGTCCTAGTTTGGAGGGTGGTTCTATTATTTATTTAGTCTCTTTTATTTCTTTTTCTATTGCGAATTTCATTAGGAATTTCATCAAATGATTGGACACTCGTACGAAAAACAGTGAATTATTTGTTGGAAATTCTCTAAATATCTGATAATGGGTATTAAATTGTCATAATAATAGTCTCTTAGTTTTTAAGTCGAACGCACGTTCTTCGTTCGTGGCTTCGGGCGCGCGCCGGAGGCGCGCACGAAGCCAACGACACCAATGTCATATGCACATCAAACGCGATACTATGACCACACTTCGTTGTACTTTTGAACCATCAACATGTTTACTTCTACTGTAGTTATTTTAAGTATATTGTTAAAACAAATAAATGGCAAGAGAAAACCCAAAAAAAGAATCATCTATGAAGATAATCATGTTCATTCATTTATAGCTGAGAGAATTTTTATGTCAATTTAATAACCATTATCAAAGACTAGGTAGTTTAAAAAAAAACAGTGTTTTTCGTAAAAGTGTTAAATTATTTGATAAACTTCCTCCTACTAAAAAAAATAACGATTACTACAACCAACAGGAGAGGAGATGGGATATGTGCTGCACAAAGACTAACTACGCTAATACGCTTACATTATTAAATCAGCAAGATGCAATAGAAAAAGAAATAAAACAGAATAAATTATAAACCGCCCTCCAAACTAGGATAAATCCGGGGAAACCCGGACGGATGGCACCCCTTACCCAGAAGGAGCGCGCCTCAAGCGCGCGCCCGACGAGCGCCCAACGCTTGACATAATCCGTTGCATACAACTTCATACAATTTAGCAGAGCGCCCAAAACGCAGCGCCTCGTGCGCGCGCCCCGGGCGCTTGTCATATAACTACTCCCTTAGGCTCGGTCTATACCCAGCCGGAGACCGGACCGGGTTAACGCGGATTCAATCCATCGCTTAAGCAATAAGGTCGTTTTTTGAACGGATTCTTGCGGGTGCTTACGGATTCCGGCAGCGTATAGACCGAGCCCTCGTCCGATGTCTCAAGTCCGACGTACTCTACTCTCTGACTTATCTGCCTGTGCCAAAGACATTTCACATCCATTGGCTGTATGGAAAACTGGAAAAAAAATACATCTTTGGTCTGTGCTACTCCGTCATTGAATTTGACATTAGACTAAATTAATCTGTGGACATTAGTTTGTTTGTTTGTTGATCGTTGTCATTCGTTGTTGTAGATCATTCTGGCTTGTTGAACAGGCCTTGTTCTTACTTAAATATTATTTTTTACTGATCTGAATTACGCGCTTCCTTATAATCGATATTTGAGGTTCATTCATATTGATTTAACTGGGAACATTAATTTAATTATTCCTTGACGTACCACATAACCTAAAATGAGTTCGATTCAAGAAAGGTTGCAGCTGAAAAGAGTTCCGATGGATTCATGGAATATCCGTGAGCAGCTTTGCTTGGCTTCTGCTGTGGTGAGGAGCGGTGACCAAAACTGGATGTCGGTGTCTCGAGCTTTGAAAACTATTGGCGAATCAAATAGACCTCCTGATTGGTACTCCCAGAAAAGGTAAATAAATAATTGCAGTTCTTGAACTTAGACCTTAAACTAAAAAAAAACAAAAAATGTAGGTATTGTACTTTGTTTGGACTCTAGCTTTATATCTGTGATGTTCTTATTATAGCACTTGTGCTATAGTAAGTTTTTTAGAATAAATTAACATACTTATTTGTACCACTAATATGGGTGTCGATTTTAACAAATTACAATAACTTATAAACCTACCTATTCATTGTTAGTTAAGTTCTATCACACAACTTCAGTAGTTGTCTGAATGAATCCTACTACTACTACTACTAATATTATAAATGCGAAAGTTTGTAAGTATTGATAGATGTTTTTTATTCTTTCACGCAAAAATTAATGAATGGATTTGGTTGAAATTTTGCATACATATAGAATATGATCTGGATTAACATATAGGATACTTATTATCTCCAATAAATGATCCTGTGAGATACATTGAATAAACTAAAGATCATGCGAGCGAAGTCGCTGGCAACAGCTAGTTTATTATACATGAACTTGTATTATTTACGAACCTTTATAAATTGGCAATGGCCTATATAATGCCAGTTGATACCTACATATTTTTAAACTATATACTGTAAATAAGATAATGCTTGTTTTACAGCTAGTAGATAAATAGTAAACATACTTAAATATTAAATAAATATTAGACAACATCACATACATTGCTCTGATCCTAAGGTAAGTAGCTAAAGCACTTGTGTTATAGAAATCAGAAACAACGACGGTACCACAAGCACCCAGACGCGAGACAATATAGTAAAGTTCGTTTTCCACCTGACCGGGAATCGAACCCGGAACCTTAGAGATGGCGGCGACGCCGTGTCCGACATGCCCGCCTCTTAGCTACAGAGGTCGTCATACTTAAATACATTTCTAAACATCAATGACTTAGGAACAAACGCTTGCCCTGATCACACAAACATGAATTGCTCCCAGAGGTGTGCAGTGCATATAGGCCATTAGGCAATGCCTACTTGATAATTGAAATGAGGTAGGCAGTAGGTACTTACAAATGTGGGTTATTGATGAAAACCACTGATTTTCATCAATAAAACACAAGTATCTACTGCCTACCTCGAAATAAAACCAATGCCCGCCACTGATTGCTCTTTGCTGGATTCGAGCCTGCAGTCCAGTCAGCTTTGTAGTGTGGACCAGGTAACACTAACCCAGACAAATATACTAATGTATTTCTTAATTTACAGTTGCGCAGCCCAATATGGAGCGCTGCTCGAACACGCAGACACACCTAAGAGGAAGAAGCGCAACTCTGAAGGTGCAGGCGAAACGCCACAAGAGAATATACTCAAACGACTCACTCAGGACCGAGTCGTTGAGATACAGAAAACGTTGGCCGAGATGAACCAGCAGTATGACCAGTTGAAGGTAATTTATAATTCAAACAAAGCTGTATTTTTACGACAGACTATACAATATTTAATACCAATACTACCATTGCTGTTCCAGCCACACATTCCAAAGAATGTTAGTAATTCACTATGTAATTCGTAGTTAAATAAAAATAAAATCAACATCATCATTTAGCCACAGGACATTCACTGCTGAACATAGGCCTCCCCCAGTGACTTCCAGATCGGCCAGCATCCAGTGTCTTCCTGTAACCTTTATCAGGTTGTTGGTAATGATAAAAATAAAATAGCAATTTTAATTTTTTATTTTAGCAATAACATGCTAGGCTTATTCAAGATGATATAATACTTCAAAAAAAACGACTGCCTCAGGTGGGACCCGAACCCATGACATTGCATACCGGATGAGTGGTTTTTCAACTAAGCTACCTAGATGTTAGCTGACCTGATGAAATCTTTTAAGTGTTTCTTGCTGTCGAAGCCAGCGTTTGTCTGATTAATGTTAAGGCTAAACATATACCTAACATTTTGCGAAAAGTCTGCCGATTTGACAATATGCGTATATGTTTAGTACTTATAATTCACTAGTGTACTGTAACGTTCTGTAACATACTGTAACGGGCCAATGGCCGAAGCTGGGATAGACTATTGGGAATTGATCGAGAACAAATTATTTCACTTAATGAATTATATTTATTAAAAGGTTCTTTACATGAGGAATGCAGAAAATACTTAACTTTTGAATCGTTTTGCTCAATTGTAAATATCAAGGTTTACTTTTTGTATAGATTTTAATTATTTTTCTTCGACTACAGATTTTCTAATGAATCCCGAAAACAAAAGTTCTTTCTACGTCAAAGAAAAATATTCAAAAGCAAGTTTCATATTTCGAACATACCTTGGTAGACGTAGAGGTTTTATTCGCTCGGCTATAAACCTCTACATCCCCCCCGGTAAGAAAAAAAATTCACAGTTCATCTGAGAAATTTTCCTAACTCTCTCTTAAAACAGCCTACCTACGGGTGAAATCAAATCAATTCAATGATGCCAATAAAGACTGAATGTAACAGTAAGCTGGAATGATTTTAATCACATCGCAACAACAACAACATGATACACATTAACATAAATAACATTAAAATTATACTACAGTAAACTTATGATCATTCCAACTTTGGATAAAAAAAACACTCGATAAAAATTCATCCACAGAATCTACACCATTGTTCACTGCAAAATTAGACCAGAAAAACAATTTTTATCAATTTAGAAAAGTAACTATGTTTCCTATCCTAATGGAAATAAATAAACAACTGACCGTCTTGATTGTTAATAATATAAACTAGTAATGCCATCAAAAACCTTACTATGACGCTCATTTGTGAATCTGGTTTCCATATCTAATTTTACTTAACTATGCAATTCCCCCTTCGCGAGACACAACCTGAAATTACAATACACCCTTTACTTTATCCTAACCAAACTCCCATATCTGTAATTCCTTATCATGTATGATGTCCAACTCAAGACATCCCCCAAACGCTATGCGCCTGATGAGGCACACGATAACCAATTAACAGCTACCTAATCATCTTTCTATAAATCCTAAACCCCTTAGTGAATATAAAATTACCCCAAAACAGATCACTTTCATTTTAACATTTTGCATGGGTGTATTTTCAAAAGAAGTGGTTGTGCTTGATCACAGTGCTCGAT
Organism: Anania fuscalis; assembly: GCA_950371115.1. Classification (NCBI taxonomy): domain Eukaryota; kingdom Metazoa; phylum Arthropoda; class Insecta; order Lepidoptera; family Crambidae; genus Anania; species Anania fuscalis. Next base: position 5,198,380 of record OX493354.1, read on the forward strand.
ACTCAGCTTTCATTGTTATATCATGAGGAAACCAGATCCATTGAATTTCCCTAGAAAGAAAAACGTATTAGTCAACAATCCAAAACAATTTACAGTCACATCCTATCTTATTTCATAAAACTATAACCTACTTTTTTCCTATACCTAACTTTACCTAACCAGCAAAATACTATGATTAAAATTAAAATAAATTTGTTAAGTTTCTTTCATTCTTTATCAACAAATATTTACTTCTTCTTCTTCTTTTGGATTATGGCGATGAACTAGTGTTTACATTACACAATTAAATAATTGATACATAGACGTCAACCATCGGATCTGTCATTCAAGGATCATATAAGACGTCAAGCATCGGATCTGTCATTCAAGGATTATATAGTATACTTTAAAAAGTAAAAGTTTAAAGAAAGTTAAACTATGACAAAGACTTTTTACACAATACTTTTTTCATTTTATTTAACCGACTTCAAAAAAAAGGAAATAATTATAATACTAAATTCGACTAAATGTTGTTACTTTCTTTTAGATAAATGATTCAACCAAGATATTAGAACTAACTATTATTATGATACTCTTAAAAAAAAACGGTTTTAACTTATTATGATGAACAATGTGTTTTCTCCCACCTGTTTCTAAAAATAATAATTATTAGAAAGACCTCAAAATAATCTTTTAAGGACCTCTGTATGGGCTAGCAAGACTTGATCTTTTTATTAAAATTAACTTTTGTTTAATTTGGGCTTTACGTATATTTCTTAACGCCCTGGTAATAAAAATATTATCTTTATATGATGCCTTGTGAACAAGCGTTTCATCTACGTTAAAACAACCTAACCAATCGGAGGAGAAAGCAAATTGTTCAGTAAATTCGTTATTATCATCAATTATTATTTGTTTTTGTAGATTCAACTCGTTGATCCTGTCTTCATAGGTGTCCGTCTCGTACTGCACGTCGTCCAACTGCCTCTGACCCTTTTCCTCACTGTACACATTTTCTATAATATTCAAGCGTTTATCGTTTAACATCGTGTTATTATTTCTTTCTAATACTTTGCAGTTCTCATTTTGCTTAGACACAGAATCTTTAAGTTCAACTACCTCTTGACGCAACTCTTTGTTGAACTTAATGTTGTCCTTCAGACTGCTTCAATTTTGCAATTTCTTTACATTGCAATTCTATTTTATTTTCACTTTCTAACAGTTTTTCTTTCATTTTACCATATTCGTCGTTGTGTTTTGCTATAAGTTTAATTCTTGACTGTTTTTCTTGTTTTAATTCTAAATGCAAAGCTTGGGAAGATATCTCATTATTTTGTACTATTTTTTCCAAAGCATTATTTTTCTCTTGAAGGTTCAATATCTCTTCTTCTTTTTCATTCAACTTATTAGATATAGAATCTCTTTCTTTGCTAGTATTCTCAAATTTTATTTCTAAAGCTTTTTTCTCTTCCGTTACACACGCAAGTTTCTTAATAGCCGACTCTAAGTAACCCTCTTTAACACGAAGCTCCTCTGCAAAAATCTTTCTCGCATCAGCATGTTCATTTCTTATTGCTTTTATCACATTATCTTTACTAACTATACCTTCAGATAGCTTTATGTTCGTTTCATTGAAGTTTTGACATTCTTGTTTAAGCTTTTTATTGAGTAGGTTTACCTCCTGTAAGGACAAACTCATTTCCTCCATTAATTCGCATTTTTGCTGAATTATTTTCTGCAGTTTAACTACTTCTTCTTTTAGATCCTCAACTTCTTTTGTCAATGCCTTGTTACTCTGTTCGATGTGACCATAATAATGATCAGCAGTGGCGTTATTTTCATTTGCCGCAAACTCTGACATAAAAGCCTCTTGAATAGCTTGAAACGTTGTTTCATAACTTGTGATCTTTATATAAAAATAATACGCTGCCCCCGATAAATAAGCCGGCAATACTGCTACTTTGGCAGCATCGTCCCAACCATTTATATTAGAAATATATAAAAATTGTTTGAAAAATTCGGCACAACTGCCGGGATGCCCATTATACTTTTCCGCCATAATAATAAACAACTATCTACAACACTTATCTTTAATAACAGCTGTAGTCCGTTCTCCTTTTAATATTAAGCATCATCATGTCCTTACATCATATGGCTCCGACTTTACTCTTTATTCATCTCTCCGTTTCTTTATTATTTCTTCGTTTCTGAAAACTTGGTAACAACACATTAATAACAGAGCTTCTTCGGGATCGGGTGGCGCCTCCACTGTAACGTACTGTAACGGGCCAATGGCCGAAGCTGGGATAGACTATTGGGAATTGATCGAGAACAAATTATTTCACTTAATGAATTATATTTATTAAAAGGTTCTTTACATGAGGAATGCAGAAAATACTTAACTTTTAAATCGTTTTGCTCAATTGTAAATATCAAGGTTTACTTTTTGTATAGATTTTAATTATTTTTCTTCGACTACAGATTTTCTAATGAATCCCGAAAACAAAAGTTCTTTCTACGTCAAAGAAAAATATTCAAAAGCAAGTTTCATATTTCGAACATACCTTGGTAGACGTAGAGGTTTTATTCGCTCGGCTATAAACCTCTACAGTACTACCGTCTTGAATTAACATCATGTAATTGCTTTAAAATCCCAATTAAGTCCACATTTAACAAGATTTAAATCAGTGCAATAAACTATAAATAAACTAATTTTAGAACGAAATAAGTGAGGTCCGCAACCCAGCTACCTCCGAAGAAAGGTTACGCGAACTATGGGCGAGCATAGAAGCTACCAAACGTGTGAGGGAGAGAGAGCATGCGCGCCGCGCCGCGTGGCTGAAAGAGAGGGAAGAGCGGCGGGCCAGAGTCGACCGGGCTTGGCGGCCGCCACAACCCACCACTCCTACCTCACCAGGTAATACAGGTGAGACTCTGCACTACTTTTCCCTTTCTTTATAGCAGAGGTGGGATAGTCCATAGTGGTTGACATTTTAGAAAGATAGAGTCGCCATCTGTTATTTGGCCCCGAACTAAGAGTTTTATTTGAATGTCAATAGATGGCCCTGTTTTGGCATTGTGTATTTACACGAGTGTTCTTTTCTACGAGTTTTATCATAACTCAATACATTAATAAAATACATTTTCAAGCTTTTATTGTCCTGTCGTGACATTTGCAAGGCTATGTTCAATTTACAGACGAAAAGGCCACGTACACGCGCGCGCGAAGCGATGCGCACAGAGATAAGAACATTCAGACGTAAAATTAAATTGATTTTTATTTTTGTATGAAAGCAAAATGTGTCAAATTATCCAAAGTCGTAGAACAAATGTTGTTGTTTATGATGTTAGCTACCTAGTCTTGCGAGGTTGTTGATGTTTTACATATAACCCTGTATATAATTTTCGTCAAATAAAAAGAACGCTGGAGGGTGGCGCTACTTGACTCCACCGAACACTTATAGCAGTACTGAAAATGTTAGTTCCTATTTTGCCCACCGGTCTTTTTACGTGACGCCAAGTATATTAATGAATTGAAGACCGTCCGGTGTAGTGATTCGAGTTCGATTCCAGCAAGGGGCAAATGTTAGTGTGATGAACACGAGCATTTGCACCTAAGTCATGGATGTTTATAAACGTATTTAAGTATGTTTATCCGTTATCTAGTCGCCATAGTACAAGCTTTGCTTAGTTTGGGGCTAGCTAATTGGTGTGATTGTGGAAACAATTTATTTATTATTTATTTATGATTGTCGTAGCTACGCCCGCGCCAGCTTCTTCTCCACTGCTGACATCGCTACTGAAATCATCTCCAGTGGTGACCACGCCGCAACACATATCTCATCCCGCCAAAGTCATAGGTATGTTTTTAATAATGAGGGTAGTTACACAGTATATATATCTATACAGTACAGAAACTACCTATAAACGTACTACTCAGCTATAGTATATACTACTCAGCTATACATATAGCTACAATATTGATCAGAGATACGCTGGCTTTGACAGCGAGAAAAAACACTTGAGGAATTTCATCTTGTCACGTGACGTCCTCGGTAGCTTAGTTGGTAAAGCACTCGCCCGGCATGCGATGGGACGTGGGTTCGAGTCCCACCTGAGGTCGATGATTTTTTTCAAGTGTTATTTATCTTCAATTATACCTATAAACGGTCAAAATGACGTACATACACATGTGCACGGCTCAACAAGAAATCTCAGTATAATGTGTACTGAGAGTCGTGGATGCCGAATACTGCCGATACATTCATTTCATTCAGTCAGTTATCATTGTCGCTGCAGAACGTAAAAACGTAGGATTTAAATCCTCTTCGGTCAACGCTTTTCTGACATATCTCGACAAACAGGCCTAGTTTCCATACTGTATAGATGTACTGTGGTAGCTAGCTCGTAAAGGCCTCGGATTTTCGATTTATCTTTTATATGACGACGACCTCCGTAGCCGAGGGGCGAGTACGCCGGACTGTATGGGTGTCGCCATCTCTGAGGTTCCGGGTTCGATCCCCGGTCGGGTCAATGTAGAAAACGAACTTTTCTATATTGTCTCGGGTCTGGGTGTTGTGGTACCGTCGTTGTTTCTGATTTCTATAACACAAGTGCTTTAGCTACTTACCTTAGGATCAGAGCAATGTATGTGATGTTGTCCAATATAAAAAAAAAATGACCAGTAATCACGAAAAAACCGCAAAACTGTCAAAATTTTGTAATAGACCTCTTAAGTCTTCAATCAATACTATTTCTGTAACTTAACAATCAATACTATCGAATTGCCGTGTGTGGACGGCCGTAAAGAATACACTTTACCACCGCCAACAGGAGGCGTGTCGTAAGAGGCGACTAAATCCTGTAGCACGAGACGGGGAGCAGCGTCTGCGTGCGAAATAATACAAAAACTGCGCTCGCCAACCCGCCTGCCAAGCGTGGCGAGTATGGCAACAACCCCCCGATGACAGAAGTCACTGGGGGAGGCCTATGTTCAGCAGTGGACGCCCTGTAGCTGAAATGATGATGACTATTGGATTATATGGATAGTATTTTCGATACAACCAATAGTCCTATCGATAAGCTATCCGCTCCCAACACTACTTCACACAACTACACTTAAAAGTTTATTTTCCTTCCCAGACACAGTATCTCCTTCAGCGAATGCCCCAACACTCTCGATGTTGCTAGAAAATTCCACAGCAGCAATTGTACAGGAGAATAAACTGGCAACACAGGAGAGCACGCACGCGGCGCAAGACAGCAAGCATGCGGCCATAGAGCATATCAAGAGCCAACTGCAACAGATAGAACAACAGCTGAGCGGTAAGATGGGGTGCGATAGTACCCCGCTATCATCACCAGCCTATATTAGTCCACTGTTGGACACAGACCTCTCCAAAAGGAGGATTACTGTATGTTATTTTAATTTTTAGGGTTCCGCACTTTAAAAGGTATAAACATAACCCTTATAGGATCACTTACGTATTGTTTTAATTATTGTAGTTATATTTGTATTATAATAAAGGACATTTTACATATTTAGTTAATAATAATTAAAACTAAAACCAAAAATATATATATATATATATATATATATATTTTTGGTATATTATATTTTAGTTTTAATTATTATGAGAAAAAGGTAATGAAACACGACCATATTTTAGACGGGTGATTTTGGCCGTGTAAATATTTCTTTTTGGGCACCATGTCACGATGTCTTGACAGCAATTTGGGACATATTTTTACTTGTAAATCTATTATTTTATATATATATATAAATTTAAATCACGGCCAAAATCACCCGTCTAAAATATGGTCGTGTTTCATTACCTTTTTCTCAGATCTGTGGTTGGTAAAATGAAAAATTAGCTTACTCTAGATTAAACAATAGTATACTCGAGTAAAAACTTACTCCAGCGTGATCGAATCTGGCTTAAAGTTAAAAAGAATTAACTAACTGTATCTATCTCGCTCTAGCGTCAAGCAGCGCGTCTCCCGTCCCTCTCCCCGCCCCCGCAGTGGACATAGACGATATAGAGATCAAAGCGGAGGATGTGTATGCGTTCCGAGACATAGACATACATATACCGCCCGTCACACACATGCACAAGACTAATACTAGGTATGTATATTGATTTTATATGTATTTACAATTTGGGGTACAAAAATATGCCTTGGGGTGCGGGAGTACCCCAAGTTTAGAATTAATAGGGCACACCAATACCCCAAGAAAAAAAACATTTTTGTCTAGCCTTCTTGCTTCAATATCAAAACGGTCAGAAAGTGTCTGCTGTCTGATAAATTAAAAAGTTCGATAGTTGAAAAATGCTATAAAAACCGTATATGTTAAATAGACATTTCTGATTGTTACATTACAGCATCGAATATCGATATTTTTGCACTATGAATAATCATTATTAATATAGTCTGCAATCGATAGTATTGATAGCTTGATTGCTATTATAGTAAAATACTGTGGGCAGTATTGCTTCGTATAAATAGTATTGGTATATTTTATCAATTAATAATTATTATTTTTTATTTAAATTTATGTCAACCCAGTATTAATAGTTTGACTATAGATAGTGTTGATACAATTCAATAGTTTCAATTTTATCGATTACAAATTAAAAGTTGAAATTATTGAATTGTTGGCAACACTAGTACATCAGCACCCCATGGGGTGCGCTAGTACCCCAAGCACAGACAATTATAATTGCTATTCTTTATAGGATCATAGACAAGCCGACTTACAAGAAAGATGACACAGACATAGTGGCGCCCCCTGTGATAGATTCACAAGTAAACATTGGAGATGACATCAAGGTAAGATTATTTCTTACACTTTTTGAAACTTTTTAACTAAATCTCATTGGTCGTGGGTTCGGTTCCCGGTCGGGTCAAAGTAGAAAACGAACTGTTCTATATTGTCTCGGGTCTGGGTGTAGTGATACCGTCGTTGTTTCTGATTCCTATAACACAAGTGCTTCAGCTATATACCTTAGGATCAGAGCAATGTATGTGATGTTGTCCAATATTTATTTATTAAAAGTAAGATTAGATATACAACAACTTTTCCCATGGAAAATTCCCATTTACATTTACATAAAGGTTAAAAATAAGTTTGTATGGAGCAGCTAAAAAAAAATCTTGATTTCGATGTTGCTCTCATAGAAAAAGTTGTTGTATATGACCAGCTGTTCACGTAGTTTTAAGGAGTGTCCTATTCTCTTGTACACCCTGTATGATGAATGATGATATAAAATAAATAAATAGTTTCCACAATCACCAATTATCTAGCCCCAAACTAAGCAAAGCTTGTGCTATGGCGACTAGATAACGGATAAACATACTTAAATACGTTTATAAACATCCATGACTTAGGTGCGAATGCTCGTGCTCATCAGACTAACATTTGCCCCTCGCGGGATTCGAACCCGCAACCGCCAGGCATCGTAGTCCGGAGCGCGAACCACTACACCAGACGGTCGTCGTACATCGTGTACGTCGTCGTAAAACATTACAATATCCTGACTTCACTATAGTATACAGGGTGTACAAGAGAATGTGACACTCCTTAAAACCACGTGATCAGCTGGTCATATACAACAACTTTTCCTATGGCAACATCGAAATCGTGATTTTATTTTCAGATGCTCTATACATTATCATCGAGGTATGCGAGAAAGTTTGTATGGGGAAGCTGAATTTTTTTATCGATTTCGATGTTGCTCCCATAGAAAAAGTTGTTGTATATGACCAGCTGATCACGTGGTTTTAAGGAGTGTCCTATTCTCTTGTACACCCTGTTAAGCATATTTTAACATAGGCTAGTTTCAATTTGATATACCCATTACCAAACACCCTGTATACAATCTTTTAAGTATTTTACACAAATAAAATTCACAGGAAGAACCTATGTCGGTAGAAGTAATGCCTGAAGCAGTAATTCTGACCTCAGTAGAACCGGTAAGTGTATTATTACTGAATTATATTACTGAACTAGCATAGTCGCCCGTGATTCCGTATCTTGCAAAAGCATATCGAAAATTGAGCAATTCTGGTTTTAAAATCGCTAATTGACAGCAAAAATCAAAAACAAAGCAATCTACTGTCAGTGCTGCCAGTAGATTTTGACACTAACCATCAATCGGGCGATGACTGCGCGATTATTGCTGATTGCTAATTTTAAGGGAATAAGGGTCACGGTTTCGCTCGGGTATTATCATCATCATTTCAGCCATAGGACGTCTTCTGCTGAGAATAAGCCTCCGCCTACATAAGGTTAAATTATTTAACCTCGAGCGACGTTAAAATCGATCGCTTCGTTCAGGATTCTACTATAGAATCCCTCGCTTCGTTCAGGTTTCTACTATAGAATCCCTCACTTCGTTCAGGACTCTACTCTAGAATCCCTCGCTACGTTCAGGATTCTACTATAGAATCCCTCGCTACGTTCAGGAATCTACTATAGAATCCCTCGCTACGTTCTGGATTCACTCAAGAATCCCTCGTTACGTTCAGGACTACTCTAGAATCCCTCGCTACGTTTAGGATTCTACTATAGAATCCCTCGCTACGTTCAGGACTACTCTAGAATCCCTCGCTTCGTTCAGGACTCTACTCTAGAATCCCTCGCTACGTTCAAGACTCTACTCTACCAGATTCTAGTCTAAAATCCCTCCTCGCTTCGTTCAGGATTCTACTGTAGATTCCCTCGTTACGTTCAATATTATAATCTAGAACTCCTCTTTGCTTCGTTCAAGATGCTACTCTAGAATCCCTCGCCAAATTTAGGTTGTAAAAAATTCGCTCTCGTCCTAAAAACATTATTTTTGTCCCTTATCTGATTTCTACTCCGTTTTATGTTGTGTCTGATTTCTATAACACAAGTGCTTTAGCTACTTACCTTAGGATCAGAGCAATGTATGTGATGTTGTCCAATATTTATTATTTCAATATAGGTGCCCGAGGTGATCCCAGTCCTAGATGATTTGCCACGAGAGGAACCCAAAGAAATCAAGATAGCTTTCCCGGAGGTCAAATTCCCGACACCTGAGATCAAGGTCATACAGGACGAAAAGAAGGTCGGTACAAAAACTTTAAACCCTTTTTTACTTTTAAAACCTTACTAGATATCTTTTATACTGTACTCTTTTCAAGATAAGGTGATTTCGGTGACACTTCACATTTTCCGGCTCACCTGAATAATAATGTGGTTAAAGCTATGTTAAAGATATATAAAAGCGGTGATAAATCTATGTGTGAGAATTATAGACCAATAAGTATTTTATCCTGCTTTCCAAAACTCTTTGAATCATTAGTCTACGATGTCCTTTACTTCCATATCAGTCCATTACTCTCCCCTAATCAACATTGTTTTGTTAAAGACAAATCCACCATAACAAACCTTCTGGAGTATAAACACTACTTATGTGAAGCATTTGTTAAAAATATTCAAGTAGACTCCATATACACAGACTTTTCTAAAGCTTTTGACAAGGTCAATCACACTAAGTTGTGTCAAAAACTAAAAACTATGGGTATACATGGCTCATTACTTCGATGGATCGAATCTTACTTGTCTCGAAGAAGTCAGTTAGTTGCCCTTAAGGGTGAAGTTTCTATTCCTGCCTCTGTTACATCCGGCGTTCCTTAAGGATCACACTTGGGACCTTTGCTCTTTAACGTGTTTATCAATGACCTAATTGCCTTAAAAATCCTTGTCTTTTATACGCTGATGACCTCAAGATTTTTTCAACAATCAGTAATTCTAGTGATGCAGAAACTCTTCAAATTGATCTTAACATGGTGTCTGATTGGTGTATTAAAAATCATATGTTTTTAAACGTTAATAAATGCTTTGTTCTGACATTCACAAGAAAAACTAATAAAATATGTTTTAACTATAAACTGAACTGAAAAATACTTAATTTATTTTACTAAGATGGTCAATATTTTAATTAAACCATGTTTTTTTTTTACTCATGTCAGGGATGCATGTCTTTAGGTGATAGCTTAGTATTTAAATCTTTTATATAAACATTATGCTACCTTCTTAGCTGTTACCTGTTGTGTGTCCTTATTAAATAAAAAATAAAATAAATAAAATAAAGATCTTTATTTCTCATAAGAATTTCAATTCACTTACTGAGAAAAATTACAGTTTATCATAAATTGAATAAGGGACGCGAGCTTCGCCAAAACAATAATTACAAGTAGGTAAATTATAAATTATATAAAACGTATAATATATACAAATCATTAGAATATTTTATTACGAGATTGCTACCATGTACCTTATTTTTGAGTTCCCGATATTTCGGCACTGTTGCAAGCGCCATGATCACGGAGTAACTGAAGTTAAAACAATATATACAAATGAATATTAATTGTTTATTTTAATCGAAAATCATTGCAAAAATCCTAAAAATGTAACCTCAATACTAGTTAAAATTCGAAATTTAAATAAAATATCAATCTATTATTAAAGCTTACGAAATTTAAGTAAAGAAACAAAAGTCCCATTAAAAAGGATTTCTTAAAGTGATCGTCAATGCTACACAATCGATGAATCGGCAGAATCGATGCGGCCATCTTTTATGTTTAAAACGTAACAATGTAGTTGGCGTCAGTGAGAATGCGTCTGTCTTGTATGCGGTTTGAGTTATATTTATAATTTCATTTAATAATCAATAATATTACACAATAAAATGTAAAATAAAAGATTACCAAGATTTATAATTAATATCGATATTCTCTATGGTCGACCCATAGTCTCGAAAATATAAATAAATCCTTCCAACTGACACATGAGTTGCTAAATATTTTACTGTACGAAGAATAGATGCAACAGACCTAAACTACTACTAAAAATCTATTTTATGATATAAATAGATAAAAGAAGAAATAAAGGAGCCTGAAACGATAGCGCCGGAACCGGAAATAGTTGCAGAACAGGAAATAGCTGAGGAAGAACCAATGACAGTCGATGTCGAAAGGTAATATCTTTACTGTATTAAACGCGATGGTTTTTATGTATATAATGTTAGTTACTCTTTCACGCAAAAACTACTGAACGTATTTGGATGAAATTTGGCACACGTGTACAATGTGATATGGGCGGTACTTCTAACCCGTTAAGCACAAGTACGATATCTAATATTATCGAAAAAAAAACATTTTTATCAACAATCTTTTACCAGGATCGACCACCCACAAGACGAGCTCACCGCTCAGATCCCAGTACCCCCAGAGTCGAGGCTAGAGTCCCCCGCCCTCGAATCGGAAATACCCCTGCCGGAAACGATACCACTGCCGCCGGAACCGGTTGTACAAGCAGCTATCTCAGATGAAACACACACAGGTACATATTTCAAAATCAGAATTTGCCATTGAATAAGGTACAAAAATAAAAAAATACCTAGGCTGTTATGCCTAGGTATTTTTTTATCCAGAGTGTCCCGTAAATCAAGGTCACCCTTGTAACCAGGGTTGGGAAAATCTGTGTGAGTTTTAAACAAGTGTTTTTTTTTTTAGTTTAAGGCATTATTTCAAAAATAATTCAATCTATAATGCTTCATTTCTAGACATCCTATGATTTAAAAAAAAAACTAACATATTTAGAAAAAAAAACAGGGGTACTAAGTTTTTTCATCCTTTTTTTTCAACATTGTGAAAAAAACAGTCGTTTTTTAGGGTTCCGTACCCAAAGGGTAAAACGGGACCCTATTACTATTACCTACCTATTAATAAGGCTCCGCTCTCCGTCCGTCACCAGGCTGTATCTCATGAACCGTGATAGTTAGAGAGTTGAAATTTTCACAGATGATGTATTTCTGTTGCCGCTGTAACAACAAATACTAAAAATCAGAATAAAATAAATATTTAAGGGGGGGCCCCCATACAACAAACCCTATAAATAAATGCACAACACCACATACATTGCTCTGATCCTAAATTAAGTACCTAAAGCACTTATTTCTTTACAGAATTACCACTCCCACAAGAAACGGAGCCAGAGCAAATCGAAGGAGAAATAGAAGTAGCGAGTAACGTGGAGGGAGCCACGATACAGATTAAAGTAGAGAACAGAATAGAAGAGAGCGTCGCAGAAGATGACAAGAGAGATGACGACGCTGAGGTGAGTTACTTATTGATACTATTTACAGGGAAAAGGAGGAATTAAAACCATAGAAACCAATTCATTTCTGTAAATTGGGTTTAACGAAGTGCTTTTACACATCCCAATATTTTTTTCACCGTACCACTTCAGGACAGTTTCGAATATAATACAAAAAATACACGTGATCTTTGGTAGTGGGGGAGAGGGCCTATCATATCAGCCTGTTGCAGTCCACTGCTGGACATAGGCTTCCCCCAAGGAGCGCCACAGGGCACGATCTCCCGCCCTTTGCATCCAGTCGCTGCCAGCTGCCTTCTTCAGGTCATCGGTCCATCTAGCCGGGGGGCGTCCTACACTACGTTTGCCTAAGCGTGGTCTCCATTCGAGAACCTTCCTGCTCCACCTCTCGTCGGTTCTGCGACAGACATGGCCAGCCCACTGCCACTTCAGCTTGCTACATTTTTGGACAATATCAGTCACCTTAGTCTTATGTCGTATGACCTCGTTCCGGATCTTATCCCTTAATGAGATCCCCAACATAGACCTTTCCATAGCACGCTGAGTGACGTGTAGTCGGTGGGCCAACTTGACTGCCATGTTCCACGTTTCGGCTCCGTAGGTTAAAACTGGTAGGACGCATTGGTTAAACACCCGGCTGGTTTGACACCACGTATCACCATGGGGGATTAAAAATTTGCTGAAAACATCACGAGATTAATGGTCGAATGAAATTTTCACAGATGATGTATATTCTGTTGCCGCTATAACAACAAATACTATTTAAGGGGGCTCACATACAACAAACGTGATTTTTCGCCGTTTTTATAGATAGTACGGAACCCTTCGTACGCTAGTCCGACTCGCATTTGGCCGCTTTTTAAGTATGATTGTTTATTCAGATTTGTTAATTATTTCAGGATTCGATACCATTGAAAGAGATGATGCGGGAGGATACTCTGCCGGCGGCTCAGGAGAGAGAGATAGAGCCTAAGATAGAGAGGCAGGAGATAGAAGACACACACACCGAGACAGACGATGACACTCCTATGGAGGTTAGTGATGTAACCGTATTTAAGTTTTGATATCGATAGACTTTGATAGTATCGAAAAAGTTTGACTGTCGGAAAATGATACTCCTGTGATAGTATCGAAAAAGTTTGACTATCGGAAAGTGACTTCGAAATTCTGGAGGCCAAACAAGAAAATGTATCTTCCATTCGGACGTATAAACGTAACAAATAAAAATAACCAGTCTCATGTGTCAATCCTTTGATAAAATATGACCGACTCAATCTAGCCGTGTAAAAAACGCGACCGTTTTCAATTGTTCATAAATTGTCAAACCTTTGATACAAGTGAATATATATTTTAATTTGATCGGATAATACGACCGAACGAACGATACGCTTTCGTATTAGGCCTTCAGTTTCACTATCGATTGCATCGTACAATCTTATAGATAGAGGCGTTTGATAAAGTAAAGCAATAGTATTCATTAAACAATACAATGGGTGTCGTAAGAGGCGACTACAGGAGAACTGCCATAAGAAGACGGGCAGCAGCGTCTCCTCTTCATCATTGGCCAAACTGCGATCGCCAACCCGCCTGCCAAGCGTGGCGATTATGGCAAAATCCTCCTTTTGGAGAGGCCTGTGTCCAGCAGTGGACTGATATAGGCTGGTGATGTTAAACACAATACTAAGTTTTAATTTTATTTTATTGGTTTTCTTACAGTCTAAATTCTTACACAAATTGTTTGACAATAGCTGTAGACTATGATAATACTAATAATAAGTATTTTTTTAACTATTGATAAGTCATTATTGAAATAGTCAGCAATTAATAGTCCAAACTATCGATACTATTGATAGAGTTTTATTGCTATTTATATCGATAGTGTTGCACCGTATTGATACGGTGCAACACTATCGATAGTATTGCTGCGTATCAATATTATTGGTGTATTTAAGCAATTGATAGTGTCGATACTATTGGATTGTATCAATACTATCGATATTGTAACTCAGTATCAAGGTCAAGTATCGATTTTCAAACTATCTATAGTTCAGCAACACTTCTGCTGTTCGACAGCTATCTAACTTGTGATTGGGGTGCGCTTACACCCCGTGGCGTGCTAGGGTACCCCACGAGTGTAAGTATAGGGTATCATAAAAAACATTATCAAGTGACGAGTTGGAAAGGGTACCCTATATTCAGGATTTAGAGACAGCCTGTATTGAAATTCAGTTTAATCAATAACGGAACGGGCTATTCTCGGTGTTACTTTGCGAGATCAAATCAAAAATGAGGAGATCCGTGAACGAACAAAAGTCATTGACATAGCCCGACGGATTAGCCAGCTATAGTGGCAATGGGTGAGGCACATAGCACGTAGAACTGACGGCCGATGGGGCAGAAAGGTTCTGCAATGGAGGCCGCGTACCGGCAAGCGCAGCGTCTCCCTCCCACAAGGTGGACAGACGACCTGGTAAAGGTTGCAGGAAGCCGCTGGATGCAGACCGCTTGCGTCCGGCTGATCTGGAAGTCACTGGGGGAGGCCTATGTTCAGCAGTGGGCGTCCTGTAGCTGAAATGATGATGATGGATCAATTATTGTCATTAGTATGGTTTAGTCAATACAAAAATACCTCTGGGGTACAGCAGCACCCCCTGGGGTACTAAAATACCCCATAAACATATTGTATGAAATAAATTATGTAACTCATTGCAGTTGAGTCGTGAAGAAGAGAAGGACGGAAAGAAGAAAAGAGATTATTCTCGCAAGAAGAAATCGGACTCAAGAAGTAAGTAATATTTTTCTAGAATAATTCTTATGTGTTTATGGGCTTGAAGATAGTCTATCAGAATTTGAGCTAAATATAATGTTTTAGCAATGTTTATTTAATTTTCTGTTTTGTTTACAATAGCTACAGGCGAAGGATAAAAAATGATTTATTTTAGTGTAAAAAATACTTTTTAGGGTTCCGTACCCGAAGGGTGAAACGGTCTTGATATAGGTTAAATGTTTGACATACGTGTGTTAACGTATGTTTA
Organism: Anania fuscalis; assembly: GCA_950371115.1. Taxonomy (NCBI): domain Eukaryota; kingdom Metazoa; phylum Arthropoda; class Insecta; order Lepidoptera; family Crambidae; genus Anania; species Anania fuscalis. The sequence continues at coordinate 5,213,542 of OX493354.1, forward strand.
ACGAAATATAATCTATCTGCTTAATGTAGCGTGTTCGGGGTCAGAAAGCGCGGCAGAAGCGAGCGCGCCCGAATCCCCTTCCGCCAGCGACGCGGAGAGACAGCACCGGCTGTGGAAGAAGTCTGTCATGCTCGTCTACAGCAGGTCAGAAACGCTACACAATCCCCCCTCCCACAGACACACACACATACACTAGATTTATACAGGGTAACATTGCAAGGTAGTGCCAATTTCTCAGGGACTACACAGAATCAGTAACTAAATCGATCTATGTAAAAAACAAACTAATTTTTTTTCATATTTAATTACTATTATCCGCTGTTAAAGGACGGTGTGTTGATAATCTTGTCTTGAAAAAAAAATAACGATGAAAACGCACTAATAATGTATTATATTCTAGATCTTATTTTTAAAATTTGGCACTACCTTGCAATGTAACCCTGTATTAACAAGTCTGTCACGCTTGTCTGTCAGATCAGACCAGTCTGCTAAGGGGTGCACCACCACCCCACACATACACTATATTTCTCTTTGAAACTAATTTATATTTCAAAATATGGTATGCTCGTCTATAGCAGGTCAAAAATGCTACCTTGGGGGTGCGATACTACCCCCACACATACACTTATGACCCCGGGATATGGTACTAACCCAATCTCACACTAGAATTGTCTGTTCTAACTTTTTTGCCACTAGATTTATCTGTAATGCTGGGGCTTCACCTGCGTGACGCCTAACGTTCAAAAAGCGGCATGATTAGCGTTAACTAAATTAAAGCATTAAGCTACGCGCTAAGTGCGTGGCCACACTTATTTGATGTTTGGTTCTAGCGTCTAGCGACGTAGTTAGCGTGTGATCTGTGAGTGTGTCTTTAAAATAAAAAGAACGCTTCCAAGAACTCAATACTTTTTTCGTTTTGTCTACTCCATTCTAACTTAATAACTATGCACTTTAACATATATTTCACAAGTTTTTGAATGTGACCGTGTTTGAACATGTTTAGTTTAGTAGGTGTAGCCACAACAACGCACTAGACGCCCGCTTATCCCTTTGATGTGTCAAAAGTTACCGCCGTCCGAGCTATCGCCTAACGTCTAATGTTATTGAAGCAAATTAGCACACAAAGACCGGCCACACCTGCGTACTACGTCAAATAGAGCACTAATTAACGACATTAGACGCAGGTGAAACCCCAGCATAAAACTAACGTCAAGTTACTCTAGATTTTTCTATTCTTATGGCCGTGGGGTGCGGCATAACACTACATTTATGTATTGGTGTAGTTTTGGAGCAATGAATGAATATTTAATTTAAACTTTTGGGGTGTTACCACACCCCACTGACATTTACTTTATCTATTTAATCTTTTGAACCGCAGGGTGTGGTATAGTAGTCGTATATCACAATTTGTCCTCCACAAAAAAACTGCAATACTTTAATTAAATTATGCAGTGCCCGTGCAATTAGTGAAAATATCTATTTTCTTAGAAATAGTAAATAAATTATAGTATACAGGTTGTAACAAAAAGGCGAAATAAAATTTAAAGGACGTGTAGAGGAGTAAATGTGTAGTTCCTATGCAAAACCACAAACTCGTGCGAGTATAAATTACTGAGTAAATTGATGCTAAAGTTTTAACAAAAATATCACATCAGCATCATCTAATCGTGCGGCGGGCGAGGGTTGCGGGCGGGGGTTCGCTAACGAATTACCGCAGATTCAGGGTTGTCAACACTTTCGGTAAAAAAAAAAATTATTTACTTAGTATGGGAAAAAAAAGTTGTTTATTTTTTACTAAAACTTTAACTACTTAATGTTCACATTACATATATAGCACGTGTTGTGCTGAGATATGAAGGAGTGTGAGGAACGGAGAAATATAAATTAAAATCTGAATAACTTTTTCGTAAGCGTGATAGCCATGTATTGCAAATTGTTGGAATTATTGATTTTTCACAATTGACATTTATGACTTAACTGAAATAACATATTTAATCTAATTTTTATGTACAAAAGAGGCGACATTGAAATGAGGTTATTAACAATGAGTATGGATGTATTTAAGAATGATGATGAATGAGCCTACACATACATACATACCCTTAAATATTATTTCGCCCTTTTGTTACACCCTGTATATGGCCTATTACCAAACTTTAAAATATATTTATTCCTTTTTCCTCCTTATGTGGACAACTACTATACTTTTTATTTTTACAATCGCGTTTTTCATTAAACAATTCCGATCGCAACAGACTGTGCGCCCACAAATACGCTTCGCTGTTCCTGCGTCCGATCAGCGACGAGGAAGCCCCGGGGTACAGCACGGTGGTCAAGCGGCCCATGGACCTCACCGCGATACGGAGGAACATCGAGTGTGGCGCTATCAGGTATGTACGACTCAAACTATTAAAACCAATTTATTTCTGTAAATAAATATAAAATATATCTGTAAATTTTGGGCTAGCGCCGAGAAGAAGTAGCGCAAGAAACTCGGTTACTATTGTCAGCCTCTTTTTAAATAGTATATGTATAGTTTACATTACAATATAAATGTACCTGTGCGAGCAGGGCAGTATTTATTTCCAAGTATTTTTATCATTTATATAATCATTTACAGTATATTATCCTTTTTTCATTTCATCACACACACAAACACAAACTCACACTCACACACACACACAGACAGACAGGTTTAATTAGTTTTCTCTTGATTTTTTATGTGTTATGTTTTAATATATTAAACGTATTGTATCTTAATTAATTAAGAAAGAGCAAGATCACGTGATACAGGGATATTGCTTACTTAAAGGAAATCTCTTTTAACGTGCTATTTATGTGAACTTGTTGGTACAGAATATATATTTTTTATTATTTTGAACTACTGCGTCCTGTCACTAAATTGTATTTATTTAATTTGACTGACACCTGTGTTCGATTCCTAACTCTATGGACACAGAACGACCTACTGTAAAATCGACCAATCAGGGACAGCCGTCGGACATTTGACAATTTAACGCGCGACAGATTGTAATTTAACTGTTTCACTTTGATAGATTATTATCTACCAAAAAATAATGCGTTTAATTGTAAGCAGTATGATACAGTTCACAATCGTGAGATATGAGATCGACTATCTAACTGTATTTACAAATTTACCGTGACATTTCTATTAAGTTAATAAACTGAATTTAATCCGAATATGTAATTGCATTTTTTTTTTTGCAATTACATTGCAAAGTAGTGCCAAAATTTCTGGGACCACTCAGAATCAGTAACTAAATCGATCTAACACATTTTTGTAAAGAACAAACACGTTTTATTTTTTATTATTACTATCCGCTGTTAAAAGATGGTACGCTTGGATAATCTTGTCTCATTTATAAAAAATACGCACGCACTATCTCTGTGCAACCTAGAACTGCAAAGTTCAATGCAATAATAGTCACAAAATGGCAAGCGAAAACAAAGCTTTACGATGTAAGGTACATTTCTAACAGCAGCAGCGCCCGCGCAAACTAGATGTTCAAATTGCCGACAAATACCGTATGTAGTGCACCACTAGATCTTATTTTAAAAATTTGGCACTACTTTGCAATGTAACCCTGTATTGTAAATATTTAATTAAAAGCCAAACTGATGCGTTGGCCTAGAAACGCGTCAAACCGCTATCTTAAATATAATAAAATATTTTATCATGTGTAAAAGCCATCAAATTATACCATGGTTCATGTAAATATTTCACCCTCAGAACGACAGCGGAATTCCAGCGTGATGTTCTACTGATGCTGTCCAACGCGCTCATGTACAACAGCAGTGAGCACAGCGTCTATACTATGGCCAAGGAGATGCACGAAGAGGTGAGTTTTAAGACCAATTGTACCCCAACTGGTGTCTTTCTGGAACTATTTGTACCCCACAGATGTCTATCTGTGGCTATCTGTACCCCAAGTTCCAATTGATTTAGGATATCTCGATCTAGCTGTACCTTAGGCGATGAGTGATGGCTCTAGGACCTTGTGTACTCTAAACGATAAACGAAGTCTGTTTAAGACCATCTGTCCAACGCGCTCATGTACAACAGCAGCGAGCACAGCGTCTATACTATGGCTAAGGAGATGCACGAGGAGGTGAGTTTTAAGACCAGATGTACCCCAACTGGTGTGTTTATGGGACCATGTGTACCCCTACCGATGTGGCTCGCTTACTGGGACCAATCGTACCCCAACTGGTGTTTACTATCTATCCCTAACCAAAGTCTATCTGGGACCATGTGTACCCCAAGCGATGTGGAGTATATCTGGGGCTAACTGTACTCTAGGCGATAAGGAATGTATCTAGGACTATGTGTACCCATTTAAACATTAGAGGTTTGGTTTGAGACCATCTATCCAACGCGCTTATGTATAACAGCTGCCAGCACATCGTCTATACTATGGCTAAGGAGATGCACGAAGAGGTGAGTTTTAAGACCAGGTGTACCCCAACTGGTGTGTATCTGGGACCATTTGTACCCCATGAATGTATGAGAGACTATTTGTCCCCCATCAATGTCTGAGAGACTATTTGTCCCCCATCAATGTCTGAGAGACTATTTGTCCCCCATCAATGTCTGAGAGACTATTTGTCCCCAACTGATGTTCATCTGTAGCCATTTGTACCCCTATTATTGTCTATGAGAGACTATTCGTCTTCCGATCGATGTCTATCTCTGACGATCTGTACCCCAACCGATGTCTCTGTATACTGTTTGAGCAAATAAAGATTATTTATTATTTATTTTTTTGAGACTATTTGTCCCCCAAAATTTATTAAACATTTGTTTTTAGAGTTACGTACTCAAAGTGTAAAACGGAAGCCTATTACTAAGGCTCCGCTGTCCGTCTGTCTGTCTGTCCGTCTGTCAATAGGCTGTATCTCATAAACCGTTATAGTTTGACAGTTGAAATTTTCACAGATGATGTATTTCTGTTGCCGCTCTAACGAAAAATACTAAAAAACAGACAACAAATACTAAAGGGGTGCCCCATACAACGAACGTGATTTGTTTGCCGTTTGTACAGATAATGGTACGGAACCCTGCGCGAGTCCGACTTGCACTTGGCCGGTGTTTTTCTTTACGTTTAGTTTTTTTTTTTTGTAATTATTGGCTCATGTTTTACCATATTTGACGACCGTCTGGTGTAGCGGTTCGCGCTCCGGACTACAATGCCTGGCGGTTGCGGGTTCGAATCCCGCAAGGGGCAAATGTAAGTGTGATGAGCACGAGCATTTGCTAAGTGATGGATGTTTATAAACGTATTTAAGTATGTTTATCCGTTAACTAGTTGTTATAGCATAAGCTTTGCTTAGTTTGGGGCTATATAAGGTCCGATTTTATTTGTGTACATCCTGTTAACCTGTGACTATAAAGGTGAAAAGCAATCTTAAAAACCAATTTTCAAATGTGTACCATAAAAACTAAAAAAGTTAAAAATCAAAATCAAACAACATTGACATCATATTGCATAAACTCGTCCTATCTTTGGTACGTTTAACCATCTGATTATTCTCTTATTTCTTACCCTTGTCAGAGCGAGAAAGAGTTGAAGATAGGACGAGTTTATGCAATATGAAGTCGATGTTGTTATTTTGTATTTTTATTTTTAACTTTTTTAGTTTTTATGATAAACATTTGAAAGTTGGTTGTTACGATTGCTTTTCACCTATATAGTCACAGGTTAACAGGATATACACTAATAAAATCGGACCTTATATAATTGGTGATTGTGGAAACAATTTATTTAATGTCTGTATTGTCGCCCGCAGGCCGTGGGCCAGCTGGGCATGTTGCTGGCTGCGCAGGCGCACGCCGGCCTCAGCTCCGCGCCGCTCGCGCGCCGCAAGCGCAGGCGCGACCAGCATACACACACACCCACACACTGACGCGCGCCGCAAGCGCAGGCGCGACCAGCATACACACACACCCACACACTGACGCGCGCCGCAAGCGCAGGCGCGACCAGCATACACACACACCCACACACTGACGCGCGCCGCAAGCGCAGGCGCGACCAGCATACACACACACCCACACACTGACGCGCGCCGCAAGCGCAGGCGCGACCAGCATACACACACACCCACACACTGACGCGCGCCGCAAGCGCAGGCGCGACCAGCATACACACACACCCACACACTGACGCGCGCCGCAAGCGCAGGCGCGACCAGCATACACACACACCCACACACTGACGCGCGCCGCAAGCGCAGGCGCGACCAGCATACACACACACCCACACACTGACGCGCGCCGCAAGCGCAGGCGCGACCAGCATACACACACACCCACACACTGACGCGCGCCGCAAGCGCAGGCGCGACCAGCATACACACACACCCACACACTGACGCGCGCCGCAAGCGCAGGCGCGACCAGCATACACACACACCCACACACTGACGCGCGCCGCAAGCGCAGGCGCGACCAGCATACACACACACCCACACACTGACGCGCGCCGCAAGCGCAGGCGCGACCAGCATACACACACACCCACACACTGACGCGCGCCGCAAGCGCAGGCGCGACCAGCATACACACACACCCACACACTGACGCGCGCCGCAAGCGCAGGCGCGACCAGCATACACACACACCCACACACTGACGCGCGCCGCAAGCGCAGGCGCGACCAGCATACACACACACCCACACACTGACGCGCGCCGCAAGCGCAGGCGCGACCAGCATACACACACACCCACACACTGACGCGCGCCGCAAGCGCAGGCGCGACCAGCATACACACACACCCACACACTGACGCGCGCCGCAAGCGCAGGCGCGACCAGCATACACACACACCCACACACTGACGCGCGCCGCAAGCGCAGGCGCGACCAGCATACACACACACCCACACACTGACGCGCGCCGCAAGCGCAGGCGCGACCAGCATACACACACACCCACACACTGACGCGCGCCGCAAGCGCAGGCGCGACCAGCATACACACACACCCACACACTGACGCGCGCCGCAAGCGCAGGCGCGACCAGCATACACACACACCCACACATTGACGCGCGCCGCAAGCGCAGGCGCGACCAGCATACACACACACCCACACACTGACGCGCGCCGCAAGCGCAGGCGCGACCAGCATACACACACACCCACACACTGACGCGCGCCGCAAGCGCAGGCGCGACCAGCATACACACACACCCACACACTGACGCGCGCCGCAAGCGCAGGCGCGACCAGCATACACACACACCCACACACTGACGTCAGTAGCGGCTGAACACACACACACGCACGCACACTGACGCGGACTCAACTAGCGGCACCGATGATGAGCACCGACGCGCAGTGACACATGCTCAGAACACGAATGCAAAGAGGATTTAAATACTACGTGGTCGATTAGATGCGTACACGCATCACGCACGTATTGCGTACACGATGCCGCTGCCGCAAAATTTTGTTATTCCATTACCGGCCGCCTCCGACCGTGCACGTGCTCACTAAAAATATTTTTAATAAGAGGCCTATTACAACATTTTGACAGTTTTGCGGTTGTTTGGTGATTACTGATCATTTCAAATTTAAATCGAAAATCCTTTCACTTGTATTAATCCTTTGACAATCGTAGCTTTAGTTTTTAGATGTAACATAGCAGAAATTCTGACAATTTTCATATCCGAGATTTTAGGCATTACCAGAGAATATATAATAATAGCATTACACTCATCTTAAAGTCTTAAGTTTGTAATAAATGGCATTATTCTACATTTTTTTGTTTTATTTCATCTTCTTAAGGTTGTAGTAGTGGTTCTTATACAATGTGATATGGGCGGTACTTCTAACCCGTTAAGGCTTAGTACGATATCTAATTTTATTTAAAAAAAAAAATTGGGATGTCAAACTCCTACCCCCAATAAATAGAAGCTATTTTTTTCGAATGAATTCCGGTCTATATATATAAGGTCCGATTTTATTAGTGCACATCCTGTTAAGGACAACTGACAAGGGAAAAGAATAAGACGGATAATCAGATGGTTAAACGTACCAAAGATAGGACGAGTTTATGCAATATGAAGTCAATGTTGTTGATTTTGATTTTTAACTTTTTTAGTTTTTATGGTACACATTTGAAAATTGGTTTTTACGATTGCTTTTTACCTATATAGTCACAGGTTACAGGATGTACACAAATAAAATCGGACCTTATATAATTATATAAATGGTCTTTTTACGAGCCAAAAAAAGCTTAAACATCAAAAATTAAGTTGTTGGTCAGTTACTATGTTACTTTCATGTTTCTACGACACATGAAACCTGAGTTATTGTCTAGTGTTAAGCAGACTGGAATTCATACGAAAAAAAACAAAATGGCTGCTATTTGTTGAGGGTAGGAGTTTGACACCCCAAATATTTTTTTTGTCGATAAAATTAGATATCGTACTTAGCCTTACCGGGTTAGAAGTACCATATCACATGGTATACACGGTGAAACAAAAAAAGTGATATGTTTTACCTGTAAGCAATTATTTCACTGCTCTTATACCACAATTTCTTTTTTTATAAGAACAATAACGTAATCTTAATAAAGACTATTTCGTAATTCAAACTGATATTGAATCAGTTTAGTCGGTGGTTTATAAAAAACATATTTTATTTTTAAAAAAAATCTCATTGTACTACTTAATTAACTTAGAACCTATCAAAAACGATGTTCACATCTCAGGAATTTAATTTTCTTGCAACATAAATTCGCAATGCGGCTCACGGAATATGAAATTTTCGCTGCACGAATGTTTTATGTATTTCAATATGTAATACGAGTATACCTTGGCCGGTTTTAAATTTTCAATATTAGTTTATGATTTTGGCGGTACCTTTCACTGATCAGTTAATCACTACGTTTAGTAAATATTAATATTATTAGTAGAACAGACAATTACTAGACATTTGTTTAGTAATAAATTACTATAAAATACCCTTTTATTAAGATTTGCGAGTTGGCGTGGCGTGGCCCCAAAGCACATGAGTAAAGAAACGGAACAGAGACTTCTAAAGAGCTAGCAAAATTTATACCTATTTTGGTAGGGTTGGCACAATTGAATAAATTTAAAATATAAATGTTCTTTTTTTTCACATTTTTTATTAAAATAGGTTATTTTTTTTACAAATTACATACTCTAAATATGATTTTTTTTATTACTTTTGGTTTTTAATAATTTGTTGTCTTTTAATCGAATGATAAATTCTAAATCTAATATAAAGTTTTTTCAAATAATCCAATGGGAAATAATCACATGGCATATGAAATGTACAATCTTGCAAACGTGCTAATATGTCATTACCAATATTAACAATTTGTACATGAAGATCAAAATATTCGCAAAATTTTTGCTCAAGCAATTCAACAAATGCAATAAAATTGTCAGGAGGTATTATCACACACAGTACAATGTACAACCATATTTACAACACTTTTTAAATACTAAAACAAAAATATTACTACGTATTATGTGAGAAACTCGATAACAAAACAAAACACGCACGAGATTCGAGCGTTGTGTCACGCCTGCAAGCCCTGAGATTGACCACTGGCTGATCTAGTTTGAAGCGGTTTCGGCTCATACGTGACAAGCGGCCAGTGGACACGCACACACACGCGTTGCACTTGTAGTGATGTACCTATCACAGCGCATTCGTATGTAGCTTTGTCTCTGTTCCGTTTCTTTACTCATGTGCCCAAAGTATACATCCCAGCCAGGACACATGTCGTTCAATTTCTCTTAAACTGTTAAAAGACTTGTTATTTTGAAACAATGGACGAAAATAGAAATTCTATGGACAGTTATTTCGCTGGGATGTGTCATCAAAGGTGGTAAAGCACTTCCTTGGTATACTATACCATACATAGACATATTGTCAAACCAACTTGAAATTATTATAACCTACCTAGTACCTGTACCCCTCGTAAATATAAGTACCATGTTGTGGGAATCGTGTTATTGGCTAAGTGTATTGTAAGTTTATGCATGTATGCTAAAAAAAAAACTGTTGAGTTTACAAACAAATAAAATAAAATAAAATAAATATACATAGCTGTCTCGTTTGTAATAACTAAAGTTTTTGTGCTAAAGTGTATATCTCGCAAATTAAAATATGAGATTTGTAGGCATTATCAAAAAATGATCAGGTTTCTCTATCGAAGGGTTACGAAGGTCTGACCGCCATCACTCCAAATGGTCTTGCTGCAAAAATAGGAAGTTAAGGTATGTAGGTTCTATAAATATAAATAAAAATACAAGTTCAGCTATAATATACATTTTACTTATCAGATACGTCGTTACAACCTCGGCACAGACGACATACAGACAAAATCATACTATTATATATAGTGATACAAGATACTAGACTTAGTGGCGCTTACAGTGAATACTAAAATGGTCGCGTTCGATTCCGGCGAAGACATCTCGCAGTAGGTCCGGGAGTCCAACTATCGTTGAAAAATTGCCAAAATTGTAAACGATCTTAGCCCTTAGGGGTGTCAAAAATATTCATCTCAAGCTCTAGGGTTGACAGAAACATTTTTATATAAAACTTACAACGTTACAATTACCACTTATATAAATAGCGCCATTTTATGTCACTTTTCAAAAGGAATCAATTTATAACTTTGTTGTAACGTCGCAAAAAAAACCCTTACAATTTTGGCAATAAAATAATCATAGAAAAAAGAAAAACACATTATTAAGTGACAGTATTTGAAAGTAATTTGTGACACAAAAAACGAAAGAAAAAACGTTACATAATTGCAGATAGTATACACAAGGTCCTCATTTTATTGCACTTTTTCCGAATTTGACACTTCAATAGTGTTGTCCTTCTCACACAATAGATAGGAAAAGAGACAGCATATCTTTCGAAATCACAGAAAACGAACTATAGAATTGAGAATACAGGAATAAAGGTTATATACAATAAGAAGTTACATTTTGGAATTAACTTGATGTATATTACAAAATGGCATTTAAATATCAATAAGGATACATCAAATTAAATCCAAAACGTATCAATGAACGTTGGACGAAATAAACAGTAGTCAATCTTGAGTAACTCATAATCGAGAAAGTTTTATCAAAAACGGTACAGTCATATCTGGGTTGGTGATTTTATATCACCTTGTCACGTCCTTGTAATATTATAATATCTAGTCAAAGGTAAATTAGCCTTTATCAAAGCACTTTTTATGACAGACTATTTCTGTCACTTCAAAAATCACATGATTATTCATTTTATCAATTAATATCTTTCGTAACCTAATGAAATCAACTACAGTTATATAAGTAAGATAAGTTGTTATATAGAAATATATGAAAAAATAAACAGAAGACAAATCGCAAACATTGGATATATCTGAATGGAATATCGCAGAGTATAATGCTCTACCATAAGAACTATTATTGTACTGAGTTTGTTGACAAAGATTACTGATATTAAAGTACATGGTTACAATCCCGATTTAGTTATTTCCAACGAAATATATTTGTAACAAAGGTATACAAATCTAAAGATAATACATAGATGCACAAGCTCTTTCGTTGTTTTTACACAAAACGAGGTTTTGAAACTATATTTTTTTTTACTTGAGAGTTATTTAATTTTGCATTGAACTCATAAAAAATACGTTTTAAATAACGCAAAATTCTGACTTTAGTAGGTTAAATACAAAAATTTTACAAACCGTGAAAAACATCTAACAAAAAAACTAATAAAGTGAATTAAAAAGAAAATAAATTCTTAAATTTTTTTCATAAAACCCTTACAAATTGTAAGAGCTTATCGGTCATTCAGTATAAAGAAGTTTATTTTAAATATTTGTTATTTAATTCCTTGCTTGCTTGCTTGTATCAAAATGCAAGCAGTTCTACATGCAAGTATATCAATTCGTTGATAGTGAACTTCCTTTTAAGTATGCTATTTGCATAATATGTATTCATACATTTAAGAAATCAATTTAAAGATATGTCAATTGCCAAAAAGTGACTTTGATTTCAATAATGTTGTGGTTTGATGGTATGAATCATTTTTACAATTATTATATTCAATGTGGATAACTTTTTAAGTATAGATTAGATATTTAAGGGCATATAAGTAATATCACTTAGTACTTTTTGTATGAGGCTAACATCAAAATCACAAGCAATTCGTTTGGAGAGACAAATCGTAATAGCTGATTATATATTTACTATGGAGAATTTTTTGAGTTTTCGATGTTGATCCCATACGAAAAGATGTTTCATTTGTACACCAGAATCGGACCCTAAGAGAATTTGCATTATTTTAGTTACCTTGGTTAGGTTATGTGTTCTATACAAGAACATTACGTTTAAAAAAGTCATCCACATTTAATAAAACAATAAGGGTTGCTTAACACATACACGGGCCGGCAAAACCGAATGGATGTAATGTAGTAGATGCTTCGGGTCGGCTTGTTGTTCGATATACAGGGTGTGCAAGAGAATAGGACACTCCTTAAAACCACGTGATCAGCTGGTCATATACAACAACTTTTTCTATGAGAGCAACATCGAAATCGAGAATTTTTTTTCAGCTTCTCCATACAAACCTACTAGCATACCTAGATGATAATGTATGGAGCATCTGAAAATAAAATCACGATCACGAATCACAGCCTGTATTCTGCCGAATTTACAATGCCGGCCCGAGTATGTGTGGTAGTACCTTAACATTAGCATAATAAGGTGTTTCAAGAATATCTGTCGCAGCTGCTCTGGATGAAAGTATTACTAATATAGATTACTATGGTGAAGAAACTTTATGCCCCGGATGTCATCTATTTTTTTCGTAAAAAAAATAAACTAAAGATTAACTTGTATGCTCAGAAAAAAAGACAACATTAGGCTAGTTAACACCAGTTTAATTGACATACTTTTTATGTGCCTGTCAAAACGCCTGTCAAACAGTAAACCAGACGGACGACGCGACTTTCGTTGCTACTATTCGAAATCTACCCACCGCTACTTAATTATTTGTTTTAACTTTGATAATATTGTTAAGTATTGGTTATTTAGTCTGCAAATAGTATTAGTGCTCCTTCACATTAAGCCGCAGGCGACGAGGCAGTAGTCGCGCGACAGTCGCGCTGTTCACAGCCGAGAGACTTCCATACTAAAAAGAGGAAGCGACAGCCGCGCGACACGTGATCGTCATAGCGGTAAGTCGCGCGGCAGCCGCGTGCGATCTGTCGGCTTTGAGCCAGTGTCGCTTACAACACGTGGACAATTGCACAATGAGTAAATTTGACACAGAACTAACAGCTCTAGTATGAATATAAAAGCTTAGGACAATATAATTATGAATAAAAATCATTAGTAGTAAAGGCGTTGGCATGAGTGCATTGATTATGAATAGTGATTTTTATTCACTATTCACATGCCGATTTCGAAACAAAGGATCAATCCAGTATTGTCTTTTTAAACATGAACGCGACGTCGATGACTCCGAAGGAGAACCAACAATAATGTTTCCTCGTTGGAATCCATTATTAAAATGAACAGCGCGCCACACTACTCTAAGCAAGTCGCGCGCGCGACTGTATTTGTAATAAGAAGGCATACGCTGCAGTCGCGCGGCTGCCGCGCTGCAGCCGCACCACATGCGACCTAATGTGAAGGCGCTCTTAGTTAATCTATTGTTTTCTTCTCTGTAAGTGAATTAATGTAATTCTTTAAGAGAAATAAAGTTCTTAAAACCTATGAAATTCCAACGCCAACGTAATTTATATACGTGTCGCAGGGATTTTGTCAAAGACGTGATATTATAATTACACTGATAATTGTCAATGACGATTGGGTGGTATAATTTCACGGGCTCTTTTCAGTGATATTGTAATTTAACTGGGCCGCAATAGTGATATTATAATAAATCTAGGTTTATTATGAGTTTAGTTTGTGGTGGGAGCCCCGCGTGTTCTGATTGGTCAATTGAGTTAATACTTTCATCCATATGCCCGGCAGATATTATCGAAACACCTTATATAACAAAAAACGTTTCACGTTTACGTATGATCGGTAGCCCTAGCCAGCATCGGATGCGGGTGGGTATGAGTATGCGGGTGATGCGGGTGGCGGGACCCGACCGCTCCGAAGGGCGCGTCGTCCTCCGCGGACGCGCCCGACGAACAGAGGGACGAGCCCGTGGGGGATGACCGGCCTGACTGTAGGGGCGGCCCTGGAGGCGGATAAACCATGGTGTAATTGCCGTTTAAACTGTATGCAAAACAGGGTTGTTAGTGATAATTATCAATAATAATTATCTTGGTGTTAATAATCAAAATAATTATACCTTGATAACTATCAAGATAATTATACCTTGATCATTATCAAGATAATTATACCTTGATAATTATAAAATAAATAGAACGAAAGGTAACACTGCCTTTTTATTCCTAAAATGTATCTAGTAACATTAAACAAATTATCTTTGATAATTATCTTGATGAATATCAAGATAATTATATCTTGATGAATATCAAGATAATTATACCTTGATAATTATAAAATGAATAGGCACATTTATAGTCTGTCTTACGAAAGGTAAAACAAAAACAACCTTTTTATTCCGAAAATGTATCTGGCAACACTAAACAAAAAAGTGAACCAAACAAACAAAAAAAGTTAAAAATATTATCTATTTAGTGAAATTTTTAGCTGTTGATTGATTTAATTGTTTTTTACTCAACCATCCAAATATTAAATTAAAAAAATAAGTGAAGTAAATTTGATAGCATAGATAATTATCAAAGAAAGAATAATCTTGATAATTAACAACCGTGAATAAAAGACAGTTTACAATCTGTATTAAAAAAAACTATTGATAGTGGGCTATAGCCTATACACTAGAAAAGACAATACCTAGACAGCTTATACTACAAACTCACCGATATTATTGGTATGGTTGTGGTTGAGATGGTTATGTGTCGGCTGTTGAGGCTGGGGAGGCTGGGGCGGCGCGGGCCACGCGCTGTGCAGGCGCGAGAACAGAGACTCGCCCTCTACGGGCTCCTGGGGGGAGAACGGGGTTGCGTTAGCGCATTGTTTTACTTGAAAGTGGCTATACACATGTGCCGGCATTGTCGGTTTGCCAGTATTTGTCGAAAAACAAACCTGAAACATTTACTATACTACATGTACAAATATTCAGTTTTGCCGCCCGACAATGCCGGCTCGAATATGTGTGTAGCAACCCTTAAAACTATAAGGGTGTTTCCAGACCTAGCGATCGATCGCATCGATCAGCGTTAATCGATTGGTGTGGTAGCTTCAATTGATACACAGATATCGTACCATAAAAGTCGATTAACCAATCGGTCGATAATCAAACTCAATCGTTGTCGACTATTCTAATATTAAAAATCGATTGACGTCGACTAATCTATTCTACCATCGATTGACGCCCTTGATCTACGATTGTATGTTCAGCAGGGCTAGCATGTGCAACACGATAAAATTTTGTCGTGGCATTTTATCGACTTTTGACGTAAATATGTCGGTTTGTCTTCGACGATAACAAAGAAAAAATCAAAATATCACGGCAATGCCGTGTTATAACGCAAAATAAGTGGCTACGAATAACGGGCGACTGATAATATTAAGAAAAAAGATTCGAGACGTCTGTGATCCGTTAGGTTAGGGAAACCGACAAAATTATCTTCGAAGACAAAATTTGTCTTGTCTATCGATAAAATAACCGATGCGCGCATGCTAGCCCTGCAGAAGACGAATTTGTAAGCGGCCTATTACAAAATTTTAACAGTTAAATCTCATCTTAAATTCAGTCAGTGCCTGAAACCTTACTAGGAATATAATTGGAACAACTTACCTGCCCTTTGTAAAATTTTGATTCCGTCACATGGTGTATCGTCACTTCATTGTTCAGCTTCGAGCCAACCCGTAACCTTTGAAAATATGGCAACGAGTCACCGTTGGCCATATGACTGGCCACATCATCAAACTTGCCAGCGTTGCCACCGAGATCACACTTATCATTGAACAGTGCACTCCGGAAGACATTTCTATCTTCCTGCCCGAACGGAGTGTACAATTCAGTGTAATCGTTTCTCTCATCTCCACGTTTCAACGGAGTCCCAATAGGCTCAGGCCTTTGTATCGGGTTGGCAAATAACGATGAATCGTTTGAGTCAAATGAGCGGTTTGATTCGTTGCTCGGTCTAGTTCCTATTGGGTTCGGTGACACCACTGGCTTCGGGCTGGCATTCTCAACGTAGTACTCCGGAGAGAGGAAGCTTCGTTGCTGGTTGTCATCGTTTGTTTTAAAAAGGGAATATCCTTCATCGTTCTTCTGAGTGAACGAGGCCAAGTTCATTATTCTGTTTTGGAACTCGTCTTGCTTCGGTGAAGTCCGTTGTTCAATATACTGGTTTGGGACTTGTACTGGATTGTATACGTTCGGATTGACATAATTATACTGTTGGTTATACATGGGGTTTATTTGTGGGGTTTGGGGTCGAATCCCCATGAGACTCTGTTGATGCATCATCGACATTAATGGATTTCTGATGGTATACATTCCATTCGAGGTGGGAGTAATGGTTGCTTGGCACGGGGCCGGCGGCATAGGTATAGGGTCCGGAATTCGAATTTGTTCTGCCTTTTTCTGTACCGGGGTGGTTGATATCTGAACTGGGGGTAGGTTGGGGTGGAACATGGGGTTGCGGAGGGTGACCATCTTGGCGTCTTGCTTGGTGTCTTCCGTGGCGGCCTTTTTGGCTTTCTTTTTGGCCTTTTTGGACTTGCCGGTGGGCGGGGCCGCGGGTGGCTCGGGTACGTTCGGCTTTGGTGGTTCTGTAGGTCAAAAGTAAATTAATAAATATGATTGAACTTATTACATGGCACATAATTTTAGCAAGTTAATAATAAGCGTATTTTAAAAAATCATAAAATGCAGTTTTGTTTATTGACGTGATAACGTCTTATGAATCGATGATTGGTGCACGCATGAAAAAGTGTCACGTTCCGCGTGTGAGAAAGAGCGATAGAGGTACGATCGGTCTAAGCGTTCGGCTTGTGACGCATCTATCTCTCTCCCACTCCATGGGCCGATGATTTTCTATCACGTAAAATTATCGTCCGTAAAGCGACTTTACAGACAACCATTTTCTTTTAATAGTTGGTTTCATTACAACATAAATGTATCTGTGTAACGTAGTATTTAACTTCACACGGTTTTGTCATTTAAGGCCTTAACACGCTTGAATGACCTTGACGCGTCGTGCCCATACATTTTCGCGCGGACCTATAAAAATCGGAAAAACATGTTTTTTTATTAAATTAATGCCTTTGACGAGAAATTTCGAATAAAACTCTCAATTCAAAACATGTATATTTCCAAAATCTTGTTTTGTGTGAAAACAGTAATGAAATAGCTTGTGCCGTTTAAGAGAACATTTGCAATTTATGAAAACATAGACACTTTTTTGTGCATGTTTTAATCCAAGGAACTTAAAGGAAAATCAAAATTATTCAATTCAAGATGTTCATTAAATCCTCTTCTAACATATCGTATTTTAATTTTTTAGATTCAAGTAACAGGTATTCTGACAATTTGATTTTTATATTCGAGATTTTAGGCACTTGGATGGTGTTAAGGCCTTAAACAACCATTAACAAATAAAGATAGTTCAACAAGAGATTGTGGTTATTTTAAAAAGTCATACATTACCCCATGAACGAATTACTCGTTTTATGCAGTGCGCAGCTAGTTTATAAATAGTAGTATTCCAGTATTTTATTTATTTATATTTGGGACAACAACAGCATACATAATTTGACATATTATATGAGAGATAACTTATTTTAGCCATTTTTTTTGCCATTTAAAATATTGTGACGACCTCCGTAGCTGAGAGGCGAGCACGCCGGATTGTATATGGCGCCGCCATTTCTGAGGTTCCGGGTTCGATCCCCGGTCGGGTCAATGTGGAAAACGAACTTTTCTATATTGTCTCGGGTCTGGGTGTTGTGGTACCGTCGTTGTTTCTGATTTCTATAACACAAGTGCTTTAGCTACTTACCTTAGGATCGGAGCAATGTATGTGATGTTGTCCAATATTTATTTATTTATATTTAAAAAAAAAGTTGATCACGTTAAATAGAGTTAAGTAAAAGATTAGAGTCATTTCTGTCAAGCCTTTTTTTTTGCAAATTTTCACGCTGTATACAGGGTGTCCAAGAGAATAGGACACTTCTTAAAACCACGTGATCAGCTGGTCTTATACAACAACTTTTTCTATGGGAGCAACATCGAAATCGAGATTTTTTTTTCAGCTTCTCCATACAAACTCACTCGCATACCTAGATGATAATGTATGGAGCATAGAAAAAGTTTTTTCGAGTCGGCTGTCGATGGACGTGAGTTCGGATCCCACCTGAGGCGGACGATTTTTTTCAAGTATTAAACATCTTAGATAAACCTAGCATGGTAATTGCTAAAAACAAAAATTTAAATAGAAAAAGTTGTTGCATATGACCAGCTGATCACGTGGTTATAAGTAGTGTCCTATTCTATCGACGATCTCCATAGCCGAGAGGCGAGCACGCCGGACTGTATATGGCGTCGCCGTCTCCGAGGTTCCGGGTTCGATCACCGGTCGGGTCAATGAACAAAACGAATAAAACCCAGTGTTATGGTACCGTTGTTGTGTCTGATTCCTATAACACGCGTGCTTAAGCTACTTACCTTAGGATCAGAATGTACTTTTCAGCTTTGTTTAGTTTCTTGCATTTTAATTGGTGTTTTTCTTTTGTTCATTAGGTACGGACAACAGCACGTCGACCTACCACAAAATGTCAAATTTTCTCATTTGAAAATGAACTCTATATATCAAGCTTAAAGTTGAAAATCTATTGGAGATTTTTTGATTTTTGGGGTAGGTCGACGTGCTGTTGACTGTACCTCCTTTTATTTTATGTTTTTTTGAAGCTGACGAATTGTTTAAAACGCTGTATTTACCTTTATAGACATATCTTTTACACGTGTTACCTATATTACTCTTAACTGTACTGTACATTGATATGTAGCTGGTAAATCTGTATCAATAAAATAAAAAATAAAATAAAATGTATGTGATGTTGTTGTCTAATATTTATTTATTTATTTACTTATGCCAGTCATCTGCGTTATGTCAATGTATTGTACACCCTGTATAGTTAATATCACCAGAGCCGTACTGACCTGCGTGTTGGTGGTGCGTGAACAGCATCATGGAGGGGTCAGCGTGTATGACGGGCGGCGGCCGCGCCAGCGGAGTGGGCGCCGCCGCTAGGGCTCCGCACTTCCACAGCGGCTGGGGATAAACGATATATAAATATAACAAGCTGAGCCTGCAACTTCGTTTGCTTGAACTACAGAATGTTTGCTATGTCACATAATTATATCCCACAGGAACACTGAACCGAATAGAATAGAATATAATTTATTTGCTATAAGATGGTTTTACATTTTATCGTATCTCACAATTAATCTTTTCAGACATGCAAAATTAAATTTATTACATTATGAATTTACATATTTAAGAGCATTTTAATTAGGTCAATAACACATTTAAATTAAAGTAGGTACAATTATTTTAACAATGTCAGTAAATTAAATAGGAATGTCAATAGAATTTCAATAAATATCATTTTTGTTCATACAAACACAGGATTTAAAAAGAGATAAAAAGTATCCTATATGTTATCATCATCATCAGCATATTAGTTAGATCATCAAATTGGTTAGTGTGATGAACACGAGCATTTGTACCTAAGTCATGGATGTTTATAAACGTATTTAAGTATGTTTATCCGTTATCTAGTCGCCATAGCACAAGCTTTGCTTAGTTTGGGCACATGAGTAAAGAAACGGAACAGAGACAAAGCTCCATACGAATGCGCTGTGATAGGTACATCACTACAAGTGCAACGCGTGTGTGTGCGTGACCACTGGCCGCTTGTCACGTATGAGCCGAAACCGCTTCAAACTAGATCAGCCAGTGGTCAATCTCAGGGCTTGCAGGCGTGACACGACGCTCGAATGTCGTGCGTGTTTTGTTTTGTTATCGAGTTTCTCACATAATACGTAGTAATATTTTTGTTTTAGTATTTAAAAAGTGTTGTAAATATGGTTGTACATTGTACTGTGTGTGATAATACCTCCTGACAATTTTATTGCATTTGTTGAATTGCTTGAGCAAAAATTTTGCGAATATTTTGATCTTCATGTACAAATTGTTAATATTGGTAATCACATAATAGCACGTTTGCAAGATTGTACATTTCATATGCCATGTGATTATTTCCCATTGGATTATTTGAAAAAAGTTTATATTAGATTTAGAATTTATTATTCGATTAAAAGACACAACAAATTATTAAAAACCAAAAGTAATTAAAAAAAAATTTTTGGGTATGTAATTTGTAAAAAAAATAACCTATTTTAATAAAAAATGTGAAAAAAAAGAACATTTATATTTTAAATTTATTCAATTGTGCCAACCCTACCAAAATAGGTATAAATTTTGCTAGCTCTTTAGAAGCTTTGTCTCTGTTCCGTTTCTTTACTCATGTGGTTTGGGGCTAGATAATTGGTGTGATTGTGAAAACTATTTATTTATTTATATCAGCCTGTTGCAGTCCACTGCTGGACATAGGCCTTCCCCAAGGAGCGCCACAGCGCACGATCTCCCGCCCTTTGCATCCAGTCTATATGTTAGAATTCATCCAAATCCGATCAGCAGTTTACGCGTGATTGAGTCACAAACATCTAAACAACCTTACAAACTTCCGCATGTATACTATTAAGTGGGATATACAATGTGATATTGGCGGTACTTCTAACCCGTTTATGCTAAGTGCGATACCTAATTTTATCGACAATAATAATTTATAATAATTTGGGGGGTCAAACCCTCACCCTCTATGAAAAGCGGCCATTTTGGTTTTTCAACACTTAGCAATAACAAAGGTTTTAGGTGTCGTAGAAACATGAAAGAAATACCACAAGATAGCTTTAAGAACAGAGTGACTGACCATAAACTTCATTTCTGTTATTTGGTGTTTCCTTGGCTAGAAAAAAAATAATTCATTAAATTATTTTAGAAAAAAAATATTTTTTTTTGCAGATTTGTTTTGACTCCAAATTACTTTTTTTGACAATAAAATTAGATACCGAACTTAGCCTAAACGGGTTGGAAGTACCGCCCATATCACATTGTATATGTCGTAGCCCGATCTTAAAATTAAACACCTCATGATGTGGCCGGCCATTTCATAAAATGGTTGTATTTCATAAAACGGCCAAACAAAACTGGCCATATCATTTAAAAGTCAACGTTTGAAGATATGTCAATCAACGTTTGGCCATATCATTAAAATAGGTATAAATACGTTTACAAATTACTGGAATTCGTTTAATATTAATTTTGGGCAATAGATAAATAAAACATTATAAATATTTGTAATTTTGAAAGAAAACTAATAAATAAAAAGATTTTAAAAACCTAACTAACCTCTAAATTACAGGTCGAACTCCACAATAATTTGACGTTGCGCCTTTTTTCGAGTGACTTTAATAAAAATCACCTAGTTTGATGTCCTAACGATAATTCACTGCAATTTAATCTTCTATTTACACTTATTATTCACTTTCACAATTCACAAGAACAGAATAATAATTGTCCGCCGCCATGTTGTACCACAATAACAAAGCGACATCAGCGCCTCTACCGGTGGATAATATAACTGGTTTACGATATGACCTCCAACGTTTGGCCATTTCATGAAGTAGTCGGTCATATCGTCAAACGCTGACTGATTCATTGATCTAAGGTGCGATTGTGTTAAGTTGTTCATGGATGGACAATGAATACAATTGATCATCGATCGTTTAAAGTAATTCGAATTGTGTAATTTTGTCCATTCCATGAAGACCGAAAAGTGACCGGTGGTATAAAAACGTTTCATGGATTTGCGTTTTACTATCGCAAAACATTCGGTAAAACTTAATTTTTTTCTAACAAATATTAAATCGAATTCAAATAAAAGTGCGGTTTTTTAATCAAACTTTACGATTTCACCTCAAGAACAAACTTATATTCATTAAAACATTGAATTAAAACTAAAAAGTTAACTCTGCAATTCAAATAACCAAACGCAAAGAACGAATGAAATACGAGTTTCGCTACCCGTCCCTAGAGGATGGGCAAAGTTTTTTGCTACTCTACAATAGGTGGCGTTAGTGGACTGCGTCAAGTGTTCTGTGCTGTGAAGAATGACAAGTGTTAACTGTCAGTGTGTCAGTGCGTCCGAAAACTTTTAAATTTGTTTTAAAGTAGAAACACAAGTAAGTGAAAAATATTGTACTAAATTAAGGCACTCTCTCAAAAACAAACAACACAAAGTGTATATTAAATAAAAACAACCCAAGCTTCACTATAACAGTCGTATTATTCCTGTAACCTAATGGTACCTAACATCATATAAAAAAAACAGTTTCACTTTGAGCTCAGCAGAGATCCCTGTAGATCTCAACCTTTGGGGCATGAACGGCGCGAGTTCATCAACAAGCTGTTGAAATAATGGTAACGACAGCCTGTAGTTGTTGATGAACTCGCCATTCGGCATGTCCCAGAGCATCGACAATCTCCGCAGCTCCCTCTTCCTCATCTGCGAGCGTCTCATGCGACGATCGCGTTCAATCATACCCATTATATAAGCGTGAGCCATTTTTTTCTAAAAAAACACAGATTAACAATAAATTGTGCTGAAAAAGAACTCTTGAATCTCACCAAATTTTATTTCCGTTTTAACAATAAACACTCACCGTTAAAACACTATTTACACAATATTTACTTCTTCTTCTTTGTTTTATTTGCCAGCAATATTTACGATTGTCATGACTCAATAGTCACCGCAATCATTTGACATTAGCAATGAGCTCAAAAAAATACGCAATTCGAATTATCTGTCAAAATCATGTACATCATTCACTCATCGTTTAAAATTGACGACCCAATCGTTAACGATTTATGAACTCCTTACACAATTAGAATTTCCCATTTGACAGATCATACCGTACGTTTTGAACCGTCAAATGAATACGATTGCTTTACACAATCGCACCTCTGGCCTACCAACATCATGATGTGACCAGCGGGTACTGTGCCGCATCATGAAAAACGACCATTTTATGAAATGGTTGGCCACATCATAAAGTGATTAATTCTAAGATCGGGCTACGACATATATACAATTCTCGTGTCACAGGGTTTGTTGTTACAAACTCCTCTGAAGCGACTTGACCGATTCTAATAAAATTGTGTGCGTATAATGAAATCAGTAGGTCTGAGAATAAGACGTAAAGTATATTTCCACCACCACCACCACTAGGGAAATTAGGGCAGTGGCGGGCATTGGTTTTATTTCAAGGTAGGCAGTAGATACCTATTTAAGTGTTTCATCACCAGCCTATATCAGTCCACTGCTGGACATAGGCCTCTCCAAAAGGAGGATTTTGCCATAATCGCCACGCTTGGCAGGCGGGTTGGCGATCGCAGTTTGGCCAATGGTGGAGAGGAGACGCTGCTGCCCGTCTTCTTGCGGCGGTTCTCCTGTAGTCGCCTCTTACGACACCCATAGGAAGAGAAGGGGTGATGCTTTAAGTGTTTAATTGATATAAATCTGTGGTTTTCATTAGACAGTTAAGTACCTACCGCCTACCTCATTTCATATACACAGTAGACACACTGCCTTATTGCCTATATGCACCGCACGGCCTTGATTAGGGGCATCTATTTATACAAGGTGTAACAGAATCAATGTACTTTCTATAATGGTATGGGCTGATTCTGATGCTCAAATACAACAACTTTTACTATGGGACCAACATCGAAATCTCAAAAAAAAAAAGATTTTTCCATACAAACTGATGTCATCCGATCGGCGACTTTGTATGAGGAGGTGAATTTTTTTTATGCGATTTCGATGTTGGTGCCATAATAAAAGTTGTTGTATTTGAGCACCAGAATTAGCCCTTAAGAGGAAGTACGGACAACAGCACGTCGACCTACCACAAAATGTCAAAATTTCTCATTTGAAAATGAACTCTATATGTCAGGGTTAAAGTTGAAAATCTTTTGGAGAATTTTCGACTTTTGGGGTAGGTCGACGTGCTGTTGACTGTACATTAATTCTGTTACACTCTGTATTTTTTGCGATTTAAATGATGACCCCATAAGAAGAGTTGCTGCATTCGACTTCGAGCAATAGTGCGTACCAGCTACGTGCAAGGAGCTCCACAGGGATCTATTATTAGATCCCTTTTATATAGGGGACAACCATAGATTACCTCACACGTTAAAAAGGGGATCGACGAAGTGTCGACGTTTTGATGTTTTGACAACCCTTAGCCGAAACGACGAGAGGCGAGCACTCTGGACTCCGTCGCTATCTCTAAGGTTCCGGGTTCGATTCCCGGTCAAGTCAATATAGATAACAACTTTTCTATATTGTCTCGGGTCTGGGTGCTTGTGGTACTGGTTGTTTCTGATTTCTATGACACAAGTGCTTTAGCTACTTACCTTAGTTATCCGATAATAATCTTACTATAAAATATGTAATGTCCAACTTACCACAGACTTGATAGAGGGCGCCTCCTTCTTCTCGGCGGGCTGCACGCGCGTCAGAGTTATACCGGGGGGCAGCCTTAAGTCCGCCACCTGCAACCACACCCACAAGCTGAGTAATGGTAGCTACACACATATTTTGTATGGGCCGGCATTGTCGGTTCGGAGGTTTTTTTTAATTATTTATTATGGTACAAGCAGTCATTACAAAAATTAACTTTACATAGTTGATAGACAACGAGTACCGAATAACATATTTTAAGCCCGTTGAAAGGGTTACCTATTATTGTCGATTTTACCAGATATACATATGTGTAGATATTCAATGACTCACCAGCTATTTGTCGAACAACAAAGCCAACCGGCACCCTTGTTCCCTAAAAACTAGCAATCAGCAAATAATCGCGCAGTCATCGCCCGATTGATGCTTAGCGTCAAAACCTATGGGCAGCACTGACAGTAGATTGCTTTGTTTTTCTTTTTTACTGACAATTTGTGATTTCAAGGACATAATTTCTCAATTTTCGCCATCGCATTGCTTTTGTAGATACGGAATCAGGGTACGGTTTTGCCAAATAATGATGGCCCGAATATGTGTGTTGCAACTCCAAGAGCCTAGCCTATGTTAGACCACAAATGACGGCCACAGTAAAACCTCTAGCAGCTACTAATGGCAGACATATTTTCGTACAGTTTATATGGTATCCGCAAACTGAACCATTATGTGGCCGCGTCTAAATCAATTGCTCGCAAACTGAGCGTTCGAGTGGCCGCATCTAAATAATTTGGCCGCAAACTGAGCGTTTTTGTGGCCGCATCTAAATAATTTGGCAGCAAACTGAGCGTTCGAGTGGCCGCAACTAAATTAATTGGTCGCAAACTGAGTGTTTGAGTGGCCGCGTCCGAGTTAATTGGCAGCAAACTGAGCGTTTTAGTGGCCGCGTCTAAATCAATTGGCCGCAAACTGAGCGCACGAGTGGCTGCAAACTGAGCGTTTGAGTGGCCGCGTCTGAGTCAATTGGCCGCAAACTGAGCGTACGAGTGGCTGCAAACTGAGCGTTTGAGTGGCCGCGTCGGAGTCAATTAGCCACGAACTGAGCTTTCGAGGGGCCTCATCTAAATAAATTGGCCGCAAACTCAGCGTTTGAGAAGCAAGTTAGTAGAAACGACTTTGCGCATTTTTTAGGGAAAGCTTTACGCCACACAGTGGTTTGATATTGAAAATAGGTGGACATTCGAGTGAAAGTCATAATTGCACCAAACAAAAAATTGATTCGGATAGCATTTTAAATGCTGATCAACATTGGTCATTATACATTTTCAATAAAAACGACTCTTTCATACTTAAAAAAAATATGTCCAAAAAAAATGTATGGAACAAAATCATTTTTAATTTTTTTCTGGCCACTGTAGTAAACTGTAGCAATGAAACCTTATGCAACCGTAAGTACATGCTGTGCCTAATATATCCACATAAAAATTTCTCGCGTGCACGCGCGGCCACGCTTGCAATGGACTGGCAAAGTTTTATTTGTTCAGCGATGGAGATATTTGGTTTTAACTTGGATGATATACATATTTCACTCGCAATATCTCTCGTTCACACACTATATCTTTCTCTTTCACGCACTATATCTTTCCCTTTCACGCACTATATCTTTCTCTTTCACGCATTATATCTCTTACGAAAAATACTTAACGTTGATTGGCTGACATTACTTGAGGTTATAGTCACTAAATGGACCCTAGTAAGAGCTTACAATAAAGGTGCAAGAAGAAAGTAGCATAGTAGCTTTTCAACTTTTGAAGATGCAACATACATTATTATCAGTGACAGCATTTATATTAATTATTTGTTAATATAATGGCTGTGTTAGTGACAAATTTGGATATTTACATGTTTTCAGATAAGTGCTGGAAGAAATCAAAAGACCTTTTTAACTAGATACACTGAGTGGTTACAAAATAATATCATATGGCCTAGTTGCACTTCTGTGAACTTAGAAGAATTTTTTTAAGATCAGGATGAAAACGTTGAAGACATTAATCTTCAAGAAGATACTCATTTTCAAGAACAGGAAGTCGCATCAACATCCAACGTGAGAACATCAACATCAACTTGTGTTAGAAAACCTTTCAGTGAGTTAGGCAACAAACAGAAGAAAAGACGTTCTGGATCTCTCTTGGAGTATTCAACAGAAGAACTTGCCTTTGCATTGGTCACGAAGTTACGATCAGACGAGAGACTTGACACAGCCCGTGTTATTGACCACATTTTATCGACCCCCGAAAGTGTTGCAGTTATTAAAACTACTTTATTCGGGAAAGGTAAAAAGGATAGTATTGACAACAATCACGCTTTGGCTCTTTATACGTCATTAAATTTGTCAAAATGGAAGTACATTTGTTTACGACAAGTGTTGTCAGATTATGCTGCTCCAGTTTTACCATCGTATTACAAACTTCTTCAAGCAAAAGAAAGATGCTATCCAAGTGATATAGAAATTAGTGAGAGTGGAGCTAGAATCAAGCTGCAGTCTCTTTTAGATTTGACAGTACAAAGAATACTAGAATTTGCGAAGAAAAAGTGCGATTCATCATCTGAGGGCTTAAAGTTGATTAGCAAATGGGGATTTGGCGGAGCTTCGTCGCAGAGCACATACAAGCAAAGGAGTGAAGATATCAATTTCGATGATTCATCAATTTTTATGGCAAGCCTGGTCCCACTCAAGTTAGTGATGTCGAACGATATCATCATATGGGAAAATCCGAAACCATCTTCTACACATTATTGCAGACCCATTATGTTCGAGTTCCAGAAGGAGACTGCTGACTTTATTAAAAAAGTAGAAGATCGATTTGAAGAGAATATTAACAACCTAACTACTACAAAATGTGATGGCTTGGAAATTAGTCACGAACTTCATATGACTATGATTGATGGCAAAGTAGCATCAATTATTACAGACACTTCTGCTGCATCTGTTTGCAATATATGCCTAGCTAAGCCGAGTGAGATGAACAATTTATCACAAATTGATTCAAGACCAGTGCGAGAAGATATTTACAAGTATAGCCTTTCTTCTCTTCATATGTGGATCCGTTGTATGGAATGCGTGCTACATATATCATATAATATGGACTTCCAAATGTGGAGCGCTCGAGGACCTAACAAAGAATTGAAAGCTACAAAAAAACAATTGACACAAGATGAGTTTAAGCATCAGATGGGAATTCTCGTGGATTTTGTAAAGCAGGGATATGCGACATCTAATGACGGAAATACCGCAAGGAGTTTTTTTTCCAATTTTGAAAAGTCTGCCGAAATTACAAAAGTTGACAAAGGTCTTTTGAAACGTTTTGCAGTTATCCTTCAGACTATTTCATCTGGGAATACCGTCAACATCGACAAATTCAGAAGCTACGGCAGAGAGACTGCTGATCTCTTCGTCCAAAAAATATTCAATGCCATTCCAAATGAAATCAAAGATTTACCTAGTACATTGTTTAGACGAAAACTAGAAACATGGCTCCATAACAAAAACTTTTATAAAATAAATGTCATTTTTATCAAATAATATATTAATTATGTGAAATTATAAATAACTGTAGAAATTCCTATTTTAGATTTAATATGTGTCTATTGGTTGTAAGACACAAAAATTATTAATTTGTTGACATATTAAATATTGTAATTTTATTTTAATTAATAATTTTAATTAGTTATGTATACTGTTTGCATGCCACAACATTGGTAAAATATGAGAAACTATACTATTTTAATATCTTGTAAACCATATTTTAAGCAAATAAATTATCTTTATCTTTATCTTTATCCATCTTTACCCATGGTTTTATATGCCAGCTAGTGTACACAAACTGCTGGTACATGGTGCAGATATTTGCCAATACTTGGTGTTCTGCCCATTGGCATTCTTTCGGAAGAAGCAGGCGAGTCTAGAAATAAGGACTTTAGAAATGTTCGAGAAAACCACACAAGAAAAGCGAATAGGATAAAAACGAATGAAGATATACATAACTTTTTGATAAGTTCAGATCCTTATATATCTCAAATTAGACCAAAATACACTCCAAACTGAAACTGATCCACTATTGTAACCCGTTAAGGCAAATTTATTTGACATTTCACTCACACACACCCACACACATACACACACTCACTCTCTCTCTTTCTCACACACACACACACACCTTTTTATAAGTATTATTATTTAACTTTGTTTGTCAAAAATGACACAATTAATTTATAATATATTAAAGCTTGAAAATAATAATAAATATTAATATTTACTTTTTAATTGTTCAGCGATACTGGGCTTTTTTAAGTCTTTAATTTTTATATTGTAATCTTTATGTACATATATGAATATTTCAAACTTTTTTATGTTCATTTTGTAAATAGTTTTATAACCATAGTATTAATTAAAATGAAAAAAATAAATTGTTTATCCTACATTATTTAATAATAATAGTATATGACTTGTAAACATGCACGTTGCTTATTATAATATAGTTAATTACTATTAGTTACTTTAAGTGCATTAAAATAAAAAAAACTCTGGCATAGCTGTAATAATCAATACAAAAATATTTAAAACTTTGCATGTCCATTGCACGCTTGGCCGCGCGTGCA
The DNA here is from genome assembly GCA_950371115.1 of Anania fuscalis. Taxonomy (NCBI): domain Eukaryota; kingdom Metazoa; phylum Arthropoda; class Insecta; order Lepidoptera; family Crambidae; genus Anania; species Anania fuscalis. Next base: position 5,242,907 of record OX493354.1, read on the forward strand.
CGCGAGAAATTTTTATGTGGATATGTTAGGCATAACAGGTACTTACGGTTGCATGAGGTTTCATTGCTACAGTTTTCTACAGTGGCCAGAAAAAAAATAAAAATGATTTTGTTCCATACATTTTTTTTTGACATATTTTTTTTAAGTATGAAAGAGTCGTTTTTATTGAAAATGTATAATGACAAATGTTGATCAGCATTTAAAATGCTATCCGAATCAATTTTTTGTTTGGTGAAATTATGACTTTCACTCGAATGTCCACCTATTTTCAATATCAAACCACTGTGCGCCATTGACATAATCGAATACATAGTCAAATATTATTGCTAGAAGAATCTAGATTATTTTGAGCACACAAATCTTACCTGCACGCCACAGCTGAGCTGTTCCATGATGCTACAAGACGCGGGCTTCTCGGGTTCAACTATACATTGATTCTGGAACATAAAGAATAATCTCAAATATAGGTATATAATATTTTTTAACTTGGAAAATCCAACTCAGTGAAATGGGAAACGAATACACAATCGGTGTTTTTGTATTATAAAGTTTTGTATATGTCATGAATATAATTATAATGGTTAATTTTGTTTTCAGCAACTACATGCAAGATATTTATTTATTGAAGATAGGCTGGCTTTGACTGCAAGAAACACTTGAAAGATTTCGTCAACTCTGCTAGCGTCTCGGTAGCTTAGTTGGAAAAGCACTTGTCCGGTATGCGATGATGTTCATCTTAGTGCTTATTCCCTACTGCTTGCTCTGCGTCGTACTATGTACTGCTAGAAGATATACCACATACCTTCTTGTTGACGAGCTCGATGGTGGTGTCTGGCGTGATGTTGATGACCTTAGCCTGTTCCTTCTTCTTTTCCTTCTTTTTGCTGCTCTGTTCTTGCTGTGGTTGCTGCTTGCTCTGCTTCGGAGTTGGCGTTGGGGCTGCGAAGTAATTATATAAAAAAAAATGTATTTTAGCAATAACCATGCTAGGTTTTAAAATGATTTTTAATACTTCAAAAAAAATCGTTCGCCTCAGGTGGGATCCGAACCCACGACCATCGCATACCGGGCGAGTGCTTTTCTAACTAAGCTACCGAGATGCTAGCTGACCCGACAAAATCTATCAAGTGTTTCTCGCTGTCAAAGCCAGCGTTATTTCTGATGAACAAAAAATTAAATTGTTTAAGCTTTTCTGATCTTTACCAATAGTTAAATATTTGTAACAATATTTCTATCAGGTGTTGACGGTAGGTATATCGCAACATTGATCACGAAAAACGCTGGCTTTGACAGCGAGAAACACTTGAAAGATCTTGTCGGGTCAGCTAGCGTCTCGGTAGCTTAGTTGGAAAAGCACTCGCCCGGTATGGTCGTGGGTTCGGATCCCACTTGAGGCGGACGATTTTCTTCAAGTATTAAAAATCAAATCATTTATATACAATATAATATGGGCGGTACTTCTAACCGTTAAGTCTAAGAGCGCTAACTACGTTTATCGACAAATTATAGAGTGGGGATCGCTTTGCGCATCTTACGAGACGAGCATCGTATCAGAGACGCGTGTGCGCGGAGCTAACAACCAATTCCGGCCGGCGGTGCAGGCGCTTCGCGTGATTAGCCAATCACGTAATTGTAATGGTCTCCTGTGCAACTTTCACTCAGGGCTCAACTTCCGTGCCGCTAGTTGTAGCCTCTTCTGAAACAGTAAAATAAGACTACACTCACCATTCTTATCCTGTTTATTCTCCTTCCCTTTTTTCTCAGTTTTCTCCGCTTTCTTCTCTTTTTTGTCTTCTTTCTTCTTCGGCTCCGCTTTCTTGGCTTCGGCCTTCTTTTCGGCTTTCTTCGCGGGTTCGGCCTTAGCCGGCTCTGCTTTTTTGGGTTCGGGTTTCTTAGATTTCTGTTCTTGTTGCAGTCTCTTTCTCTCTTCTTCTTCCGCCTGTGGATTTAATTTAATTAATGATATAATTGGGTTGTGGACACCAATCATAAATAATTCTAAGACATCGTTTATTACATCTGACACCTCATTTGAAGCTCGATAACCCGGTACATAAGGTCCGATTTTATTAGTGTTCATCCTGTTAACCTGTGACTATATAGGTGAAAAGCAATCGTAAAAACCAACTTTCAAATGTCTATCATAAAAACTAAAAAAGATAAAAATAAATTACAAAATAACAACATCGACTTCATATTACATTAACTCGTCCTATCTTCAACTCTTTCTCGCTCTGTACAAGGGGAAGGAATAAGACGGATAATCAGATGGTTAAACGTAGCAAAGATAGGACGAGTTTATGCAATATGAAGTCAATGTTGTTGATTTTTAACTTTTTTAGGTTTTATGGTACACATTTGAAAATTGGTTTTTACGATTGCTTTTCACCTATATAGTCACAGGTTAACAGGATGAACACTAATAAAATCGGACCTTATATAATCATTTATACGAAGAATCTGAGTTTTTTTTGCTTCAAAACCAATCGAAATTTAGGCATTTTAGTCCGGTAAAGAATGACGTCAAAGCTTGCTTTTGCCGTACAAATGATAGAGCAGAGGTGCGTTTTGACATCTCATAAAAAGTATGTCAATTGATTGGTGGTGTCAACAAGCTTATTACTTTTGTTTGACGTGATAACGTCTTATAAATCAATAGCCGCCTATAAGAACAAAAGTGTCACGTTCCGCGTGCGAGCGAGAGCGCGGAACAAGCTATAGAGGTACGATCGGCCTGAGCGTTCGGCTTGTGACGCATCTATCTCTCTTCCACTCCATCGGCCGATGCGTCCGAGTAGCATCAATGTTTATGACGTTATCACGTAAAATTAACGTCTGTATGCCGAATTTACAGACAACCAATTTTTTTAAATTGGACAGCATTAAGTACCTTGCTCTGATCGTAAGGTAAGTAAATAAAGCAATTGTGTTATAGAAATCAGAAACAACGACTGCTTTACACCACACTCTTTGTAAACTTTCTGCATGACCCAATGGTTTACTGGTAGAGAATGCTTCTAGCATCAAGTGCACCTTTTGTACACTATCCTAAGTTCGTACAATAAAGTTTTAAATAAATAAATAAGTTACCTGTTGTTTTGCAAGAGCCTTTCTTTGTTTCTTAGATAGAGGAGGCGCTTCTTCAACCGGCGGCGGCTTCTGCTTCGCTTCTGCCGCTCGCTTCGCTTCTTGCTTCGCTTGCTGCGATTCTTTTTGCTTTTTCTGGAATTAAAAAAAGCTTATTACTTTATAAACAGGGTGTTTATAAAATAGTATAGCTAAAAGGTAGGTATATAATATAGTAGGCAAATAAATATTAAGGTAAATAAATAAAAAGATACTATCGTTAATACTATTTTTATTTGCATGTACCTTAAAAAAAAATTTTTAGAAGCCGATTTGTGTAAAAATATTATAGTAGTAGTCATTTAGGATCGGGTAAGAAATAAAAGGAGTGAATCCTTAAAATCCGTGTACCTATTTATTTCAAAACTAATTCTCTTCAGCCTAGCTTATTGTTCACACTCCGCCATCTTACTACATCTGTTTAAAATATTCCATCTCGCTCATACACCTTCTACACACTTGCATCCGCTTACGTTCAGTTTTCCACAGTCATGTTTACGAGTATAAGCAAATATAAATAAATAATATCACGTACATTGCTCTGATCCTAATTGTGTTATAGAAATCAGAAACAACGACGGTACCACAACTCCCAGACCCGAGCCAATATAGAAAAGTTCGTTTTCTACATTGACCCGACCGGGGATCGAACCCGGAACCTCAGAGATGGCGGCGCCATTTTAAGTTCGGCGTGCTGGCCTCGCGGCTACGGAGGTCGTCAAATATAAATTCCATTGGACTTTTAAACCTTACTGTAATGGAATAAATTACGAAATGTTCATTGCTCGTGACTGTACCAGTGCCTATACAAGTTTGTGTAAGTGTATGTGTCCTCCCGAGATTACTACACACATTAAAGGGGGGTAAACGAAGTGTGACTATATGTGACAAGGGGGGAGAAAATAAAAGTAGTAGCAAAGTCAATTTCTAGGGTAAAGATTGCAAAATCAATTATGTCATATCACACTACGGAGGGGGGAGTCACTCATGAGATTTCTACATACATTAAAGGGGGGGAGAGGGTTTGACGAAGTGTGACTTTATATGACAAGGGGGGGGGGGGGGGAGTAGTAGCAAAACCAATTTCTAGGGGAAAAATTGCAAACACAATTATGTTATATCGCACTAGGGAGGGGGGAGAGTCGCACAAATGTGTGTAACCTGCCGCCTGACCGGGGTTAGTGGTCAATAAATCATGAAATCGGTGTGTAGTCATTTATGGATGGAACACCATCGAATCTTTCTAGCGTACCTTCTGCGTGCCTTTGGCTATTTGGTTGATGTGCGCTAAAGCCTGTTCCCACGTCTGTTTCCCGCGCGCTTCTGCCTGCTTCTGTTTGCTGCTGGGCTCTTCTGTCATGTTCAATACTGAAAAAGGGAGATAGATACTCTTTATTGCACACCAACATAGTTAATTATCAGATCTCCTGTCCACCTTGTAGGCGGACGTCTTACGCTGCTGCAAAGATCAGGGTTGAAAAAAACATGTTTTTTTATTTTAATCAAAAAAATCATATTTAAATAAAAGAAAACACGTTTTTTTAATTATTTTTTTAGGTTTTGCGATTCTTGCGTTAGTTTTTGTTGCGGGAAACTTTTTTTTTAGGTAGAATTGATGTATAGTCCAGGCAACATGGCGGTGTTGCCTGGACTATACATCAATTCAAAAAAAAAAGGAAAATCGACCGTAAAAAACGATTTATGTTAGTTCAGTTCAAAATTTTGTGTTTGTTTATAGAATATCTGTATCTGTCTATTAGAGTAACATAAATAACTTTGTAACAACGTGAAGAAAAGATTGCAGTAGCTCGCTCACGGCCGGGATGGACACACACACGGCGCCGTGGGCCGCAGATACTCTACCGTGCCCAGCAGTGGGCCGCTGTACTCACTCGTGTAGTCCCCCGCGCGCTGCAGTAGCTCGCTCACGGCCGGGATGGACACACACACGGCGCCGTGGGCCGCAGATACTCTACCGTGCCCAGCAGTGGGCCGCTGTACTCACTCGTGTAGTCCCCCGCGCGCTGCAGTAGCTCGCTCACGGCCGGGATGGACACACACACGGCGCCGTGGGCCGCAGATACTCTACCGTGCCCAGCAGTGGGCCGCTGTACTCACTCGTGTAGTCCCCCGCGCGCTGCAGTAGCTCGCTCACGGCCGGGATGGACACACACACGGCGCCGTGGGCCGCAGATACTCTACCGTGCCCAGCAGTGGGCCGCTGTACTCACTCGTGTAGTCCCCCGCGCGCTGCAGTAGCTCGCTCACGGCCGGGATGGACACACACACGGCGCCGTGGGCCGCAGATACTCTACCGTGCCCAGCAGTGGGCCGCTGTACTCACTCGTGTAGTCCCCCGCGCGCTGCAGTAGCTCGCTCACGGCCGGGATGGACACACACACGGCGCCGTGGGCCGCAGATACTCTACCGTGCCCAGCAGTGGGCCGCTGTACTCACTCGTGTAGTCCCCCGCGCGCTGCAGTAGCTCGCTCACGGCCGGGATGGACACACACACGGCGCCGTGGGCCGCAGATACTCTACCGTGCCCAGCAGTGGGCCGCTGTACTCACTCGTGTAGTCCCCCGCGCGCTGCAGTAGCTCGCTCACGGCCGGGATGGACACACACACGGCGCCGTGGGCCGCAGATACTCTACCGTGCCCAGCAGTGGGCCGCTGTACTCACTCGTGTAGTCCCCCGCGCGCTGCAGTAGCTCGCTCACGGCCGGGATGGACACACACACGGCGCCGTGGGCCGCAGATACTCTACCGTGCCCAGCAGTGGGCCGCTGTACTCACTCGTGTAGTCCCCCGCGCGCTGCAGTAGCTCGCTCACGGCCGGGATGGACACACACACGGCGCCGTGGGCCGCAGATACTCTACCGTGCCCAGCAGTGGGCCGCTGTACTCACTCGTGTAGTCCCCCGCGCGCTGCAGTAGCTCGCTCACGGCCGGGATGGACACACACACGGCGCCGTGGGCCGCAGATACTCTACCGTGCCCAGCAGTGGGCCGCTGTACTCACTCGTGTAGTCCCCCGCGCGCTGCAGTAGCTCGCTCACGGCCGGGATGGACACACACACGGCGCCGTGGGCCGCAGATACTCTACCGTGCCCAGCAGTGGGCCGCTGTACTCACTCGTGTAGTCCCCCGCGCGCTGCAGTAGCTCGCTCACGGCCGGGATGGACACACACACGGCGCCGTGGGCCGCAGATACTCTACCGTGCCCAGCAGTGGGCCGCTGTACTCACTCGTGTAGTCCCCCGCGCGCTGCAGTAGCTCGCTCACGGCCGGGATGGACACACACACGGCGCCGTGGGCCGCAGATACTCTACCGTGCCCAGCAGTGGGCCGCTGTACTCACTCGTGTAGTCCCCCGCGCGCTGCAGTAGCTCGCTCACGGCCGGGATGGACACACACACGGCGCCGTGGGCCGCAGATACTCTACCGTGCCCAGCAGTGGGCCGCTGTACTCACTCGTGTAGTCCCCCGCGCGCTGCAGTAGCTCGCTCACGGCCGGGATGGACACACACACGGCGCCGTGGGCCGCAGATACTCTACCGTGCCCAGCAGTGGGCCGCTGTACTCACTCGTGTAGTCCCCCGCGCGCTGCAGTAGCTCGCTCACGGCCGGGATGGACACACACACGGCGCCGTGGGCCGCAGATACTCTACCGTGCCCAGCAGTGGGCCGCTGTACTCACTCGTGTAGTCCCCCGCGCGCTGCAGTAGCTCGCTCACGGCCGGGATGGACACACACACGGCGCCGTGGGCCGCAGATACTCTACCGTGCCCAGCAGTGGGCCGCTGTACTCACTCGTGTAGTCCCCCGCGCGCTGCAGTAGCTCGCTCACGGCCGGGATGGACACACACACGGCGCCGTGGGCCGCGCGACGGACGCATACTATGTTGCCGCCGCTTGAATCTAGAATAGATGGAAATTGACAGTCATATAGGTACTATAATAATAAAATTGTTTATTAAACATATACATAGCCATAGCCAAATGAACTGCCTTTTAAGTGTTTAATAAACAATTTTATTATTATTATTATTTTATTATAATTAGAAATGGAATGCTGAAATTGAAATCTTGATACTATTACAACTTATATCTCGGTTTTTCAATCGCCAAATAAAAAGACAGATATTGTTATTCGACAACAACTGATTTATATATCAAATAACTACGCTATGTGTAAAGAATAAATCTATCTACCGCTGCAATCGCCGAAAATATAAGCTTATTCTACAGATACTTTGACATTATCGTACTTTTTATAAAACGTAGTTTCAGATTTATTTTACTCTCGAACAAAGTGTTAATAACAGTTTTATAGCGGATATTTTTATATGAGCAGATACTTGTTGTGTGTGTTAAAAGAAAACTTATTTTATCCAGCTTTTAGGCACACATATTTTTGGATTACGGTCCAGAACTCTTCTTCGTCATTCCTTAAACAATGTACATTTTGATTGTAATCCGTTTCGTGTGTTATGAATAAATAGACTTCAATATCCACTTACTGCATTCAGCCGAAGCCGCGATCGCTGCTCGCTGCTGCTTCTCCAGTTCCTGCTGCTGTTGCTGCTGCTGCAGTAGCATTTGTTGTTGGTGCTGCTGCATCTGCTGCTTGTATTCCGAGCTCTGTTGCTGCAGGAGCGTCGTCTGATCTAACTGCAATGGAAGACAATCTAGTTTAAAAAACTATTTATTGTATAATTTCTACATTATCTCTTTCCGTTCTGAATGAACAAATTTTAAAGAGACTACAGATTGGTAGCGCCAAAAAGCATCTTAGTTTATTTTATTTTTTATACAGTATGTAGCAGTCACAGACAGACATGCCAAAGTCGGCGGTTCATTCCTCATTGGGCCTTAGTTCGGTAGACACGTATTGCTTGTTCCACCACTTTGCAAAGTTAAAAGTACCCTCAAATATTTGCAAATAAGGATGGGGTAAAGTATCGATAGTTGAATCTATCGATATTGTCATCAAACCTCACCATGGACAAATACCTAACCAGAAGTGTCTCCAGCTCTAGTTTGAACAGCAAGCGTGACAGAGAAGATGAATCCAGTGAAGATTGGCAACAGCCTAAACGTACAGCGATACAGAAGTCCGCATCAAACCGACCTATATTTGCGACCTCAAATCGCTATAGCAACCTTTCTGTCGATCAAGGAACCCAGTTACCTGAACCTTTACGTGCTGCGGTATCAACAAGGAAAAACCCCCACCGGATTCCACCAATAATTGTTCTGCTTCAAGATGACTGGACCCATGACAGAATACAGAAAGTTATTACGAAACATACCAAGAACTTCCACTTTCAGTACAGAGGAAAAAACAAAGTGGCTATTCAGTGTTACTCACCACACACTCATCAAACCATCAAAGAAGACCTTTGTCATGAAAATGCACGGTTTCATACATATACACGCAAAGATGAAAAAGTGTTTAAGGTTGTCATCAGGGGGCTTCCGGCGTACTTCGAAGGTACTCTTTCAGAAGAACTTGATAAGATCGGATTCAAGGATGCCACAGCGACAAAACTAAGCTCACCACTTAAGGAACCTGTTCCATGTCCTCCCTTTCTTGTCCAATTACCTGCGGGAACGGACATTTCAAAATTTCGGCAAGTTAAATATATCGGAAACTGTGTAGTCAACATCCGCAAATTCAAGCCAGGCCTGTCGACTGGAACACAATGTTTCAGGTGTCAAGGCTTTGGTCATTCTTCTCGAAACTGTAACCTGCCGTCGAGGTGTGTTAAATGTACTGAACCCCATACCAGTCAAGAATGTCCGAAAAAGGATCGAAGTGTACCTGCTCGATGTTGCAACTGTCTAGAAGATCACCCTGCTAATTACTCAAAGTGTTCTGAACGACAAAAGTACCTTAATAGGTTAAAAGAAAAAATTGAAACTCGCAACAAAATTATTGGTACCAGCGAGTTCAAGTCTAGCACATCTATAAGTTCAAAAAAGCCAAATGAAATTCATCCAAAGCCAAGAACCTGGGCCAACATAGTTTCTTCGCATCAAACGGAAAATCCACCACCACTAATTGATAAATCTTCAGGCCCCGATGACACTACAAAGCAGATGCTTCAAATCTTGGCTATCATTAAAACCATCAGAGAACAGTTCTTAGAGTGTAAGACAATGCTGGACAAAGTCGTCTTGATATTATCACACCTAGATCAGTATGTCTAAGTCACAGAACAGTCTACGAGTTATTTATTGGAACGCCGATGGCATCGGTGGGAAACAGTCTGAGCTCCTGGACCTGGTGAGTGATTTGTCGGTTGATGTGGTGGCTATTTGTGAGACTAGGTTAACACAGCGTATCAACTTGAATTTCCCTGGTTTTGTTTGCTATCGTAAGGATAAACACCATAGTGGTAGAGGACAGGGTGTTGCGATATTGGTAAAATGCGATATAGAGCATGTGCTAGTTCATCCACCAGAAACTCAGCACCTCGAGACAATAGGAGTCAAAATAAACTCAGGTAGTTGTACTTACACAATCTTCTCTGTTTATCAATCCCCAAACCTACCATTTAGAACTCGTGACATAGATGTCCTGATGAAGTCTGACAACCAAGTTCTCATCATGGGGGACTTAAATGCCAAGCATGATTATTGGTATCCTGGTTCTAAAAATACTAACGGAAATCTTCTCTATAGCTATTTTCTTGATCACGAATTCGCTATACATGCACCGGTCCAACCTACTCTTATACACTACCGTGAAAACCTGAAGCCGTCTTTGCCTGACCTTGTATTAGCAAATAATATACACAATATCTCTGACGTCCAAACAGTACCTGCGCTATCTTCGAATCACCTACCGGTCTTTTTCCAGCTTCATATAAAAATAGAACTCAAAAAAATCCAACGTTACAACTACACCAAGGCCGATTGGATCCAGTATCGCTCCCATTTAAATGACAATATTTACTTATCCTCCAGAATTCTCGAGACGGAGTCCGATATCGACGAGGCAATCAGCGTCCTTTCTAACTGTATTATCTCGGCAAGGGATATTTCTGTACCATTGGTCACGGTGTCCCACAAATCACCTCAACTTCCCCGTAAAATCAAGAGATTAATTACTTATAGAAATCAACTTCAAAGACAGTATCAAAAAGAAACACACCTACCCACTAGAAAAATCTTGCGCGCCCAAATTAAATTCTTGAACATTAATATACGTTCAGGTATTAAGAGTAATAATGACCAGCTTTGGAATGAAAAATTAAAAAAAGTTGATAATCCCGGATCAGACTTGTGGCGTTTGGCAAAGTCTGTTAGGTTGGCGTCATCTAATAGTGTTATTCCTCCACTAAAATGTGATAATGGCACAGTGGCATGCGCGACGAATGACCAGTGTGAGGTACTAGCCTCTGCTTTTCAACAGAATATGACCCTAACCTCTGAGTGGCATCATAATATAGATACTTCTCGTGAAGTCAAAGATGTCGTTGCAGTATTGGAAAACTACGAGCCTGAAACTCCTGGTGAAAGAGTAGCTCATAACCTCAATCTTGGTCAAAATACAGGCATGGTACTGTTGGATATAGAAAAAGCGTTTGACACGGTGTGGCATGATGGCCTTATCTTTAAACTTATTAAAAACGATGTTCCCTTGTCGCTTGTCAAATTGGTTCAATCTTACCTCAGTGACCGAACTTTCACCGTCCATATAGGTAATACGTCATCTAAAGAGCGCTCCATTCCGGCTGGAGTCCCTCAAGGGTCTATCATTGGCCCCTACCTATTCTTGCTGTATCTAAATGACATACCTAGTCAACCAAAAACCAACTTGGCTTGCTTTGCCGATGACACAGCATGTTTCACATCATCTCCTGACATTGATTTGATAATAGATTGCAACTTGCTCTTGAAATACTCTGCGAATATTTTACAAGGTGGAAACTCAAGTTAAATGCAGCAAAAACTGAAGCCGTCATATTTAGTCGCAAGAGAAAAATGCCTACCAAAAAGTTAAGCATCGATGGGCATTCAATTCCCTGGAGTCGTTCTGCTAAATATCTAGGATTGATCATGGACCGTAAACTACTTTGGACGGAACATGTTATCCATGCACGCCTCAAAGCTATGAAAGCATTTAGTGCATATTTTAGCATTCAGCCCCTTATTAAATCGACGGTCAAACCTTAGCAGTCACACTAAGATGGCAATTTACAAAACTCTAGTCAGACCATGTGTTACGTATGGCTGCCCTATTTGGAGCAATACTTGTAAAACCAACCACAAAAATCTTCAAGTGATTCAAAACAGGGCGCTTAAGATCGCTTTCAATACTCCTTTCTATACCAATTTATTAGAATTACATAAAAAAAATCATTTACCTACGTTATTTGAATATATTCTAAAATTGAGTAAAGATTTTTACCTTAATATAAATAAAAACCATAATAATATATTAATCTCAACAATAGGTGCCACACGACCAAATGTAAGTAATCGATATCGATACGTCACAAAGCTACCACATCACCATGCACTGTCTATCAGTGATTGACATCACTCGACAATGCATACAGGTCCCGGCGCTGGCACTGCGTAAATCAAATGTGTACTGTCAAGTATCAGTGTAAATAACTATTTATGCCTTGCCTGCTATATTATGATAAAAAGGTAAAAGATATATTGTGTACATACGTGTATCAGACAATTAATTTAAGTGTTGCATAGGTGAAAGTTAGGTATATTGTTTTTGGTTAAAGTCATAGTTCATTATAAGTGTTTACTAATAGTTCTCATTTTTGTATCTTTTTCTTTGCGGATGGTTAAATACAACCACAGTTATGTCTGCTTATTCTTATGACCAAAACGATCACTGTAACAAAGTGTCCGTAGACTAGTGAATGTAATGATAACACTAAATGTAAGGTAGTTAGCTAAGATTATTTTTTTTTAAACTTTACGATAGGCAAATAGTTATAATAGGCAAATAGCCTCATAAACTTTTTTTTATAAACCGATGTTTTAGACTAGGATTTAATGTACACTAGGCCTAAGACGTAAATATGTAATATCTATTCAAATAAAGACCTTTAAAAAAAAAAAAAAAAAAGTCGGCGGCAGCTTATGACAGATCCCTGCTCTCAAGGAGCTCCTCCTTGCTAGTAGCTAATTATGCCTTAAAATCGATGAGATGAGAATATATAAAGGGGGTCTAACGATAGATCCTTGTGGAGCTACTTGCACATAGGCCATAGGTCAGGATTGTCATATCTAAGTTAACAAGTTGAATATTCGGCATGTCAGTACAGCGAGCCGAACAGCTCGATATACAAAACAAATACAACAAATATTCATGCGAATATTCACATCGAGCGAATCAATGGTCAATCAATGTCAGTCTCCGCCTTAGGGTGGGGGGGGGGGGGGAATCCAGCGAATCGGTTGATTGCATTCCGACCCGGCGGCAGCCCAAAAAAGCGCTGGGGCAACGAGTGGGGATCGCTTTGCGCATCTTACGAGACGAGCATCGTATCAGAGGTGCGTGTGCGCGGAGCTACCAATCACGGCCAGCGGTGCAGTCCCGTCACACGACTAGCCAATCACGTAATCGTAATGTCTTCTTCTTCTAGTTATTTCTTCACAAATCCGGACTACAAATTAATTCCCGCCCGGACGACGTCTCTAGGACTAATCCGAGGAAACCCGGACGGATGGCAACCTTATCCATGGTTGATAGCTGGTAGATAATACATACCTGTACGTGCGGCTTGCCTTGCTGCGCGCGCGCCGCGGCTAACTGCCTCTCGCACTCCTGAAGGCGCGCCGTCCATTCTTGTACCTGCTTTTCTGCTGCCGACACTTCCTGTATACATACATAAAGGGTGTGGTTTTAAACGGTAGCCTTTAATGTGATATTTTAGCTGTTAATTGTGTGAGCCTTAGCTTTATTTTACTTTTAAAACCAACAGCGTATTTCTACAATGTTAACATATTTTAGTTGACACTCAATATGGCCAATAACAGGTTTCCCTTAACTTATACAAATAAAAGGTTGGAAATGCTACCAAAGTCTACGCAAGACTATACAACACACAGAATACACAACAAAACAAAGATCAACTCAGTAGCCAACTAACTCAATGTCATTTGAGAGATAGAAAGGACATCTAAGTAGTAATAATGATGTAATTTTCATTTAATACTACACTCTTAGTTACCGCACACCCCTACACCCAAATCCAACAACGCACCTACTTTTAGTGTTCGCAAAGAGGTCAACACCTTTAAAACGCGCGATATATTCACGAGTCAGCCGAAGCAAAACTGAATTTTAAAGGTAGTTCGTACGATGCCGCATCGTTTCTAAAAGTGGGGTTTGACGGGTTCGGTATTTAGGCGTACGAAATGTGATCTTAGATACCAGATACGGACAGTCGACTTTGCTATTCACTATGTCATGCAGTAGACCCATATCCAACAAAAATGTATTTCCACTAATAGTCCTCTATTTAAAATAGTTACTATTACTAATAGCGATAAGACGGCTTAAATTGTACATCTTTCTGTAAATGTCAACTGTAACTTCTTTGTTTGGTGTGCAAAAAATAGTTAAATTCAACTTACCTTTGCAGTAGTATTGACTAACGTCGTCAACTCGCCTAGTTGCTCCGCTACTAGTTGCACCTTGGCTTGCTGGGCTGGGTTCAGTTTCTGTTTCTTGCCTGGATGTAGAAAGATTCATTGTTTAAATATCTTGTCAGTAATATGGTGTGAAAATATTGAAGGGAAGAAACTTTCTGATGGTACGATAATAGGAAAATACTACAGTATTGCCTGAGTGAGAAGAATGTAAGAATTCATTTTGATTTGTATTGTCGATTTAGGCTAAAATCGATTTTAGCGTGCCTACATTCGTTCCGTGTTAGGCCGTCCCCCTTATTCCCTAAAAATTGGCAATCAGCAATAATTGCGCAGTCATCGCCCGAAAATCTTTGGGCAGCACTGACACAGTAGATCGTTTTGTTTTTTGCTGTCAATTTGCGATTTTACAGCCTAAAAGCACTTGGCTAGCCTTGCAATTAACTGGCTATTTAATTCAGTTGGCTGCGACATAGCTGTCCTAACTTACCTCGTTTGCCAGGAGGCTTGTGGTGCTTCTCACTGTCAAAAAAAAACAAGGGGAACATGTTGCGACGAAAGTGGCAGCCATCTTGTTTATATGTGTGTATTCAGGGTAGCTACCCTCAGTTCTATGGCTATATCACTCACCCCGCTTGCCAGGCGGCTTGTGCTGCGCGGCTAGCTGCTGCCTCGCGTCGCGCAGCCGGCGCGCGGCGTGCTGCTTCTGCTGCTGCTACTGCTGTCGCTACTGCACTCACCCCGCTTGCCAGGCGGCTTGTGCTGCGCGGCTAGCTGCTGCCTCGCGTCGCGCAGCCGGCGCGCGGCGTGCTGCTTCTGCTGCTGCTACTGCTGTCGCTACTGCACTCACCCCGCTTGCCAGGCGGCTTGTGCTGCGCGGCTAGCTGCTGCCTCGCGTCGCGCAGCCGGCGCGCGGCGTGCTGGTGCGCGGCGCGCAGGGCTGCGGCGGCGCCGCGCGCTCGGGCTGCGCTGGCGGCTAGGGAGGCCCGGGCTTCGAGCAGCCGGGCTTCGGACTAGAGGAGAAATAGGATTGTTGAGGAATAACTGACTGATAATGCAGAGATAATCATTCTTAACAGTAATTTTTTGACAGTAGTATACTACTCAGCTATACATATAGCTACAACAATGATCAGAGATACGCTGGCTTGACTGGCTTCGACAGCGAGAAGAAACACTTAAGAAATTTCATCGTGTCACGTGACGTCCTCAGTAGCTTAGTTGGTAAAGCACTCGCCCGGCATGCGATGGGACGTGGATTCGAGTCCCACCTAAGGCCGATGATTTTTTTAAGTGTTTATTATCTTTAATTAAACCCTGCATGGAATTGCTAAAAACAAAAATTTACAATGTTTAAGCATTTCGGATCTTAACCAATAGTCAAATATTTGTAACAATATTTCTATCGGGTGTTGACAGTAATATACTACTCAGCTATACATATAGCTACAACATTGATCAGAGATACGCTGGCTTCGACAGCGAGAAGAAACACTTGAGCAATTTCATCGTGTCACGTGACGTCCTCGTAGCTTAGTTGGTAAAGCACTCGCCCGGCATGCGATGGGACGTGGGTTCGAGTCCCACCTGAGGTCGATGATTTTTTCAAGTGTTATTTATCTATAATCATTCTTGTTATGAATCTAGAGCTAACTGCGACAATGTCTTTGCAATTTATAGAGCAGTAAAATTATTTTTGTTAATGTCAAATACTATCATTATTGATTAATCCAGGCTCCTGACAGCTGTTCAGTGGTGAAGGTTAGAGTGGTCGAACAAAAATCGACACAATTCGGTATGTAAAGAAATATATAACCTATGCTAATTCCAAAACCATTACGAGATTTTACGCTTATAACTGTATTTTGCGTTTAACATCGCTTAAAATTACAAGATGATCATTTTTACATAAATATTTGCCATTAATACGACCTCTAATCGCGGAGAAGTTTACATCTGACGTCATTTATGAAAGATGTTTCATAAAAAAATACTGTTAAAATCACTTAGCATACAGAATTCTGTTGTCTTTTATTCACGCGAACACGATAGATTCGTGGTCACAGGTAGACGAACGCTGTAAAGTGTTCGAAACGTCAGGTTAAATAAAATGTTAATAAATCGCGAAATAATCCGTAAAAGTAGTTTCATTTAAATACAGAATTCTCTCAAAAAGCAAATGTTTCTATCACTTACAAACGAGGAAGCGTCTTTTAAAAACCAATGATTTCTTGCAAACAGATCTGAATTTAGCTCTTTTACATGGCACAATTTTGTTTCTTTATGTGTTCATTACACATACAATTATATGTGCCATATTTCTAAAAATTCAAATTATTTATTTGCCTTTATATTTATAGAGTGTTTACAAAAAATTGTGGGTGGTTCATTAACAGTAAGGTTCTCCCCCCAATCTTGGTCACTTGTGTCAAACTCCCCTGGAATGCCTGGTTATTAATATCACACGATATCACGTTTTGTTGACTTCCTCCCTATTGTTAAACTATCACCAAAAGAATCATATTTACGATAAAAAGTAGGACAAAGATGTAAACAATTGTTGATAACCATATATTAGCATAGTATAGCATGTCAAATCAATTTAACTGTGTCGTAATTAAACAATTATCCCTATTCGGACGTAAAGCGTAAAAGATTATCCAACCGAAAAGGAAATATTCAACCCCCCACGTTGAAAACAAATTAAATGAAAAATAAATTTATTGCTTCCATGGGATTACAAAAATGCATTTATATATTTTAAGCTTATCAGGTAACCAATTGGAGGTGACTCAGCTTGCTTATTTACAAAAATGCATTTATATATTTTAAGCTTATCAGGTAACCAATTGGAGGTGACTCAGCTTGCTTATTTACAAAAATGCATTTATATATTTTAAGCTTATCAGGTAACCAATTGGAGGTGACTCAGCTTGCTTATTTGGGAACGCGATCCCACCCAGCGCTGGTTTTCAGTCACATTCACTTCTCTGCCGATATTAGGCGAGATTCGGCGAGATGATACGAGAGCCTAAAGGAGGTCACCAAAATCGGGCCATTTAATGTACCGAAGTATACTTTATGGAAAAAAATAGTCTATAAAAGGCTGAATAATATACAAGGCCTACTTTTTTTGTTAGTCATTCGGAAAAGGCAAAAAAAAATTATTTTATTTTGAAAAAAATACGCTATTTTAGACCCTGTCTATGTTCATTATTAATCTGTGTTACGACTTCTATCTTTTCTAGGTCCCAAATATCAGTTACACTAAACAACCAAGTTACTTAAATCGATCGAAAAGTAATATAAATTAACATTGACTTTTCGGAAAAAGTAAACGGCGCTGACATTTTGTTGCACTCGCACTAGGCCCTCTGTAGTGATACTCAAAAAACTGCAAATGTCAACTTATTAGCTGTCAGTCAGGCTGCTGTCCTGTCATTATCATTAAGCACCCCGAAACGTCAAAACGAACGGAAATGACATTTTGTCACCATAGATTGTATTTTGACGTTTTGTGGCGTTTTGTTGCTTGCAAAGAGACAATATTAATTTCCGAAATAATATTATTATATTAATCTTTTTATTGTTTTAAGCCATCAATTTATGTATTCAGGTAAATAGACGACATGTGATGCATTAGCAATAATTAACAGAGAATAAAATATTTTTTAAACATACCCAGGTTTTGGATAAGGCTGATACCAAATGCAATTGAACATCCAATGTTAAATAATGTGTTACAAGTTATCAACAACTTTATTTATTTACTATCTAGTTGTAACTAATTAAAGACGCAAAATGATAAGTGTTTTGGAATCCTCGATTTTTTTTCTACAGTTTGGTATCTATGTACCTCGAGGTACAAATATGGCCAAAGTTGTATGGACGTTTAGTGACCTCCTTTTTCCAACTTTCGATCATAAAATATATTTATTCTTTGATCAGAAGTCCCCCACGGAATGTCTATTGGCTATCTCTTAAAAGATTATTTCATGATACAAAAAATTCATACTCATTTGAAAAACTTGGTTGAAACAAACCTTTTTAGCCTTCTGCCGTTGCTTCTTAGCTCTCTTCTTGCCTCGGTCCACGTGTCTCGAAGGTCCTTCTATGTACTGGAGCAATGCGTCTAAATCCCTGGGATCTTCAGCACGAGAGCCCCGCCAGCATGAGCCACTGTTAATTAAGTTTGATATATTAAGCGCCTGTTCATGTTTCACGATAGATATATAGATTCTCTTTATTGCACACTAAACAAAGAAGTTACAGTTGATATTTACAGAAAGATGTACAATTTAGACGGTCTTATCGCTAAAATGCGATCTCTTCCAGACAACCTTTAGGCAGAAGACAACTATAAAGAAAGGGGAAAGTAGTGCATACTGCTTATTGTGTAATTTACGCATAATTTGTACATCATCATCTCAGCCACAGGACGTCCACTGCTGAACATAGGCCTCCCCCAGTGACTTCCAGATCGTCCGGTTGGGCGCGGCCTGCATCCAGCGTCGTCCTGCGACTTTTACAATGTCGTCTGCCCACCTTGTGGGTGTGAGTCCCACGCTGCGCTTGCCGGTACGCGGCCTCCATTCCAGAACCTTTCTGCCCCATCGGCCGTCAGTTCTACGTGCTATGTGCCCCGCCCAATTTGTACATACGCTCTGAATAAGCTATTTTCTACTTATATGAAGGATATATGACACATTAATTCAAGCGATTTTATCCTCTACATAGTTTTATCTGTTACGTAGCTATTTGGCATTTTATCCGATCATTGTGTAACAGGCCCAGGCTAAAAACTAAAGATACAATTTGCTAGAAGATGCTTTAATACATCCTTAGTTGAATAATTTTGGTTTTTTGTTAACTCCCTTCTAAATTAAATTTATTCTCTCTCTCATGTAAATTAATTAAAATAAACACAAAAATGTGTCAATTTTTTATAAATTGCAAAATTTCCCCAAGGGCATCACATCACCAGCCCATATCAGTCCACTGCTGGACACAGGCCTCTCCAAAAGGAGGATTTTGCCATAATCGCCACGCTTGGCAGGCGGGTTGGCGATCGCAGTTTGGCCAATGGTGGAGAGGAGACGCTGCTGCACGTCTTCTTGTGGCGGTTCTCCTGTAGTCGCCTCTTACGACACCCATAGGAAGAGAAGGGGTGGTGCAATTCTTTTAAAGTGCCGGCACCAAATGGCATACATGTTTTGAATTGATAGTTCAACTGACCATTTTTTATTGATTTTGAAGTAAACAAAAACCAGATTCTAATAATAAATGATAATGTACCGGGTTATCGGGCATAAAATATGGTGTCCGATTAATTAAACGATGTCTTAGTTTTTTTAATGATTGGTGTTCACATCCCAGTTACTACATTAACTCGTATAAAAAAACAATGAAGTCTAATAAGTCTGTTAGTTAAAATAAAGTCTAAACAAACAAACACTTACCCAGAACAACCAGATGACGTAGAGAACACGCTGGTATCGCGACTAGACAGCGAAGCGGCCTGTTGCTGCGGCCGGCAGAGTCTCTGCTGTTGTTGCTGCATCTGTTGCTGAAGCTGTTGTTGGTGAGCTTGTTGTTGCTGGTGTTGCTGGGCCTGTTGTTGCTGTTGTTGGAACTGGGACATGATGATATTAATTAATGCATTAGAAATGTTTGTGTGATAAGCACGAGCATTTTGTACTAAAGACGACTTGACGACCTCCGTAGCCGAGAGGCGAGCACTCCGGATTTTAATGGCGCCGCCATCTCTGAGGTTCCGGGTTCGATCCCCGGTCGGGTCAATGTAGAAAACGAACTTTTCTATATTGGCTCGAGTCTGGGTGTTGTGGTACCGTCATTAACCTGACCGGGGATCGAACCCGGAACCTCAGAGATAGCGGCGTTTAAAGTCCGGCGTGCTCGCCTCTCGGCTACGGGGGTCGTCTTAATGTTTGTTCATACCTGTTGTTGTTGTTGCCTAATCTGTTGTTGCTGCTGCGGCGTCAAAGTCGGCTTGTTGTGTATCGGGAGGTCATATATTGGTTCGGGCTTCTTCTGTTGTTGTTGCTGCTGTTGTTGTTGCTGCAACTGTTGTTGTTGTAGCTGAGCTTGTTGCTGTTGTTTTAGTTGCTGCGACAATTACAAAATATATTTGTTAAAAAATATTTTTTTGTAATTAAATGTAACCAAATGTCAGTTAAGGCAATAGTTTTCAGCCAAATATCATTTTGAATAATATGTTCTAAAACAAACGCTTGCATATTGTAGCCGTTGTTAGCGTGTTTCTGGATTTTTCAAAGCCAATCCAAAAAAGTTTATTCACACACAAGTACTGTCATTGTGCTTAGCGCTATAAGGTACGTTCAGATCTGGCGAACGTGCCTCGAACGCGTGCACGCGTGCCGCACGCGTTCTGTTACTACAATCGTTTGTTGCGCCTCTTTAGCGCTACTCATGCAAGGCTTGTATCACGTTCCAGGTAGCTCACAGGTCGCGCGCGCGCACGACTAATATGACACGACTAGCTCACGACTGCAGAGTAGCGCGACTCTAACACGACTATGTCACGACTTACATTTATGGCTAGTGTAGCTTACCTGTAGCCGTATCTGCTCATGACTATAGCACGACTCACGACTTTGGCACGACTGTGGCACGACTATGTCACGACTTACGTTTATTGCTAGGTTAGCTCACCTGTAACCGTATCTGCTCCATGGCATTAGGGTTCACTTTCCCTTCGGCTTTGAGCGCGGGCGGCACGTTCACTTGTACGGGCACGGTCCTCTGTAGCGCTTTCGGTTTGTCGCTGACGGCCATCTTGGCCATCTTGTCTGTTAGTTGTCGCTGTTGCGCGTCTAGGCTCGCTCGCTTAGCCTGCACTTGGGAAGGGGTGAGCGAGGGGGGCAGAGTTTTTGGGAGGGCCTGGGGGAGAGAATTATAATGGGTTAAATTTAGTTTTTAGCAATTACATGCTAATCAGACAAGATGTTAATTATTTATTAACTAAATTCTAGAGGTTGAACTTTTTTCTCTCGCCAAAAATTTGGGAGGGATGGACCAATTTGGTTAATTATTATGGTCTTTAAATAGTCCAAGGAAGGTTTAAACGGTAAGAAAATATGGAAAAACCAGACAAGTGCGAGTCGGACTCGCGCACCATTATCTTTTAAAACGAGCAAAAAAAACATGTCCCATGTCCATGTTTAGGATCCCGTTTTACCCTTTGGGTACGGAACCCTAAAAACTTATCTTATCTTACGAAGTTACCCGGGTCAGCTAGTTAGTAATAAACAAATTCCCTTACCGGAGGTTTGGGCGAAGGTTGCGGAGGTTTCTGTTTAGGCGGAGGCGCGGTCTCTTGCGTCTGCACCGCCGCCTGCTTCTTCTCGACCTCCGCTTCTCCGTTAGCAGTCTTGCACTGCTGTTTCTTCTTGTTCAATATCGATCTGAGACGTTCTCTAGTCTCGTTGAAATTGCGTGGCACCGGCGTTGTTAGCGGAGGCTGAAATAGTATAAATTATCACCTTCTGGCTTATTATACAGCGTGTTAGGTAAATGTTATCATCATCATCATTTTAGCCACAGGGCGACCACTGCTGAACATAGGCCTCCCCCAGTGACTTCCAGATCGGCCGATAAATGGTATATCAAGCCGAAATTAGCCTATGTCAACATATGCATATAAAACCGGCCAAGTGCGCGTCGTGCCACGCGCAGAATAGGGTTCCGTAGTTGCCCGTCGTTAACACAACATATTTCAGCAATTACTTTATTTAAGGCATTTTTAATGTTTTCCTCTGAGGAATTTTTGAACGACTAAGTTGAACGACTATTGATTAATAGTTGTTCAACTTAGTCGTTCAAAAATTCCTCAGAAATCATAGCGGTTAAGGTAGACCAGTTAGTTTAAGAGTTTAAACTAACAGAGGTGCGATTGTGTAAAGTTGTTCATGGACAATGAATACAATTGATCATCGATCGTTTAAAGTAATTCGAATTGTGTAATTTTGTCCATTCCATGAGGACCGAAAAGTGACCGGTGGTATAAAAACGCTTCATGGATTTGCGTTTTATTATCGCAAAACATTCGGTAAAACTTCATTTTTTTTTAACAAATATTAAATCGAATTCAAATAAAAGTGCGGTTTTTTAATCAAACTTTACGATTTCACCTCAAGAACAAACTTTTATTCAATAAAACATTGAATTAAAACTAAAAAGTTAACTCTGCAATTCAAATAACCAAACGCAAAGAACGAATGAAATACGAGTTTCGCTACGCGTCCCTAGAGGATGGGCAAAGTTTTTTGCTACTCTACAATAGGTGGCGTTAGTGGACTGCGTCAAGTGTTCTGTGCTGTGAAGAATGACAAGTGTTAACTGTCAGTGTGTCAGTGCGTCAGAAAACTTTTAAATTTGTTTTAAAGTAGAAACACGAGTAAGTGAAAAATATTGTACTAAATTAAGGCACTCTCTCAAAAACAAACAACACAAAGTGTATATTAAATAAAAACAACCCAAGCTTCACTATAACAGTCGTATTATTCCTGTAACCTAATGGTACCTAACAGCATATAAAAAAAAAACATTTTCACTTTGAGCTCAGCAGAGATCCCTGTAGATCTCAGCCTTTGGGGCATGAACGGCGCGAGTTCATCAACAAGCTGTTGAAATAATGGTAACGACAGCCTGTAGTTGTTGATGAACTCGCCATTCGGCATGTTCCAGAGCATCGACGATCTCCGCAGCTCCCTCTTCCTCATCTGCGAGCGTCTCATGCGACGCTCGCGTTCTATCAAACCCATCATATAGGCGTGAGCCATTTTATTCTAAAAAAAACAGATAAACAATAAATTGTGCTGAAAAAGAACTCTTGAATCTCACCAAATTTTATTTTCATTTTAACAATAAACACTCACCGTTAAAACACACTTTATTTACACAATATTTACTTCTTCTTCTTTGTTTTATGTGGCGAGCGAACGTAAGTTTACCAGCAATATTTACGATTGTCATGAGTCAAGAGTTACCGCAATCATTTGACATTAGCAATGAGCTCAAAAAAATACGCAATTCGAATTATCTGTCAAAATCATGTACATCATTCACTCATCGTTTAAAATTGACGACCCAATCGTTAACGATTTAAGAACTCCTTACACAATTAGAATTTCCCGTTTGACAGATCATACCGTACGTTTTAAACCGTCAAATGAATACGATTGCTTTACACAATCGCACCTCTGGTCTACCTTAACCGCTATGATTTTCCTTGAAAGAAAAGCACTATTAACATGATTTTTTCTAGATTTTTCAAGCCAATGGTTTAGCTTTTAGAGGGGGGACGCCCTACTCGTGCAAAAATTGGCACTTTTTAATATATATCGCAAAAGTATCCCTAAATCGAAAAAATGTCTTAGCAACCCCGAAGACATTTTAAAGGACCTATTCAAATTTAACCCACACGATGGGATAGACGATGCAAAAAAAATACATCCCCACGTTACATGTATGGGAGCTACCCTGAAAAAATATATTTTTCATAATTATATTTTACCGTTTTGTCGGCGTGATCGATATACATATCTCCACAAAATTACAACTTTATAGGGTCAACAGTCTTCAAGCAAAACCTCGGACGGATGGACAGACAGACAGACAGACAGTCAGGACTACGGAATCCTAAAAAGTATGTTGAAGTCAGGAATTTGATATCATCATTATTGAAAAAAAAACATATAAATGGGATTCTAAAAATTATTATAAATTTATATAAAGATTAAAAAAATTAAACGGTGGTATCAAATTTCTGACCTCACCATAGTATTTATGCTAGTTTGTTGATATACAATTTACCTAACATCCTGTATAATCTGGTAATGGTTAAAATACACTTTATACTTTGTCTAATAGTGACTTATTTATTACTATGATTTTAAAAAATGAGTCGTTCATTTGTACGTTTCCGACCAAAATATTCTAACCCTGAATGAAAGATACGCTAAAATCGAAATCCTAAAACATCTAAACTTAATTGTCACTTTAATCTTAATATATAAAAGAATGAAAAATTATTAATAACTACCATCATAGTTTAAAAAATGATAACGAATTTAAATCTTAATTGCATATATTTCTACACGATAAAGTAGTTTATAACTCCGACTCAAATCATATTAATTGTATTCTGGCTAGTAAATGATGAGATTTGATATTAATTTTCATTTTATCTGGCAACACTACCTAAAAACTGCCATATCACATTTATTAATCATGGCAACACTCACCGCATGCCCGAACACAGTACAATAGCAACACGTGCAGGGTTGATCCGCCGCCCCGTCTCCCGCGCAGCCGCCACTGCCCACTGGGGATAAATACGCTATAGTTATACAGAGTGAAATGAAATGAAATTCTTTATTCTGTATATATGCCCTCTTCCGGGCACTTATACACGACCCAACATATAACTTAGCCCTACCACCGCTTCGGGACAACATATCGGCTGGTGATAAGAAGAAGCGGCGCAAAAAACTCAGTCACCTTTGTCAGCCTGATTTTACTACAGGAAATACAATTACAAGATATTATAAGTGCGAGCTAGGCAGGCTATTAAGTCCATGCACTCTTGTCGTTCAAGTAACAGTCAACTTTATAGTATCCTTTTTCCATAAGGATTTTTTTAATGTGGTTTTTGAACTCATAAAAAGGAAAGTAGTGGATAAAAATAGGAAATCTCCTTTGATCCGAATGACCGATCCTAAACCTTATTTCTAAGCAGATAAGGTTAAAAGTGGCGCGTTATAAAACCGGCCAGAGCAGTCCGCCTAAGCCCAATGGGTACTTATACAACAACGCCTTTTACTATGGGATCAACAGCGTATTAGTCATTTACCGTACTTGTTCAAAAAATATGTAAGCATCTTTTGTTATTTAAGAACAACAATTGAGGGGTAATCATTGAATTCCTGAAAAAGATGTTGAAGCTTTGAAGCTATGCATTATTTTTTATGCTGGGGCTATATCTTTGTCCGCTGAGATTTGTGTCACGTTGGAGCGCCAATAGGGATGGTGACACCATTCTTAAATAATTCTAAGGTATCATTTATTAAAACTAACACTCTATTTTAGGCCTAATAACCCGGTACAATATAATTTATTAGAAAAACTGATTTTTGATTGCATCAAAATCGATAACTCGATAACTCGCTGTATCACGCCAATGTATCCCCAGCATTACAGAAGCAGCGTGTTAAACTATTTGGATGTTAGTTCCGTAATAAAAGTTTTATATGATCAGCTGATTACGTGGTTTTAAGGAATTCTCTTTTTTTTCCTCTATACTTAGTTACATTTTCTACTATTGTAAAATAGTAGTATATATATAAATATAAATATAAATATATATATATAAATAGTAACAGGCACGAACCTTTACAAACATGTTGCTGATGAGTCGTATTCTCGCAGACTTTAGGCGGCGCTTTAGCCGGCTTCGGCACCGGCTTCTTCACTTCTTTCTTCTTCTCTTCTAACCCGCTCTTCCCTTTCTCATAGCACTGCTTCACTATATCACCCAGACATACAGAATTCGAGTCTGTGTCTTTACACGAATTGCATATACAATCGTTCGTCCATTTGCAATCGTTTTTCGGCGTATCACATGCATCGGATTCCGATTTAGACTGTCCGTTCCGCATCATGTTTCGAAACGCGACAGTATTCAATGTCTGCCTCGCATTCCTTAATGCTTGAGCCGAATATTTAGCTAGTAATTCTGGGTTCTGGGAACCGATAACGGATAGGTTTTTCTCTTTCGCACACTCATCGATTTCGTCGGTCACTTTTAACGTCTCTTCGATGTCTTCATCTAGTAATTTCGCGTCAATACTCGAACATATTGAAATCACGTGTTTTTTATACGTTTCCGGAACGGGTAGACCTTGAGTTATATAGGATTTGATTGTGTAGAAGCTATCTAGTAAGGCCTTCTCCCCTTTCGATGTTAATATCGCTTCGCATTTCGCTAGCAATGCGTCGTTCTTGCATTTCTTGTCATCGTCATCTTTGTCATTCTCCATTGGTTTTTCTTCTTCTTTCACAACAGGTTTTGGTTCGGTTTTTTTGACCGACCTAACGTTTGCTTTGCCTATGATTTTGCTTAGTCCCTTAGCTGCTAAGATCTCAGCTTCACTGGCGTTTGTTTGAGTTTGACATTTGACGGTGGGAGTAACTTTTACGAAGGCTTCTTTTAGTTTGTTTTCGAGTTGTTCGAGTCTGTACAACATTACCAACCACTCGTCACCCGTCAGCGCTTTCTTAGGCAAACTCTCCATGTATACTTTATTCATTTCTCTTAACCTTTCGATAAAGTATTCCTTCTTTTTATCGTTCGATAACGTTGCAAAATCGGGGATATTCTCTGTCTTTTTAATAGGTAGCCCAGTTAGTTCCTGTATCACATTAGCTGCTATCTCCGGATTGAGTAATATCCAACCAGCTAGTTGCTGAGACTCCGCACACCTTCGGATAACATCCATATATTTAAATTTAAGACTTTTCACTGAAGATTTTTTATCTTGAGACATTTTTGACAACTTCATTATGAGCAAATCGAATGTATTCCCCGCCGATGTGCTGAGAAACTTAGTTATTTGCTGTAAAGATTCTTTTGAGCCACAGTTGTCTGTATCCGAGTCTTTCAAATCCTTATTCTTTCGTAATTCGTCTATTTTTTCTAGTATTTTATCGCTGTCGTTAACACATTGTTTCCCAGCTAAATCTTGAATGTAACTGTAAAACTTATCTAGCATTGCTTCTATTTCGTTTTCGAGTAACTCTATCGGTATACTTTTGAATTTAGTAGCGACGTAATGCTTCCACGAAATGAATCGTGATTTCACTAACTCTCGTAGCTCATCCATACTGAGTGCGTCTTTTACTGAATTATCAAATAGCATAGACGCTTTCGAATACATTTCTGAATTAATCGCGTTCTTTGGTAGCGCGAATAATTCACAGTCTTCCTCTAAGCATTTCGCTAGCTCCGGACTCTTGCTTTGTTTCAAATATTCGAACACTTTATTAATAACTACTTGAGCTGAGATAGAAAATAGTAGGTCTTTGAAATCTTCTTTATTGTTACTTTTACTTTTCATTAGCGCTTGTAATTCCTTTTCGTCTTTCAGTAAGTCTGTAATGTCTTTCGAATCAAATTCAAAAGTCATCGTACCTATAAAATCTGGATCTACATTATTCTTAATCCTACGGTTAGCTTTACGCTTGGCAGTATTTTTAGTTACCTTGACATTATCCCTATATTTATTTAGTTTCAAATCTCTAATTTGTTTCAGAGTTTCCGGCGTGAATTGTGCCTCGTCCGGTATAGTATTTATAATAGAATCGAAGTCTGGCAATTCTAAATTTAGTTTCGATGCAATTTTGGGCATGTTAGCAATGATTTGTGGCAAGTGTTCTACGAAGAAGTTTGCGACTTTCAACTGTTTAGGATCGTCCAAATGTAGTTTACCGTCAGGGGAGTCAGCGAAATCTATATCCAAGTTTAAAACTTGTTCGCATATTTGTTCCAAAGATAACGGGCCCTCGTCGTCTTTATTTCCGTTATTTATGTTGTTGTAAGAATTTATAATGTTCTGACATTCCTCCATTGCTTTTTTGATTTCTAAACCGAACGTTACGTATTTGTAAGCGTTTGGATCTTTTTCGTTACTATCTTCTTCTTTATTTTGCTTTTCGTCGCCTTTTTTGCGTGCGTTAAGTGGAATATTAATTTCTGGTGTATTTTGTGTATCGTTTTTATCGTCTCGTAATAATTTATTAACCGTCAACAACCTTTGAGTCGGTTTTTGAAACGCCGTAGTCGGTTCGGACGTCGTCGGCGACATTTCTTGTAAAGGCGGACTTACTGATTCCGGGTATTTGCCCCCCTCAGTTTGTATTTCATACTCTTGTTGCAAAGTCGCGTCAGTAGTTAGAGCAAAGTTAGCGAATTTAGCTAAACATTCCTTCATTTCTTTACAAATATCTACCGACTCTTTCTCGCCTACGATCGTTTCTGTATCGCTGATATTGTCTTCTCTTTCTAAAGGGAACGCTTCAGGCGGTTCTACTTCCGATTTTAGTTTTTCTTCATCTGATTTGATTGAATCGGTTAGTAATTGCGTTGTTTGTGAGGGGGCTTTGTATTTGAGCATTTGTAGGAATTTGTGAGGTCTCGCGAGGGGGGAGGGGTGTTTTAGGCGTCGTTTAGGAGCGGTGGCGAGTCGCGGCAGCTTTGGACTGGCGGTTCGACGCTTGCGTCTAGGTAAATCTTCTACTAACGTTACGTTGCTGTCTGGTAAGCTGGAGAAATAAATAAAGATTAGAATAGTTACTCCGTGATCATGGCGCTTGCAACAGTGCCGAAATATCGGGAACTCAAAAATAAGGTACATGGTAGCAATCCCGTAACAAACTATTCTAATGTTAGTGACCATGAAAGTTTAAAACAATATAATAAATAAAGAGTTTATAATAACGATATTGATTAAAAAAACATGCAGACATTAACTCATAAACATTATTAATACACGATTGTTGTAAAAATATAGGTACTATAATATTAACTACTCAACATCAAAAACAAGATTGACTTTAACTCTTTTATTTTCCTGACATATCCATACTATTATTTCGTAAAGGAAAAAGTCAAGTCCAGGTTATTTATCACTCTTTTTGTTTGCGAATTAAATAAGTTTCCAGAGCACTACTTTCGCCCTAGATGTAAAAGTTTGTTATAAGTGCGAAAGAGACAACAAATATTGGTATCACCTCTCCCTCTCGCGGCGTAGCTGCTGTTCCAGCCACATCCGCAACCGGTGGTAGTACAACTGCTGGTCTCGCATATGCATCACTTTACGTCGAACCTGCGGGGGGAAATGAGGAACAAACATAATTAGTTTTATTAAAATAATATACACTGGCTTTTCACCGTGTCTAAAGGTTGGCCAACAAATAGAAAATGAATGTAAACGTCACTGTATGATTGTGAACACTGATAATCCAATCAATAAAGTAGTTGTAGAGTGCGTGAGCGGGAAGCAGGAGCGATTTCTTTAGAAACTTATTCAGGGTGCTTAGGGAGAAAACATACTAAACATCCAGACTTCTAGGAGGTGCGCCGGAGGGAGGTTATAATAGATTTCTACATTTCTGGAGCATGTGGTTCGAAAATCGTTGGAAATATGGAAAAAGTGTATAGAATAAAAGTTATAGAACATTATAACTTGTAGCCGCTGGCACGCAGTGAGTAAAAGACACGGAGTAGACGATAAATCTAATATATTGAATCGAAATGGAAGTTAATGTGAACGTTTTGTGTGTTAATTTTGCAGTGACATTCAAGCAAGCGACACTAGCCATCAGAAGTCATACCATATTTTTCAAAAGAATACAAATAAGGTTTTACACGAGCGCGTCGGCAACATTCCCCACAAGCTTTCATCCCATCTTAGAACATTAATCGCTACAACGCACCATTTTTGAGATGTTGGTGAGAAAGCTTAAAATAAGACCTTTGTCACCCCCTCCCCCTCCCTCCGGCGCACCTCCTAGCCGTCAGGATTTTTAGTACCTATGTTTTCTCCCCAAACACCCTGAACAAGTTTCTGAAGAAACCGCTTAGGTTCCCACTGACGCACTCTATACCCTCTTTTGAGTCATTTCTTGACTGAACTATGATAGTTCATAAAATATCGCGCGAGATTGTAAACTGACGATTAATTTTGAATGCTATTTGGATTATAGTTTTATAAAAAATATATTTAAATCACTTTACATATCGAATTAAGCAAAATAATTACAAGCTTTTACAGGAATGCCTCTACTCTATTGAAGAATTCTTAGAAATAAATTATTCATCATTAATCATCTTAATATAACCATAGAGAAAGAATAATACTACGTAAAACAGAGGGACAGTCTCGGTACTTTGAAAATTTCCACCTTAACTCGCGCGAAAGACAGCGAAGGTGGTGAGTAAATGGAACTAAAATATAACTACGCCATCGTTTGTTTCCCTCTATGACTAGATGGCACTATCTGCGCAATGATGGATAACTTGCCCATAATTCATAGAACAATAGAGAAAGAATTATACTACGTCAAAATAGAACATTTATTTACATTAATTTCTGTTTCGGTCCGTCAGAAAATGTCAAACCACCATAAGGTTTACAATTGTTTGCACACTCTGTCAAAAAATATAAACTAACACTTGACAAATTTCGAAAATCGTTCTAACGTCCTCTTAGCTTAGTTGAAAAGGCACTCGCTCATAGTTTCTATGAGATATGGGTTCGGATCCCACATGATGCGGTCTTTTTTTTTCAAGTTGTTATATTATCTTGAATAACTTTTTGTGCGCATCCATAACTTTTTTAAGATATTAAGTACTATATTTATCTTCATTTTAGTCGGTTGCTGATTTCACTAGAGTATGACCCTAATTTTTATGAAAACTGATGACGGCTAGCTCGGACCCATTTTCTATTTGTTATTTATTTTGTGAATATTATGTAAAAAAATGAATAATCAAAAGTTCAGTACTGAGTTTAGTTATTAAAAATGGTTTTAAATGTGAATAAACAATTTTCATCAAACTATTTTAATACAAGTCTGGATTTCGAAAAAATATTGTCGCCGAATAAGATTCGAAGTCGCGCCCATGGAATATTAGCCCGAATTCTTAGCACTTTGGGCATCGATACTTGACAATACATTACGAAATTACTAATTAGGTTAAAGCTTGAAACGACCGTTTATGACATATTTACGTCATTTAGACGTGACCTTTGGATATGCGTGACACACAAATGCCTTTAAATGAAATTCATTGTTTATCAAAGTTGATAAAAAAAAATGAAACAGGGTTACCAAATTGTCTTTTTTTAGATTAACCTTAAGAATTTCTTCCAAAAATTATTGCTTTTGGGATCAAAGAAAAATCGCTTAAAGTCATTTTAACTATTTTTTTACCTTATGTAAAACAAACGTCGATGCAGCATGATATTTTCAAAGTTAGAGAGTAAGCTTGTAAATCGTATGCCATGCAATATTTTGCAAAGAGAAAGTTGTGCCAAATGAAACATTTGATTAAATGAAACATGACAAACAATTATTTGTTAAACAATAATATCCCAAAAAAAGATTTGCTAACTAAAAAATTGCAATGAGTTGTTTTGACAAATGTTTTTTTGCCAAATGGAAATTTGTGCAAAATAGTTGGGTTGTGATATTTTGGGAAACGTTTTTTTCTTATAAAATTGATTTTTAAAATCACTTCCCAAATATTAAAACAAATCCCCATATTATAAAACTACATACTCATACTGGTAGCCCTACAAACAAATATTTGACAGTTGTCGAAAAGTTACATTATTTTGAAGCTTCTTGCTTTTGACCGTTAATTACCAAAGAGTATATAATTACTCATTTAAAAAAAAATAGTTACATTATAAAATTTGGTTTTCCTTTATTTATTTTTTCAAATTATTTGATAAAATAATACGAAATGCATATTACCTCTATAATCAACAAAAATGCCGTTTTTTGGTTTTTTTCAATCCAATAGCTGACGTTGCGTTTCCATAAAAGATAGTTTAAGTTAAAACCGGTAGATGGCATTACACCGAAATTGTTTTAAATTTTAGTTAAAATGATTTGTTTTGAAATAAATGTAGAAATTCTATTAAAATTTCATTTTTAAAAAACAAAAGTGTTAAAAAAGTGTTTTGATAACGTTTTTATCAAGAGTTATCGTTCATTGATATCAACCCCAATCCTAATGAGCCTTGTAGTGACATCTATTCGTTTTTAATATGTACTAATCCTACGATATATGGCGTTGACCAGACATGATATAACTAAGGCTGTGACAAAACTTTTAACTCGAGAACGGCTGGACAGATTTTCATGGTTTATATATAATACATAATAAAAACTTTAGAAAAACTGACGAAAAAAATACTGTTAGCCGGGATGAAGTTCGCTGGGTCAGCTAGTACTAGTTATACATAAAAGTAAAGAGTTATGGCAATGGAACGTCCACCCACAAGGCGGACAGACGACCTGGTAAAGGTTGCAGGAAGCCGCTGGATGCAGGTCGCGCGCAACCGGACAATCCGGAAGTCACTGGGAAAGCCTATGTTCAGCAATGGAAGTCCTGTGGCTGAAATGATGATGAGTAATAGTTACTGGAGGAGCCCATGTTCAGCAGTGGACGTCCTGTAGCTAAAATGATAATGAGTAATAGTCACTGGAGGAGCCCATGTTCAATGTTCAGCAGTGGACGTCCTGTGGCTGAAATGATGATGAGTAATAGTCACTGGAGGAGCCCATGTTCAGCAGTGGACGTCCTGAGGCTGAAATGATCATAAGTGATGATGAAAGAGTAATGGTGATTCATACCTCCTGGAACCGCCTCAAGTGGTACTCGGGGCACAGGTTCCTGCAGGGCGGGGCGGCGTGGTGGTGCGGCGCGGGCGGCGGCGAGCCCGGCGGCGGCGGCGCGGGCGCGCTGCCCCCCACCAGCTGCATACACACCTACAAACACAAATAACGATAAAGCCGACCGCACACCGCGGCACCGGCTGCGTCTGCAGCACGATGCGTTGCATCTGCGACGCGCTGCGTCTTGAAGCAATTCACTAACAACATAGGCATCGCACACGTAACGCAGCG
This sequence comes from Anania fuscalis, assembly GCA_950371115.1. NCBI lineage: Eukaryota > Metazoa > Arthropoda > Insecta > Lepidoptera > Crambidae > Anania > Anania fuscalis. The sequence continues at coordinate 5,275,406 of OX493354.1, forward strand.
CATGCATCTGCGACATCGTGCGTCCGCGACACCGTGTGTTCGTTTCGGATCAAATTAGTTATTTGAGCGGTTCTTATAATTTTTCTCCTTTTTTTTTATTTGTGATGGGCTTACTCTTGACCCCACTCTTGCTCTAGAGCATAGATGGGATCTACGATGGAGCGAGCTTGCCCAGAAGATGCCTATTCACTCTGGTCTTTAAGAGAGTCAGGTTATATGCACTCTGAAATACAGACGCAGGCAGGGAATTCCACTCTTTAGCTGTGCGCACTATAAAAGATGATGAGAAGCGCTTAGTGCGGATTATGGGTATATCAACTAAGAACGGATGGTAGCCGGCCGTGCGTCTGGATGTCCGATGAAAAAAGGTGACGGTTGGTATGAGCTCATGCAGCTCATGAGCACACTCCCCGAAGTACAATCTATAGAAGACCGATAGGCAAGCAACCTTGCGGCGGTGAGCCAGGCTATGCAGCTTGGACTCCTGTGGATTATATACACATTTGTATTTGCGTACTATATTGATGAACTTTACGCGTATTTCAAAATCCATGATCCTTAGTTACTTTAAATTTGTTCACGCCGCGTGTGTCCTATGTACACACGTAGGACACTATTTTATACAAAGACTATTTGATAATTTGGCATCGCGTAGCGTTGCCGCGTTTGTCGTTTACCTAGGTTACTAAAACCAAAATTGGCACTTTAAAATTAAATATTTCAAAAACGGATCCCTAAATTGCAAAAAGTCTTAGCAACCCTAAATCATTTTAAAGGAACTATTCAACAATACGGTGGGGTAGGTAGACGATGAGAACCCTAAGTTACATGTACGGGAGCCGAGCAATTTTTTTTTATATAAATTTTGTGTTACCACTTTGTCGTCGTGATTAAATTACATATCTTCACAAAATTACAGCTCTCTAGGGTCAACAGTCTCCAAGCATAACCTCGGACGGAAGACAGGCGGAACTATATGGGTTCCTTGTCAGGACTACGGATAATGGAACCCTAAAAGTAACTCACCGTGGACAGCTTCTTCTGTTTGTTGTACACCTGCAGCTGTCTCAAATGCACTTCGGGCAGCCGCCGGTACATCGCCATCAATTTGCGGTCCACTTCAGATAGTCCCATGTCCACGCGTTTCCTAACACGATAGAAATTTTATTTTTAAGTGGAGTTTTTGCCTTGAAATATCGTAAATTATAAATACACTGATTTTACCATAGTTCACAAATTACATGATATACAGTGGCAGGAATTCCTCGTGTATTAAAAATAACGCAATAACGAGCATTGGTACCTAAGTTAGCAATGATTTGTAATGATACCAAATTTAAGACCACTTTTCATCTATATTTAAAACGCGAATTATTTAAATCCATAGACAATTTTTCATTTTACTGAATTGAATCCGGGTCACATTCTGCTCTTCCTAGTTGCTGCTGATCATCTATCTGATACACTGGCTCATACTTGTATAGTACGTGTTTTGCCAAAGAAACTGTTGTCATACTTTTTTTTTCAGTACCTTTGATCGAATCCAAATTCGTCACTACCTAATTGCTTGTCAACCCTATGCCAACTATGCTAGTTTTATATCCTTAGCAACATTTTGACTGAAGAAACTGTTCAAGTTAAACTTCATTTTTGGTCCCTTGTATGCAAATTTGTTACCACCTAGTTGCTTGTCAACCCTATGCTATTCATGCTAGTTCTCATTCTCTACCACCATATTCACTTAAGAAACCGTTGAAGTTAAACTACTAACCTGGCTTCATGGTCGTTCCTGCTGGGCGGGGCCGGCCACTCGTCGCAGTGCTTTAGAACCCGGTCCATTAGCCGCTCTATGGACGCTATGGACCGCATGAGGTGTCTGACGGTCCGGCATAGTTCACCTGTGGGTATTTTAACATTTTATAAATCAAATTGACGAGCAGATTAGCGCAATTAGTTCTATATACGGTCACAATGACTCCTCGGTTCTTAGTGCTTTTGACAATGTAAACTTTTCTGATGTAATATAATGAAGTTTGTCATTACTGTCAGTTGTTCAATTGGTATTGAATAATAGTTAAGACAGGACAATGTCAGTCGGACCAACCAACCAATCCCGGCCGGCGGTGCAGGCACGGCGCACTATTAGCCAAACACGTTATCGTAATGGTCTTCTGCGCTTCTTTCCACCTAGCGCTCAATTTCGGTGACGGCGTACTGTAGTTATTTATAAATAAATCTATATTATAAAAATGAATCCCTATTTTCCTTGGTCACGGCACCACGCGTGAACGGCTGGACCGATTTCACAAATTCTTTTTTTGTTGCATTTATTTTGCAAAATAAATATTTGCAGGATTCTTCAGGTTGTTTTATAGTCCGGAGAAGGTTCTTATAAAAGAAAAATAAAAGAAAATTGCGCGGAAAATTAGAAAATTATAGAATACCATAAGAATTATATCAATTTGAATTCAAAATTCATAGTTAAGACAGGACAAAGTCTGTCGGATCAGCTAGTTCTTTATAAGTATTAGTTTATAAGCTGTAATGTGTTTATATTACCTGGTGCCGCCTCCCCCTCCGATCCTCCAGAGTCCACGGCAGCTGCCGCAGCCAGAAGCAGTTCCGAAGCAGAGTCTAGCGAAGACGAGCTAGACAGCCCGAGCGAAGCCGTACCGGAGTTTGCGTCCGAATCGCTCACTACAAGTTCAATATTCAAATTAAAGTTTATTTCAGGCATGCAGTAGTCTATAATATAGCAAAAAACCGGCCAACTGCGAGTCAGACTCGCGCACGAAGGGTTCCGTACCTTTTTCTATAAAAAGGCAGAAAAAACACGTTTGTTGTATGGGAGCCCGCCCCCCTTAAATATTTATTGTATTCTGTTTTATTAGTATTTGTTGTTATAGCGGCAACAGAAGTACATCATCTGTGACAATTTTAACTCTCGAGCTATCACGGTTCATGAGATATAGCCTGATGACAGACGGACGGACAGACAGACAGACAGACATACAGACAGACGGACGGACAGCGGAGCCATAGTACCTTACCTTAGGTTTTACCCTTTGGGTACGGAACCCTAAAAACTACATTATCATCATTTCAGCTATAGGGCATCCACTGCTGAACATAGGCCATCCCATTATCTGCTAGATTGGTCCGTAGGAAGAGGCCTGCAACCGAAAAAGGTTGCAATGGTGGACAGTCGACCTCGTAAACGTTGCAGGAAATTACAGAAGTCAGCTTAAAATACAAATAATACTAAAGAAAGACAATAATTTAGGTAACGCGAAGTCATATTCAAATAATTATAAGATAAGCAATTACTCGTCCAGCTACAACATGCAGAATATTTATATCATCATCATTTCAGCCGGCGGACGTCCACTGCTGAACATAGGCCTTCTCAGTTACTTCCAGCTTGTCCGGTTGCGCGCAGCCTGCATCCAGCGGCTTCCTGCAAACTTTGAACTTTGCCAGGTCGTCTGTCCACCGATTTCAAACCCTACCCGATAAGTAAATCAAAGCTTAGGCCTTTTTGCAGAAATAAATTGGTTATTACTCGTAGTGATAGTGACACAAGTACACGCCTTTTTGTTCAAGGTGGACAGACGACCTGGTAACGGTTACAGGAGGTTACATGCAGGCCGATTTGAACAGACCGATCTGGAAGTCACTGTGGGGAGGCCTATGTTCAGCAGTGAACATCCTGTGGCTGAAATGACGAAGTTCAATAACTCACGGTCGTCAAGGTCTATGGTCCGGTTAGAGTCGGTGTCGGGGGAGTTGCCCCCCTCCGCTTCCCCCTCCCCTTCCCTTTCACCTTCTGCCTCCCCCTCCTCGCCCTCTACTTCTGCCTCTAACGCCGGCTGACCCTCCACACTGTCCGGTGGCCTGAGGACAAACATATTACTGTTTAGTGATATAGACATGTTGGAGTCTTTTAATGAGAGGGCTAGCTGTGCAATTATAATAATAAGTAAAATAATAATATTTATTTCAGGAAAAATAGTTACATGCTTAAATTACTACAGTGGCCTCTGCACTAAGCGTAGCATGTATCGCAGTTGCCAGAAAACAGTTACTAGGCAAATTGCAATGGACGCACGGTTTTCAATTATTCTAATAAAATAAATAAAGAAATTTTAACAATAACTTAGTACTAATAGATATACATTATACTTAGTGTGTGTGTGTGTGTGTGTGTGTGTGTGTGTGTGTGTGTGTGTGTGTGTGTGTGTGTGTGTGTGTGTGTTTGTGTGTGTGTGTGTGTGTGTGTGTGTGTGTGTGTGTGTGTGTGTGTGTGTGTGAGTGTGTGTGTGTGTGTGTATGTGTGTGTGTGTGTGTATGTGTATGTGTGTATGTGTATGTGTGCTGAATTGCCATAACCGAACCTAAGCAAATTTTAAGAATTGATTTTGAGGGTGTTGAAAGACGCCTCTGACCTATGAAACATCAGCCGCAATTTCGTGGCATAAATTCAATCTTCAAACTACTATACTAAAATTGAAGATAAATAACACTTGAAAACAATCATCGACCTCAGGTGGGACTCGAACCCACGTCCCATCGCAAGCCGGGAGAGTGCTTGCGATGGGACGTGGGTTCAGGGGCGTGCTGTGCATATAAGCAAATAGGCAGTGCCTACCTGAAAAATCAAATGAGGTAGGCAGTAGGTACTTATAATTGATGAAAACCACAGATTTTCATCAATAAAGCACAATAGTATGTATCTACTGCCTACCTCGAAATAAAACAAATGCACGCCACTGCGTGGGTTCGAGTCCCACCTGAGGTCGATGATTTTTTTTCAAGTGTTATTTATCTTCAATTAAAACCTTGCATTGAATTGATAAAAACAAAAAATTACAATACTACAATAAAGTTTAAAATCGTTTACTACCAATCATGAAGGGGGGTTGTCAAAGATTAAATTCGCCCTACAAACTATAGCAACAAGGTTCAAAATAGCTTAATAATAATCATGAAAAGTGCCCCTTTGGCCTAGATACAAATAAGACACAAACTATGGTCATAAGGTTAAATATCGTTCACAAATCATCATGGTGGTGGGTGTCTTGAAAGCTCTTCGGTTCAAGATTTAATTTAGACTTACTAATACAATAAGGTTTAAAACAGATTACCTGCCACCTTGTCCAGCATTCAAATTTAACTTTTAACCTGTTAGGCAAGGGTCAAAAGACACAATGAAAAATTAATTGATACTGAGCGGCCGGACGTTCTTTGTCGCTTGATAGGTTAAGCTATTGCAATTAGGTCTTGACCAAGACCTTAAGACTAATGTCACGATGATGTGTATCTTGAATGCTCTCTGCCCTGTTAGCCAAAACGCAAATTCTACCTACTTACTATTGTAATAAGGTTCAAAATCACTTACATATTGTCATCCTTGTCTAACATTAACATTCGATCAACAAACTATAGTCAAAATTAGACCTGCACACTAATACAATATGGTTCAAAATCGCTCACCTATCGTCGTGATGGTGGGTCTCCTGAAAGCTATCCCCATTCGCCCCGTTGAACTCATTCACCGCCTGCATCATGCCTCCAACATTCAAATTCGACCTTATCACTAAAGCAACAAGATTCAAAATCGCTTACCTATCGTCATTCTTGTCCAACATTCAAATTCGACCAACAAACTACAGTCAAAATTAGACCTTTATACTTTAGTCATAAGATTCAAAATTGCTCACCTATCGTCGTGATAGTGGGTGTCCTGAACGCCATCCCCTTTCGCCCCGTTGAACTCATTCACAGCCTGCATCATGCCGAAGAACGATATCCTGGAACAATAGGAACTGTGTTCATGCCACCGATTAGATTCTGAACTCACAACATTCATTTAGGAATAGCTTAAAGAATAAAAACCGGCCAAGTGCGAGTCGGACTCGCGCACGAAGTGCAACGAAGTCCTAACACAACAAAAAAATCACATTTGTTGTATAGGTGGTACCCCATTAAATATATTTTTATTCATTTTTTTGTATTTGTTGTTAAAGCGGCAACAGAAATATATCATCTGTGAAAATTTCAACTGTCTGACTATCACGGTTCATGAGATACAGCCTGGTGACAGACGGACAGACAGACAGACGGAAAGCGGAGTCTTATTAATAGGTAGGACCCTATTTACCCTTTGGGTACGGAAGCCAAATAAAAGATGGGATTGGCTAGTAATTATGCACACACGGGGATCTTTACAAGGCCACCGATAGTTCTATATCGGTGGCTGAGTTTTGGACCTCACATATATGAAAGCCTGAGTCGACACGCAAAAAAGAAAACAAATTATTGGAAAACCACAGTGTAGATTTATCGCGACATGTGTCGCATTAGTCCTTACTAATATTATAAACGCCAAATTGTGTCTGTACGGATGTTTTTTACCCTTTCACGCAAAAACTACAGAACGGATTTTGATGAAACCATAGAGAAAAAAATATTCTAGATAAAACTATACAGTTTATACATTATAATAACACCAGACTACAATTTATAAATATTTTGTGTAATTTGGTCATCATCATCATCATTTCAGCTAGCGGACGTCCACTGCTGAATATAGGCCTCCCCCAGTGACTTCCAGATCGGCCAGCTGGAAGCGACCTGGGGGCCTAGCACGAAAGTGTATCTTTCGTTCGGTCGTATAAACCTAACAAATCAAAATGGCCAGTCTCATGTGTCAATCCTTTGATAAAATATGACCAACTCTATCTAGCCGTGTAAAAAACTCAACTGTTTTCAATTATTGTTTATAATTTGTCAAACCTTTGATGAAGAGGAATGGATGTTTTAATTTGATCGGATAATACGACCGACCGAACGATGAGCATTCGTATTCGGCCTCCTGCATCCAGCGGCTTCCTGCAACCTATATCAGGTGGTTCGTCCACCTTTGGCCTTATCCTACTAATATTATAAATGCGAAAGTTTGTAAGTATGGATGGATGTTTGTTACTCTTTCACGCAAAAACTACTGAACTGAATTGAATGAAATTTTGCATACATATAGAATATGATCTGGATTAACATATGGGATACTTTCTATCGCCGATAAATGATCCTGTGAGATACATTGAATAAACTTAAGACTACCCGAACAAAGTCGAGGGGTAAAAATTGATTTTTGATGATTTGATAAAAAGTCCTCACTACTGATATTATAAAAGTAATTAAGGCTGTAAGGATGTTTGTTACTCTCTCACACAAAAATAACTGAACGGATTTTGATGAAACTTCACAGTAATATAGCTTATATATAAGGTGTAAACTTATCAGTTAACTCTTTTCTAGGGGATGATTCTACTGCTTAAATAGAACAAATTTTTCTATGGGACCAACTTCTAATCGCAAAACAAAAAACCATTTCTCCATACAAAACGGCAGGCCAGCTGAGATCAGTTTGTATAAATATATGAAATATTTTTTTACGATTTCGAAGTTGGTCTCATACAAAAAGTGTTTTTTCATTTAAGCAGTAGAACCACCTCCTAGAAAAGAGTTAACTGAAAAGTTTACACCTTATGTACATCAAAATAACACATAGGCTACAATTTATAAAAATGTTGTGTAATTTGGCCATATTATGAATAAGCTAAAGACCAAGTGAATGAGATCGCAGGCATTAGCTCGTCACACATAAACATATATTACCAAATAAACGTTTTATTTTAAGCTAAATAATTATATATTCACCTTAATAACTGCTTTCTTTGCTGGGCGCAGAGCGTCCGCGGCGTCAGACAATCGCAGCGGTGGGTGTATCCTGCCCATGCGCTTACTGCAACAAAAATACTGGGCTATAATTTATTGCAATATAGTTTCTACTCTTTAGACGAACTGCAGGGCTAGCATGCGCGTATCGGTTATTTTATCGATAGACAAGACAAATTTTGTCGTCGACGATAATTTTGTCGTTTTTCCTAACCTAACGGATCACAGACATCTCGATACAATTTCTTAATATTTTCAGGGTTTCCCGTTTTTCGTATCCACTTATTTTTATGTTATAAGATGGCATTGCCAAGATATTTTGCTTTTTTCTTTGATAGCGTCGAAGACAAAACGACATATTTACGTCAAAAGTCGATAAAATGCCTGCCAAAAGTGAATAAATTTTATCGTGTTGCGCAGTTAACCCTGCTGGTCACTGAATAGGGATGTTGACCCCATTCATAAATAATTCTAAGGCATCATTTGTTAAATCAGACACTTTATTTTAGGCCTAATAACTCAGTACAATTTCATTTAAGAGACAAACTGATTTTTGATTGCTTTAAAATCGTAAAAAAGTAAGGCAGTTGAGTTTATCGGATAGTGACGTCATAATCCGATATCGCCATACAAATTATAAGGAAGATATCCGTTTTGACAGCACATAAAAAGTATGTCAATTGATTGGTGGTGTCAACTAGCCTATTGTACGTGTTTGGGTGGCCGTTGTGAAGCAACTTGTTATAATAATACGGTCCATAAATGGATGTGTGGATGATGTATAAATAGTGTACATACGTGGCACTTATCGATGTGCGGATGATCTAAGAACACTTTACGTGCAACAAATTGATGTGTGGATGATCTTAGGACAGTTTACGCGCAACAACTGGATGTGTGGATGATAGATGAACAGTGAAGTTGCAACTTATATATGTATGGATTAAAGATGAACAGTGAAGGTGCAACAAATAGTTGTGTGGATTAAAGATGAACTGTGAAGGTGCAACAAATGGATGTGAGGATGATGGATGAACAGTAAAGGTGCAACAAATGGATGTGTGGATGATATAAATATTGGACAACATCACATAGATTGCTCTGATCCTAAGGTACGTAGCAAAAGCACTTGTGTTTTAGAAATCCGATACAACGACGGGACCAGACCCGAGATAAAATAGAAAAAGTTGTTTCCTACATTGACCCGACCGGGGATCGAACCCAGAACCTTAGAGATGGCGACGGATGAACAGTGATCACACATGAATGGGTGGCCGTTGTTAAGCAACCTGCTATATGGATGTGTGGATCATGTATAAGCAGTAGACATGCCACTAATCGATGTGCGATGGTAGAACAATGTTAGTGCAACAAATGTAAGTGTGGTTGGTGGTAGAACAGTGCACGTGCTACAAATGGATGTGCGTATGATCCTATAACAATGTACGTGCAACAAACGAATGTGTGGATGGTTAATGAACTTGAACAGTGTACTTGCAATAGATGGATGTGTGGATAATGGTATGTGTAACAAATGTATGTGTGGATGATGTATGCAACGTGAGGATGACGTATGCAATGCGTGGATGACGTATACAATGTGAGGATGATGTATGCAATGTGTGGATGATGTGTGCAATGTGTGGAATTATGGATGGTGTGTGCGATGTTTGAATAATGTGTGTAATTTTCGGATGATATATGCAACGTGTGGTTGGTGTATGCAATGTGTTAATGATATACGCAATGTGTGGATGATGTATGCAACGAGCGGATGATGTACGCAACGTGTGGATGATGTATGCAACGAGCGGATGATGTACGCAACGTGTGGATGATGTATGCAACGAGCGGATGATGTACGCAACGTGTGGATGATGTATGCGACGTACCGATGATATATGCGACGAGCGGATGATGTATGCAACGAGCGGATGATGTACGCAACGTGTGGATGATGTCCGCAACGTGTGGATGATGTATGCAACGAGCGGATGATGTACGCAATGTGTAGATGATATATGCAACGTGAGGATGATGTACGCAATGTGTGGATGATATATGCAACATGTGGATGATGTACGCAACGTGCAGATGATGTACGCGACGTGTGGATGATGTATGTCACGTGTGGATAATGTTATGCGCGTGTCGGGTGCGCACTTACGGTCGTGCGGCGTGGTGCGCGCGCGGATGTCGCGCAGGCGCTCGCGCGTGGCGCCCTGCTGCTGCGGACAGAGAGTCCGCGCCGGCGAGCGCGCGGGGGACGTCGGGACCATTTCCACCTAACGACAACACGTTTAATAGATATAGAAAAATATTTATTTGACACACATACACTGAATACAAGAGAAATACGAAAGATTTAAAAATTGTAAATTTTTGTTTTTAGCAATTTTGATTGAAGATAAATAACACTTGAAAAAAATCATCGACCTCAGGCAGGACTCGAACCCACGTCCCATCGCATGCCGGGCGAGTGCTTTACCAACTAAGCTACCGAGGACGTCACGTGACAAGATGAAATTCCTCAAGTGTTTTTTCTCGCTGTCGAAGCCAACGTATCTCTGATCAATGTTGTAGCTATATGTATAGCTGAGTAGTATACTACCGTCAACACCCTATAGTAATATTTCCCTGAGGTCGATGATTTTTTTCAAGTGTTATTTATCTTCAGATTTAAAAATAATAATAATGTGTCAAAAAGGTCCCCGCTTAACATTTGTCGTGACAGCCAGGGACATTCACGACGCTGATTTTCAGCAGGGACCCTGACGTTAGGAGTACAAAAGCACGGTACTAGAGAAAAGAAAAGAAGAAGAAAACTAAAAACATAATAAACAATATTAAGAGTAAAGAAATAATAATAATAATAAAAGAGAGAGAAAAAATAAAACGTTTTGTTAATTTTTGAATGCATCTAATGATAATTTTCATAAAAGACAACGACAACACGAATATTTATACACCCTGTATTATCTGAATCTCGGAAACTAAGAACTCTCTCCCGCCCACCCCGAACCAAAACCACGTGTATTTTTTTACACGTGATTAAGTTTACTTGGTTACGGTTACGTGGTTAAGTAAGCGTTATTTGAAAAACATCAACAACCTCGCACGACTATCTACGAGGGTGGGTCAAAAAGTTCGCGGAATGGAGGGTAAAAAATAAGAAATAAAACACAAAATTATTTTTCCTTCTCAATGTATTCCCCCTTAACTCTAATACATTTAGTAGACCTATCAATTAATTTATTAATACCTTCGAAAAAAAAATGATTTCTCTTTGTCGTCAAAATAGGCCGAAATTGCGCACTTCACTTCTTCATCGCTGGAAAATTTCTTCCCTCGAAGCTCTTTTTTCATTTTTGGGAACAAATAATAATCACTTGGGGCTAAATCTGGGCTATAGGGAGGATGTTCCAAGATTTCAAAGCCCACACTTTGAACAGCAGCCATCGCAACTTGCGCCTTGTGCACGGGTGCATTGTCGTGCAAAAGGAGCACACCTTTGGTCAATTTTCCCCGTCTTTTCTCCCTGACAGCATCTCGCAGACGTTCTAATAGTGCAGCGTAGTACTCTCCAGTTATAGACACACCCTTTTCTTTATAATCAATAAGGAGGATTCCCTCTGAATCCCAGAAAACAGTAGCCATGAGTTTTCCAGCCGACGGAGACACTTTGAATTTCTTCGGGGGTGGTGTGCCCTTTTTGTGCCACTGCATGGAGTCTTGTTTGGACTCAGGCTCATAATGATGAACCCAAGTTTCGTCTCCAGTCACAATCCGGTTCAAAACTTCATCTTTTTGTTCACCACAGAGCGCCAAAAACTCGCGACAACACTCAACTCGCCGCTGCTTCTGGTGTGGCGTGAGCATTCTCGGCACCCATCTTGCACACACCTTTGACATGCCAAGATAGTCGTGTAGGATGTTGAAAATGGTTGAAGCTGATACTCCAATCATTTCTGCAAGCTGCTTCTTCTTTAAACGGGCATCTTCCAATATGATTTTTTCAAGTTTTTCGACGTTTTCTGCCGTGGTTGCCTCGACAGGCCGCCCCGGCCTCGGATCATCTTCAATCGAATCCCTGCCTTGCTTAAACAGGTTGTGCCACTTGTAAACCATGGTTTTACCAGGGCAAGAGTCCCCGTAAACAGAAGACATCTCTTCCAAAATAGTCTGGGGAGGTTTTCCTTGCTTGGTAAGGAACTTGATGACTGCGCGAAACTCAATTTTCTCCATGTTGCAAATTTTCTTCCGGATTGACTTGTTGATTGATGTGTAGCTCAGTGAATTATGACCTAAATTTTTTTTAACTTAGTATTTATACTCTTAATGAGTGTCACAACTAGTGTAGGTAGTAAAAAGTCGCCCTTCCCCCCTCCATACCCCTCATTCCGCGAACTTTTTGACCCACCCTCGTAGTTGTTTATGATGTTAGCTATCTAGCTAACATCATAAACAACATTTGTTCTACGAGTTTTATCATAACTCAATACATTAATTAAATATGATTTACCAAGCTTTTATTGTACTGTCGTAACATTTGTAAGTCTATGTTAGGCGACGCGCGCGCCGCGCCCTCCCCCGCCCCACCCGATGTGAAGCGCACAGAGATAGGAACATTCAGACGTAAAATTACATTGATATTTACTTTTGTATGAAAATAAAATATGTCAAATTATCTCAAGTCGTAGAACAAATGTTGTTGTGTATGATGTTAGCTATCTAGTCGTGCGAGGTTGTTGATTTTTTCAAATAACCCTGTATAGTAATATTAACATCATGCATATTTGAAATACCTTGAAGTTGATAGTGGACGCAGCTTTAAAGTTCTCCAGTAGTTTCAAGAACCTTTCCACGGCGAACCTGTAAGAATATTTATAAATTAAACAGTAATATTTGTGTTAGAAAAGACATTTAGGGAATATTTACATCAAACTTAACGTAGTATACAGGATGTGCAAAAGAATAGGACACTCCATCAAACCACGTGATCAGTGGTCATATACAACAACTTTTTCTATGGGAGCAACATTGAAATCGATTTTTTTTTTGCTACTACACAAAAACTTACTCGCATACTTCGTCGATAATGTATGGAGCATCTGAAAAAAGACACGATTTCCATGTTGCTCCCATAGAAAAAGTTGTTGTATATGACCAGCTGGGCACGTAGTTTGAAGGAGTGTCCGACTCTTGAGCGCTGGGGCTAAGAGTGGGGATCGCTTTGCGCATCTTACGAGACGATCATCGTATCAGAGACCATCGTATCGTATGACGTAATTTACGGATGGCCGCTCATGGTCTTGCGCATCTTTCGCCCAGCGCTCAACATCCGCATTAGTCGTAATGAAAACTTACTGTTTCTCCATCGGCTTATCGAACTCCCGACACAGACAGAGCCGCGTCACGAGTTGCTGCGATAGTTCGCTCTGCTCGCTCAGCCGGCACAGCATAGAGTGGATTATTGATGTTCCTGTATAAATAAATATATAATTAGATAAGGTCCGATTTTATTAGTGTACATCCTGTTAACCTGTGACTATATAGGTGAAAAGCAATCGTAAAAACCAATTTTAAATGTGTAACATAAAAACTAAAAAAGTTAAAAATCAAAATCAACAACATTGACTTCATATTGCATAAACTCGTCCTATCTTTGGTACGTTTAACCATAGAGAAAGAATAATACTACGTAAAACAGAGGGACAGTCTCGGTACTTTGAAAATTTCCACCTTAACTCGCGCGAAAGACAGCGAAGGTGGTGAGTAAATGGAACTAAAATATAACTACGCCATCGTTTGTTTCCCTCTCTGACTAGATGGCACTATCTGCGCAATGATAGATAACTTGCCCATAGTTCATAGAACCATAGAGAAAGGATTATACTACGTCAAAATAAACCATTTATTGACATTAATTTCTGTTTCGGTCCGTCAGAGAATGCCAAACCACCATAAGGTTTACAATTGTTTGCACACTTTGTCAAAAAATATAAACTAACACTTGACATATTTCGAAAATCGTTCTAACGTCCTCGTAGCTTAGTTGAAAAGGCACTCGTTCGTAGTTTCTATGAGATATGGGTTCGGATCCCACATGATGCGGTCTTTTTTTTCAAGTTGTTATATTATCTTAAATAATATTTTTGTGCGCATCCATAACTTTTTTAAGATATTAAATACTATATTTATCTTTATTTTATTCGGTTGCTGATTTCACTAGAGTATGATCCTAATTTTTATGAAAACTGATGAGGGCGATTTTCTATTTGTTATTTATTTTGTGAATATTATGTAAAAAAAAAAAAAAAGTTCAGTACTGAGTTTAGTTATTAAAAATGGTTTTAACTGTGAATAAACAATTTTCATCAAACTATTTTAATTAATGTCTGGATTTCGAAAAATATTGTCGCCGGCTAAGATTCGAAGTCGCGCCCATGGAATATTAGCCCGAATTCTTAGCACTTTGGGCATCGATACTTGACAATACATAACGAAATTACTAATTAGGTTATAGTTTGAAACGACCGTTTATGACGTATTTACGTCATTTAGACGTGACCTTTGTACGTGCGTGACACACAAATGCCTTTAAATAAAATTCATTGTTTATCAAAGTTTATAAAAAAAATTGGAACAGGGTTGCCAAATTGTATTTTTTTAGATTAACCTTAAGATTTTTTTCCAAAAATTATTGCTTTTGGGATCAAAGAAAAATTTCTTAAAGCCATTCTAGCCATTTTAAAAAAAAATACCTTATGTAAAACAAACGTCGATGCAGCATGATATTTTTAAAGTTAGAGAGTAAGCTTGTAAATCGTATGCCATGCAATATTTTGCAATGAGAAAGTTGTGCCAAATGAAACATTTGATTAAATGAAACATGACAAACAACTATTTGTTAAACAATAATATTCCAAAAAAAGATTTGCTAACTAAAAAATTACAATGAGTTGTTTTGACAAATGTTTTTTTGCCAAATGAAAATTTGTGTAAAATAGTTGGGTTGTGATATTTTGGGAAACGTTTTTGGCTAAACATTAGTAATCCATATTTTTCTCCTAAAAAATTATTTTTAAAATCACTTCCCAAATATTAAAACAAATCCCCATATTATAAAACTACAATACTCAAACTGGTAGCCCTACAAACAAATATTTGACAGTTGTCGAAAAGCTACATTATTTTGAAGCTTCTTGCTTTTGACCGTTAATTACCAGAGAGTATATAATTACTCGTTTAAAAAAATACTTACATTTTTAAATTTGGTTTTCCTTTATTTATTTTTTCAAATTATTTTATAAAATAATACGAAATGCATATTACCTCTACATTCAACATAAATTCCGTGTTTAGTTTTTTTCAATCCAATACCTGAAGTTGCGTTTCCATAAAAGATAGTTTAAGTTAAAACCGGTAGATGGCATTATACCGAAATTGTTTTAAATATTACTTAAAATGATTTGTTTTGAAATAAATGTAAAAATTCTATTAACATTTCATTTTGAAAAAACAAAAGTGTTAAAAAAGTGTGTTGATAACGTTTTTATTAAGAGTTATCGTTCATTGAAATCAACCCCAATCCTAATGAGCCTTGTAGTGACATCTGTTCGTTTTTAATATGTACTAAACCTACGGTATATGGCGTTGACCAGACATGGTTTAACCATCTGATTATCCGTCTTATTCCTTCCCCTTGTATTGAGCGAGAAAGAGTTGAAGATAGGACGAGTTTATGCAATATAAATTCGATATTGTTATTTTGTATTTTTATTTTTTACTTTTTTAGTTTTTATGATAGACATTTGAAAGTTGGTTTTTACGATTGTTTTTTACATATATAATCACAGGTTAACAGGATGTACACTAATAAAATCGGACCTTATATATGTACTTTATTACATATTTTCAAACAAATCAATGGCGATCATGGGTACTCACTTTTATTATTCTAATTATGGTGAATATATAACGTTATTTAAAAACTGTGTAAGTTTGCATTTTAAAGCCCTGTCTAGCATAGTATTTTATTATATTCTAAACTTCACACTTAACATATCTGTTAAGCCTAATGGTCGACTGGAATAGAATCATGGCATTAAGTACACCTTTCATATGTTTTTTTTTAAATCTGTGTATCATCATCATCATTTTAGCCGGCGAACGTCCACTGCTGTACATAGATCTCTCCCAGTGACTTCCAGTTGTCCGATCGGAAGCGGCCTGCAGCCAGCGGCTTCCTGCAACCTTAACCTTTGCTTAATCTGTGCAAATACGCTTCCTGAATAAATAAATATTATGACTATTCAAATTAGCCAATCTGGAAGACATTGTATTATGCTTATGTCCAGCATTATGGCTGAAATTGAAAGATTGGGGTCAAGAGTAAGCCCATCTCAAAAAAAAAAAAAAATAACGATAATGATGACTACAATTATCAACATACCCGCATCCTTCAGTTGCAGCCTCCTCAGGCGCGCCAGATCCCAGTTCTGCGGCGACAGCTCGTCGTCGTCCAGCTTGAGCGCCCGGACTATGATGGCCGCCGCGTTTGCTGTGTCCTCCCCGTCTACAATGATACGCCATAATTACACTACCGATACTAAACTCAACTTACTTTTTTAGGGTTCCATACCTAAAGGGTAAAACGGGACCCTATTACTGAGGCTCCGCTGTCCGTATGTCTGTCTGTCCGTCTGTCCGTCCGTCACCAGCAGGGCTAGCATGCGCAACACGATAAAATTTTGTCGTGGCATTTTATCGACTTTTGACGTTCAACGAACAAAGAAAAAACCAAAATATCATGCAATGCCGTGTTATAACGTAAAAATAAGTAGCTACGAAGAACGGGAGACCCTGAAAATATTAAGAAAAAGGATTCGAGACGTCTGTAATTAGGGAAATGAAATGAAATGAAATGAAATGAAATAATTTATTTGCGCAAAACATGGTGTGACACAGGTGTTAACATTTTTACAACAGTACTCACGTTTTACCTTTTTACATGGCATGCAAATATTTATAAGTAATTGCTAATAATTAAACAATCAAATTAAATAATATCAAATGTCGAGTTAATTGGATGTCAAATAATTTTATAACTTATTGTGAAAAAAAAAATCAAATTGAATAGTACCAAATGTCAAAAAATATATACAAATTTATTTATTTATTTAAAAATGTCACTGACTTTATAAAAATTCTTATCACTAAGCCATTTTACAAGTTTTCTTTTAAAACATACTTTTGGTAACTGTTTAATGTCATTTGGAAGTGCATTGTAAATTTTAACACACATAGCATCACATTGTCTATGATAATGTTGTAGTTTAGGTAAAAAATTATACACTAATTTATTTGGATCTCTGAGCCTTAAGCTATGATCGTCACTTCGCTTTTTAAACAACATTATATTATTTTTGACAAATACAGCTACTTCAAGGATGTACATACAAGGTAATGGCAATATTTGTAAACTTATAAATACAGGTTCACAAGACTGACGAGAGGACATACCACAAATTGCCCTTATGCACTTTTTTTGCGCTTTAAACAGAAAATTTAAGTCAGTGGAATTTCCCCAAACCAAAAGTCCATACTTCAGAATGGACTGGAAAACGACAAATATCGGCAAAGACAAAATTTGTCTTGTCTATCGATAAAATAACCGACGCGCGCATGCTAGCCCTGCTGGCTGTATCTCATAAACCATGATAGCTAGACAGTTGAAATTTTTACAGATGATGTATTTCTGTTGCCGCTATAACAACAAATACTAAAAAGCAGAATAAAATTAATATTTAAGGATCCCATACAACAAACGTGATTTTTTTGCCGTTTTTATGGATAATGGTTTTTTTATTAGAATTAAGAATTAATCATTTATTTGCTTAAAAGGTGACTTCGGTCACTGTTCATAAAATGTAAAAAAATACTGAAAATAAATTATTCTTATTCTTAACTCATTAGTATTCGACAACATCACATCCATTGCTCTGATTCTGGGGTTAGTAGCTAAAGCACTTGTGTTATAGAAATTAGAAACAACAGTACCACAACAACTAGACCCGAGACAATATAGAAAAGTACGTTTTGGACATTGACCCGACCGGGGATCGAACCCGGAATCTCAGAGATGGCGACGCCATTTATACAGGGTGTAAAAAAAGGCTTAACCAAGCCTTAAACCACGAATTCTATACATAAAACCAAGTAGAATGCAATAAAAATAATTGCTGGGAAATGACTTTTATTTTTGGGTATAATAAAAATAACTTATTTCTAACCCGCAATGTATAGCGCGCACGCCACAGACTATGCCTGTGTGTGTAAGCGGATCATGTTTCTTTGTAAAAAAGTTAAGTATTATCAAACAGAAGTCAATTTTGTAAAAATCTTTGAAAAAAAATTGTAACTTTGACTGTCAATAACTCGGTAACCCGTCATTTCCCAGGTATAGTGTAAAAGAAAAAAATGATCGTAATAATACGTAGAATATGTGGTATTCGGATTGGTTAAGCCTTTTTTACACCCGATATAGTCCGACTTGCTCGCCTCTCGGCTACGGAGGTCGTCAATATTATATACCGTGAAGTAAACTAACCGACTATAAGGTTGGCCGAATATCCGATATCCGGCTAAACTGTTATCCGTTTATCTCTAATTTTTTTGTGTAGGTACCGAAAATGTTTGTTGCTATTTTCGCTAGTCCTTTCGTGATATTGTTCTTTCCTTTTTCCCTAAAAAAACATAGAACATAAAACAGTATGAACATACCATTCTGCGCACTATGCAGTCCCCGTAGCACATCACGTAGCATCGCACGCAGAGGCCGCGCATTGCTGGCGAGCGCGAGACACAGCCGGCAGTGGCAGCCGAACCGGGCCCGGTACACCCACGCCGACGTCATCATCTCCACGCTCCTGCACACCCAGACACGGGTATATACAGTCAATAATAGTGTGGATTGTGTGAACTAGATATGTGTTGAAGATAAATAACACGTGAAAAAAAAAATCGACCTCAGGTGGGACTCGAACCCACGTCCCATCGCATGCCGGGCGAGTACTTTACCAACTAAGCTACCGAGGACGTCACGTGACAAGATGAAATTCCTTTTTCTCGCTGTCAAAGCCAGCGTATCTCTGATCAATGTCGTAGCTATATGTATAGCTGAGTAGTATACTACCGTCAACACCCTATAGAAATATTTTTACAAATATTTGACTATTGGTCAAGATCAGAAATGCTTAGATATGTGTTGATATATAACTGCTGAGTTCGCACTAAATTGCTTTTGATACTCTATCCTACTAAAGTTTGTGTGCATTGTGTGAACTAGATATGTGTTGATATATAACTGCTGAGTTCGCAATAAATTGCTTTTGATACTCTATCCTACTAAAGTTTGTGTGCATTGTGTGAACTAGATATGTGTTGATATATAACTGCTGAGTTCGCAATAAATTGCTTTTAATACTCTAACCTACTAAAGTTTGTAAGTATTTATGAATGGTTGTTACTCTTTTACACAAAAAGTACTGAACGGATTTGAATGAAATTTTGCATACATATAGAATATGATCTGGATTAACATATAGGATACTTTTTATCTCCGATAAATGATCCTGTGAGATACATTGAATAAACTAAAGATCACGCGTACGAAGTCGCGGGCAATGATTTCGATTTTGAATAACTCTCCTTAGGAGACCAATTACAACTTTAACTGCCACACTCAGAGACGTAACTTTACATCAATGGTTACTTAGGGAAAACGTGTAATTCTTAAGTCGATACAAATAAAGACCATTATTGAACAAACAAAAATGTTAATCCACACCTTATTGTTAGTAGACATTTAAAAAAGAAATCTAAAAAAACATAACCCTCATTTGGCAGTCGGGTAATTAGAAGCCGCTATGTCCAATAGAATAAATAAAACTACAAGTTTCAATAAGTAATCATCATTAAATCATCAACACCTATTGGGAAAAAGCAATGAAGATAATTTGTAAACATTAGAATAATTGTCACACATGTCAGAAAAATGACTTTTATAGTACGTAGCGGCCTGCGGTGTTTGATTTTCTGGTAAAGGTTGCAGGAAGTAAGATGCAGGCCGCTTCCAACTGGACAATCTGGGAATCATTGGGGAAGGCCTATGTTCAGCAGTTGACGTCCGCCGGCTGAAATGATGATGATGATGATATTGAATCTAAATTCCGGCTAATCTGGAAGTCACTGTGGGAGTCCTATAATAGTAACTTAACTCCTCCCAAGTTGGAAGTCATTGGTGGGGCCTAACGTCCTATAACTGTAATGATGATGATGATGATGAGAAATATTGTATCTGTAAGTCATTGGAGGTCTATGTTCAGCGGCGGACGTCCTGTGGCTGAAATGATGATGGTGATGATGATGATATTGTACTTAAAGACCAGCCAATCTGGAATTCATTGGGGAGGATGTTCAGCAGTGAACGTTCTATGGCTGAAATGATGATGATAATATTGTATCGTCCTGCCAATCTACAAGTCATTGGGGGAGACCTGTGTTCAGCAAATGACATCCTTGGCTAAAATGTTGGTGATGATGATGATGATGATGAAGACTCACATGTTTCCTCCAACAAGCGTGTACATGAGGGCACTGATCTCGCACCACGAGTGGTACACGCCCAGCAGCCATTCCTCTACCGGGACGAACTGTTCTTCTGATGGGTCTGACGGTTGCTCTGCTGTTGGGGATTAGGGTATGGTGTTAAGTATGTTTTAATAGCAAACACACATACATACATAGTGTTGCAAGAACCATGTTGTTTCTTGAAAGGAACTTCTTTGGAAGGTTCCTTGTAAGGAACTTCCCTGGAAGGTTTCTCGTAACGAATTTACTTGGATGGTTCCTTGTAAGGAACTTCCTTGGAAGGTCTCTTCTAAGGAACTTCTTTGTAAGGTTCTTTTTATGGAACTTCTTCGGATAGTTCCTTGTTAGGAACTTCTTTGTAAGGTTCCGTGTAAAGAACTTCCTTGGAAGGCTCCTTATAAGGAACGACACATGCATATTCATTTGGTCAAGTTAATTTAAAAAATTGGCTCAACGGTTTTAACTGTTGATAATTACTTTTAAACTTTCGCGTTGCATAATTTAAAACGTCAGACAAAAGAGGTAACATTTTGTACCTAAATTATGATCTCGTTAATTCCCGTTTCATTGAGTTTTAACTGTAGAAGGGTTACACACAGACAATAGTTATATACAAACCGCAGACTAGATGCAGTAGCGCTGCTTCTTCTTCAGGCGTGATAGGCGGTTCCTCCTCAGCGGTGAACATGGTGTCGTCGAGGCTGTAGACAAATCATATGTATTGCGATAAATAATATAAATAGGTACATTAAATACTATAATATGGAACCTACATACAATATTAAAACCTGTGGTTTGCGCTCCGGACTGCAGAGCCTGGTCTGGTGGTTGCGGGTTCGAATCCCGCAAGGAGCAAAATGTAAGTGTGATGAGCACGAGCATTTGTACCTAAGTCATGTACAGTCAACAGCACGTCGACCTACCCCAAAAGTCAAAAATTCTCCAATAGATTTTCATCTTTAAGCATGACATATAGAGTTCATTTTCAAATGAGAAAATGTGACATTTTGTGGTAGGTCGACGTGCTGTTGTCTGTACGTGCATACATTTATTTAAGACTAGCTGTGCCCGCAACATCGTTCGCGTAGACTACAGGATGTTTGTTATGATACATAACGCAAAACGTTCAAATAAAAACAATGTATGGTACAATATCCCACGGGAAAATTTAACCGGGATAAAAAGTATCCTATATGTTAATCCAGATAATATTTTTTTCAACACAGTTGCTCGTAAATTGACTCTTATAACACCGTTTTTAGTTTCATAATTCATCATATTACGCACTTGTGCTGTAATAACATTATCGCACTAGTGCGGTAATGTAAACCTTTTTTTTAAATCCAGCAAAAGTTTATGTCTAAGAACATTGAACATTTTACCAATATTAAATTATTTTAGAGTTAAGATAACAAATAAATATTTCATCTTATCAAATTGTAAATTAATAAACACAAATTAACTTAACCATCATTTTTAGAAACAATAATTTATAGTTTATTTTATTTTTTTAATTGCTGCTACTCCGGCTGAACAGCTAGTTTTTCCTGTGCCATTATTGAACCGGCGCGCGCATCGAAATTGCGGCGCGCGAAAAAAACAAAACTTACGTGCAATTTTCCCTAAATATTTGGTAAAGTTGTTGCTGTGCAGTTAATGTCTACTTTAAATAGTGGAGACAAGTAAAATGTTATTCAACCCCGTCGGAAATACTTATCGAGGCACGAAACGCAAGTGATAGCCTGTTGCCGCCAAAATCCAGAGAAAAACAGCAAAAACGGAGAAGGTATTTTAGATTTTAGTTTGGTTTTTTCCTCGCAATTGTGTTGAAAAACGTCGTATGGAACTCGTGTGCATGCATATTACACACTCGGCTTCGTGCCTCGTGTGTAATAATCAACTTTGCACACTTGTATCATAATGTACTAATATGTGTGCAATATTTTATCCAAATTCGTTAATGTGATTTTCCTAACACCCTGTATAGTTGAGCAACCTGAGCAGTTTTGAAGATAATCTACCTATCTAAGAAAACTTACATGTCTGGCTGAGGGTCGAGAGGCGCGTCGTCCTCCAGAGGAATGTCATCACGGACGCTGTCTTCGGTGGACGCCAGAAGCTGTGGAACAATCATCAGAATCATTTTTGAAGCCTTCTTCTCTTAACTATGTTAAATAAATAAATATTGGACAACATCACATACATTGCTCTGATCCTAAGGTAAGTAGCTAAAGCACTTGTGTTATAGAAATTTGAGATAATGACATTACACAACCTGATACAATAAAGAAAAGTTCGTTTTGTTGGCCCGACCGGGAATCAAACCCAGGAGTTAGCGACGCCAAGTCTGGAGTACTAATACAAATTGTTATTGACGGAATTCTCAGGGTTATTACACGTTAACTTCGTCATAAAACCTTTTATTGATTTATATTGAACTAGCAGCCCGTCCCGGCTTCGCACGGGGTAGACAATTATCGCTAATAGTTTCGGCAGCGCATTCGACGAAAGACATTTTAAGACTCATTTTTCTACACCTTCGGTTACATTGTTCAAATTTTACCAAGGATCCCTAATTTTTTTCAAAATGAAATGTAGCCTATGTCAAATTGGAAGAATGTAGCATTCTATTGGTGAAAGATTTTTTTAAATCGGCCCAGTACTTTTTGAGCCTATTCATTACAAACATACAAAAATAGGTACAAATCTTTCCTCTTTATAATATTAGTATAGAAGTATACATAACTACCATCTTTAGTTTAAGAATCGATAGTGTAGCAATTTTTATTTACGACCAACAGTACTATTGGTTGTATCTTTTTGACGACCGTCTGGTGTAGTGGTTCGCGCTCCGGACTACAATCTGGCGGTTGCGGGTTCGAATCCCGCGAGGGGCAAATGTTAGTGTGATGAGCACGAGCATTTGCACCTAAGTCATGGATGTTTATAAACGTATTTAAGTATGTTTATCCGTTATCTAGCCGCCATAGCACAAGCTTTGCTTAGTTTGGGGCTAGCTAATTGGTGTGATTGTGGAAACAATTAACAATTTATTCTTCGCGAGCAACAATACTATCAAAAGTATCGCCTCGTTCTGATTATTCTTCGCGAGTAACAATACTATCAAAAGTATCGCCCCGTTCGTTCGATAGTATGGCTTCATCGATAGTAAAACTATCGATAGTTGCGCAACACTAGGTCTAACCTGCAGTATGTCTTCGTGCCTGATGAGGAAATGCTCGGCGTGCGGCGAGGCGGCGTCCGCGCTCAGCAGCGGCAGCAGGAACTGGCCCATCGCCGGCGCGCACGCCTGTCCGACACACATTATAATAACGCGATGCGATGGGACGTGGGTTCGAGTCCCACCTGAGGTCGATGATTTTTTTCAAGTGTTATTTATCTTATATTATAATAATACTAGCGCCCCGCCTTCGCACGGGTGCAATGCTGATACTAAATACACTACATTATACATATAAACCTTCCTCTTGTATCACTCTATCTATTTAAAAAAACCGCATCAAAATCCGTTGCGTAGTTTTAGAGATTTAAGCATACATAGGGATATAGGGACAGAGAAGGCGACTTTGTTTTATACTATGTAGTGAAAATATTGGACAACATCACATACATTGCTCTGATCCTATGGTAAGTAGCTGAAGCACTTGTGTTATAGAAATCAGAAACGACGACGGTACCAAAACACCCAGACCCGAGACAATATAGAAAAGTGCGTTTTCTACATTGACCCGACCGGGGATCGAACCCGGAACCTCAGAGATGGCGGCGCCATATAAAGTCCGGCGTGCTCGCCTCTCGGCAACGGAGGTCTTCTGCTACGGAGGTTCTGGCGATAAAGCCGCCTTATGTTGACACCATTCAAAATTAACTAATGCCCATTTTCACCAACAATTCCTAACTTTTAAGGAACCCTTAAATATTTTTAAGGGACACTTAAAGGGTTGTAACGTTTCACCAACCGTAAGGTATCACCTAGCGCTTAAAAGACCCCCTATACTTTAGGGGCTCAAATATTGACTCCCTAACTTTTAGGTGACAGTTGTGTCATGCGTTGGAAGTTGAGGTTAAATTTTGCGTTTGCTTTGACTTTGTAGATACAGAACAGTTTATTGTTTAAAATGGAAAGTCAACTAGAGTTATTATTTGAGAGCCTAGAAAGTGTTGAGGCTTTGGAATTAGTGACCAGTCCAATTAAACCAGTCAATTTAAGTAGTTATTTAAGTCGCTTCCAAACTAGGCTTCCAAACAATTCAAAGAAAGAAACAAACAGAACGGATAGTATCGTCTAATGTCACTGTCAAACGCAATTGAAAGCATTTTTTTTTTGTAAGAATGTTTATGGTTCATGACATGCAGTCTACAGCAAATACGCAAAAACAATAATTTTGAATTGTTTATATGTATGGAGTATAACGAGGAATTAAATATTTTTACCCTGGTAACTGTTGTTTTGACTTATATAAGTAGATATTCGACTTATAAAAGTATTACGGTTCAAGTACGGTTATTGAAATCACTAGTCCGTCACTTGGTTAAGAGTCCCCTAAAAATGTCTCCCCTAACTTGGTAAAAACAAACTTAGGTAAGGGGATGACTTAAGGGTTCACTTAGGATAAGAGTTACTAAGAGAAAGATTAAGGTATTGTTGGTGAAAATGGGCATATGTATTTAAAATAACACCCTATTTAGGACAATACTCAATTCATAATTCTGAATTCTTCACCTAAATTGGTATTTTAATAGATAGATATTTAACTTAAGACGTTATTTTAATTTTTTGTTGTCCTTCAATAAAATTAAATTAATACTATTCACAAATAATTCTTAGAAGCTTCGTTAATAGAGCACTTCATTAAAAAAAAACATTCATAATTCTAGATTGCAAAGATCGATTTATAGTCGCGTTCAATTTAACAGGTCCCTTAAAATATAATCTTAACTATAATATAATACTTACTTGAAAAAAAAACTCGACCCCCTCAGGTGGAACCCACGAACATCGCATACCGGTCAAGGGCTTTTCCAACTAAGCAACCAAGGACGTTAGTTTAGTTAGTTAGTGGTCGTGGGTTTGGGTCTCACCTGAGGCGGTCGATTTTTGTCAAGTATTGAATTATCTTGAATAAACCTAGCACGTAATTGCTAAAACACCAAATTCAAATAATAAAAATTACTTTAAATCCGCTTATTATTACATACTATAACTGACAGAAAGTAGAAAAACCCTCGTATGAAGCCGAAGCACGTTATTAAAGTAGCTGTTGAAGTCGTATGCTCGGAAAAAAGATTACAATGGACCCGCGACACATGTGCGCGAACTGAGCGAGAGAATTAAACCATAAGAACTCACCGCGCCCTTGTAGCCGCAGTCCATGTCTATGGCTTCCTTCATGGACGAACTGTCGGACGAGCCCGCTGAAACAAACATACATTTTAATTAGTACTCTCTTTTGGCAAAAAAAATCGAATAACTAGAGTGTCATGTGGTGCCGGTACGCTAAAAGAATAGCACCACCCCTTCTCTTCCTATGGGTGTCGTAAGAGGCGACTACAGGAGAACCGCCATAAGAAGACGGGCAGCAGCGTCTCCTCTCCACCATTGGCCAAACTGCGATCGCCAACCCGCCTGCCAAGCGTGGCGATTATGGCAAAATCCTCCTTTTGGAGAGGCCTGTGTCCAGCAGTGGACTGATATAGGCTGGTGATGATGATGACAATGCAGCAAACCAGTGGATTGCAATAGGCTGACATGATGATCGCAAGGACAATAGTTGACAACGATTAACCAAACACGTATACAGGGTTAGATTACATGGTAGTGCCAAAAATTAAAAATAAGATCTATAAGATAATATAAAAGAGCGTCTTCAACGTATTTTTTTTCTATCTTTAAAATATCTGGCAAAAACGACAACTTGACCTGCTCGGTCATTCATAATAACAGGCGTACGCCGAGCCAAAACGACCCTATGCAGTGCACATAAGGTGCGCCGTACGCTGTTAGAAATGTACCTTACATCGTTAAGGTTAAGAATTTTTTTTTCGCGCGCCATTGTGACTATTATTGCATTGAACTTTGCCGTTCTAGGTTGCACAGATATAGTGCGTGCGTTTTTTTTTATGAATGAGACACGATTATCCACGCGTACCATATTTTAACAGCGGACCTTATAATTAAAGATAAAAAAACTAATTTATTTTATACGTAGATCGATTTACTTATTGATTCTGAGTGATCTCTGAAAAATTGGCACTACCTTGCAATGTAACCCTGTATTCTCGTTTCCCCCGACACGACAACTACTCACACTGGTCGTCGAGCTCGGTCCACTGGTCGTCGGAGTCGGAGTCGGCGCCGACGTCGGACGCGTCCGACTCCGCGCGCACGACGCGCAGCGACAGCGCGCGACGCGCCGCGGCCGCGCGACGTCGGCATAGCTGGAGACAAATACACAACTTTATATGATCGATTCTCAAAATAATTGTATTTGTATTTGCATGCTATTGTTAATGGCTGGATAGGCGATCATAATATTCATCATTGTAAATCTTCTGTACACCCTGTTCAAAAGCAAATAAACATTTCATCATGATATAAATCATGACTTTTAAATTAAGGCTGGGTTGCACCATCTTACTTTAACTTTAACAAACTTCAATAGTCTGTCAAACTCCGGTTATACTCCTAATTATGATTAACGTGTTAAGGTGATCAAATCGGTTTAAGTAATTAAAAAAATCGTGTTTTTTTATCTTTTTGCTTTTTATTGGGTTTTTCGATCACTGAACTTTTCTTGCGGGCAACATTTTTATCGAGCTAGAATTGATGTATAAATGCGTGCTGGCAAAACCGCAAAAAAAGATGTCACATCCACCGGAAAAAACGATTTGAGGTTATGTCAGTTCAATTCAAAATTTGGTGTTGTTTATTTATATATGTAGAATATCTGTATCTGTCTATTTGAGTAACATGAATAACATAATAGCGTGCAGAAAAGATGAGTGTTGTAAGAAAAAAAATCCCTATTTAGAACAGTTACCACGAAATATTGAATGTTTGAATAAAAACAGTTATATTTCTTAAACAATAATCATGCAATTTTATTGCATGAATAAGTCCCTGAATAAGTCACTGGCACGCGTGTGTAGTGATACACACTCGTGTTTGTATCGATGCGAAAACGGGGGTAGATGAGCAATTATGTGATTGGCTAGTAGTGCGACACGCCCGCAACGCCGGCCGGGATTGGTTGTTAGCTCCGCGCACACGCGGAGCTAACACGTCTCTGATACGATGATCGTTTCGTAAGATGCGTAAAGCGATCCCTACTCTTTGAACCAGCGCTCAACACCGCTGCCGTGTACTGTACTATGTGATAGATATTTTGTCACAACCGTCTAATATATTCCGTATTTGTGTGGTAATGAATAGGCGTACACTTAAGGGGCCCCCAGATGTTAGGTCCTGAATGGATGTAAACTTATGGGAATAGGCGTAAACTACCCCCACAGTCCCCACACTAACGTCTTTCGAGCGTCGACTTCGCGGCAGTGTCCAATCAGCGTTAAGTAAATGCTGCTGCGCAAGCGTTGCGTCAACACTGATTGGACGCGCGATGCAGGTGTGGGGCCTCAAACTCACCTCCTTCCCTTTAACAATAGGGCGGCGCCTAGCCACTCGCTGGGGGCGGGCGGCGCGGCGCCCACCACGCCCACCGGACCACGACGACGAAGACGAGCCGGAACCGGAGCCGCGGTGACCCATCTGAAAAGATTATACATAAAATAAATAAATACTGAAATCATCATCATCTTCATCATTTCAGACACAGCACAGGATGTCCTCTGCTGAACATAGGCCTCCCACAGTGACTTCCAGATCGGCCGGTTGGAAGCGACCTGCATCCAACACCCTAAGGTAAGTAGCTAAAGCACTTGCGTTATAGAAATCAGACACAACGACGGTACCACATCACCCCGATCCGATACAATATAGAAATGTTCGTTTCCTTATTGACCCGGCCGGGGATCGAACCCGGAGCCTCAGATGGCGACGCCATATAGTCTGGCGTACTCGCCTCTCGGCTACTGAGGTCGTCAAATATACGTCGAAATATATTCAATATGTACATAGATGCTTCGATAGATAGTTATCTGGCATCAGGCAGAAGACCAATGTAACGGACATGGGCCAAAAATGTAGCATGCCTAAGTGGTAGTAGGCCGGCCACATCTGTCACAGGACTTCAAAACTGATGAAAGGTAGAGTAAACAGGTTCTTCAGTGGAGACCACGCCTTGCAAACGTGGCGTAGGACGCCCCCTAGCTAGACGGACCGACGACCTTAGGAAGATGGTTGGCAGTGGCTGGATGAAAAAAGCGGGAGATCGTGCTCCTTGGCGATCTTTGGCTTACGTCCAGCAGTGGACTGCAATAGGCTCACATGATAATCATGATGAAGGTTGTCTGGAAGAGATCGCTTCTTAGCGATAAGACCTAATTTGTACATCATTCTGTAATTATCAAAAGTAACTTCTTTGGTTTGTGTGCAATAAAGAGTATATATCTATCTATAATCATGAAGACAGATAAATCGATATAGCTTTAAGAATAAGCTAACTGAAATGGCAGAAGGCTTGTTATATTAAACATAGAACTAACAACCAAGGGGGTAGACATGTTCTTAAGTAAAGACCGACTAGGCAAACGCAGCATAGGGCGCCCTACAAGGTGAAGCGACGATATACTGCTGCTGGCATTTTATGGAAAAAAATAGCCAAAGATCGGCCTGATTGGCATGCATTAAGTAAGGAATATATCCAGCAGAGGCACACCAAACTCCGGGACATACTATGACAAAAGATGAAACATAACAAAGACAGATAAATATTATGCACAAAACAAGAAGTTTCGAAATAAAAAGGCTTGATTGATTGATATCCAGCTGTGGCGTGGGCTTTTGAAATCGCAAAAAGGACAATTTTTTTTTACTCACAGCTCTAACTCTTTAATTCAAAATGTTCACCCACAAGGTGGACAGACAACCTGGTAAAGGTTGCAGGAAGCCTCTGCATGCAGGCCGTTTCCAACCGGTAGATCTGAAAGTCACTGGGGGAGGCCTATGTTTAACAGTGAACGTCCTGTGGCTGAAATAATGAAACAGCTGATCAGCTAATTTATAGGAATTATCAGTAGTAATTTTTACGATGGTATTCAGTAGGTTTGGTTTAAAATTTATGGTAGTCATAATAAAATGATTTATGTTTGTGTGATTTATAAAAATTCAAAGTTGAAATACATTTTTCAGATCACATTAAAAAGCGATAAACTTTTGTTGGATTAATGCTATTTTGTAAGGTTAAACTTATACAACAATAGGAATATTTTTTATAACTTGTTTTTATGTAAGAAACATACAAATTACATTTATTATATTAGTAAGATCAAGACGAACTACCTAGGTATTTGAAATTATTGATTGAAATATATTTTAATATTATAAACCACTCTCCTAGTTTATGTTGCGTGCCCGACAGGGTCCATACACCTGGTCTGAAATTGTTTTATTATATAACATCTAATGTACATTATGGTTCAGCAATAAAATAATGACTAATGAAAAAAAAAATTTTTGTTCTTCAAGACAAGTTCATTGACCTTCTCCTAAAGCCTAAACATTAGTCTTAACTCATAATTTTGAATGTACATAGTTTGTACTTACAAAATTTATTACTATCTAGTTTTTATCAGTTGGAATTACTTTAGGAAAAAAAGAATTGTTTTTAGTTACAGACTTTTCTGTAAAAAATCAAACAAAACACATTACAATTTGACATTTACAATGCCTACTGACTGACTACTAGTCATTACATCTGGCATATTTCCATTCAAACTCTGGCAATTATCCAGCGGTAATGATCTATAAAACTTTTGCAGTCAGTTGTACCATATTTGGTCCTCAGTTTTATTTTATAATGGTTTTTTTGCTAAGAAAGTCCACTTTTTGTATGATTTTTTAAATCTGAGAATAAAGTTTAATTAAACAAAAAAAAACTAACCCTTTTCCTATGGGACTAAAATAGAAATCTCAAAATAAAACTTTAAGACAATTAACTAGGTATGTAGTGTCATGTCAAGAGACTTGGTAAATTATTAAAAACAATTTTTATATAGTTTAGATTTAAGGGAGAATAGTAATACTCTGCTACCGTTCTAGAATCCTGTTGTGACTGTCTTCTGTGTTGTGTGATTAGTTGAGACTCCATTTGTTTTAGTACCATATGTATGAAAATGTATGTTTATGTAAGGTAGTGTAAATCATAAGACATTACAATACACTTAAATTTCATTACTTACAATAGAATAAAAAACAATATTTCTTCTTTTAATATTATTATATATTTAACTATCTTATTGTAATAAAACCAATTAATTTGTAATGATATGCAGTCTTCTGCACCCCTTAAAGTTTCCAAAACAACATGAATCAAAAAGCTAATTTCTATGATCTGATGTATGACAGAATGAACTACCTACACTTTTTAACCAGTCACCAGTCAGTCAGATCATTTTGAAATGGTTGTTAAAAAAAACAAATTAAATGTCTGTCAATTTTTAATTACAAGGAACTTTTTAAACTTGGTAATTACAGTAGTAGCGAGATACGCAAGAAATAGTATTATGTCTTCTGCATATACTCAAAACTGGATAGCATATTATGCAGATAAATTTATACACCTATTTATTTACTATATGTGGTCATAAGAGAATGGTTATCAACAAACAAAAATGGATTTATATGTAATTTCACACACATATAGAATATGATCTGGATTAACATATAGCATACATTGTATCGTTGTTAAATGTTCCTGAAGGATATATTGAACAAACTAAAGACCACATGAGCAAAGTCCTGAGCAACAACTAGTTAATAATAAAACTGTACCAAACCTGGTATAAGCAGACCAACATGTAATGATGACCTTCTGATTTCTATAGCACAAGTGCTTTAGCTACTTACCTTAGGATCAGAGCAATGTATGTGATGTTGTCCAATATTTATTATTATTATTTTTCTATAGGCCGAAACCTCTTGCCTCTTATTATTAAAAAAGGTCACTTTGTGATAAGTAATTAAGTGATTTAAATTGATTACAGATCATATCTGACACCATTTCATTAATATTCTAGAAGTAAACATTTAGTTGTGATTGTTTTGTGAATGTATTTGAATTCCAATTAGTTTTCTTTTCTATGTTATTCAGTAAACTAGTATTTAACTATTTAAAACAAATCTAAGTTGTTTTAGGCAATATTTTGAAAGCTATGAGTCATTGGATTTATCATACAAAGGTGTTACAAGCAGATTTGCTTGTAGCAGAGTATGACACAGAATATTGTCAAAACAAACTGATTATGCAGGCTTATACAAAATGATGTTTATACTATTGCTCTAATTAGAAGAAAAGGGGGAAGTTACATGCTCCCCAATAATAATCCAGTTATTATACAACATGTGACTAAAACTTAGCAATGCAAAGTTCATTGACACTAATCGAAATAGCAGGAATAACCAATACTACGATATAATACCGTGGGAAAGTGGCGTAAAAGTGAGATATGTGCGCCATGTTGAACTTACGGCTATTTCGAAGAGCGAGGGGAAGTCCTGCTGTTGCTCGCCATCTGCTAAGCCAGCAAGCAGGCCCAGCTCTGCGCTGAGGTCCGCCAGCTCCGCGCCTATGCGATCAGCGCGGTCAGCGTCTAACTCATCTTTCAGAATGTCACCGATCTCGTCAGACACTGCCGCAACCGCGGACGCCACCTCGTCCGACAGAACGCCCTCTTTCACCAACCCTTCGCCACCACCGGCGAAAAGATCAGCACTCTGTACTCCTGTACTCCCCGTGCTAGTATGCCCCGCACATTTCTCCATAGGAAACATCATTCACGAACCAAATAACACAACCGAGTCGATGAACGAAACATCTAAAGTCACAGCAGATTGTGATAAATCACTCAATAAGCGATAATTCAAACGCTATTAGACGTGAAATCATTTTTTCATCGGCACTGAGATATCCCCAAGTTTTTGACAATACCAATATGGCGACGATATTTTTAGGTGCTTTTTTGACCAGTCGCGACGGGATAACATAACAATATTTCTAATAGCAACATTATTGTTAGGTAACTAAATAAAAATGACATGTTAGCACTTTTAAGTTCAATGAAGCTAATAGATATTACATATTGCAGTGTAGTCACTTCCCAAATTATGGAAAATTCCTTGATTTCAAATTGACATGAATTAATCTGAATAAAGTCAGATTTAAGAAGTTTTTAATTCTCTTTAAATAATTTATTATCTTTTATGATTAACTTGATTTTTAATTTATATCCACGGCACATTGTGGATTCCACAATCAATGAACTTTTACCTAGTCGACACTAGATGGCAGGATTCTACAAAAATAAAAGATGTTAAAAATGTGTCCTTCCCTGCTACTCAATACTAGATGTCGCTTTCTGGGAAACATAAAGGCACGGATCTCGGTAACCAAAATGGCCAAAATACTCAAAGCCAAGAAGTCCAGACGTTTAAATAACAATTTTGACGTTGACATTTCATTATGTTGACACTGGGCCTGCGCGATGGGAGGTTATATTTACATCTAATTATAATTTTACTTGAAAAAATATAATGCAGGTAAAATGCCGCAATGCGATGCACGCTAGAGCACAGGCATTTATTATAGTTAACAAAACCTTTAAGTTTTAAGTTACAAACAGTGTGATATGTCGATTGTTGCTTAGCAAAAAGTTGTGTGTTGTTTCCTACGCGACTATGGTTTTCTAGCCTAAATTAGGTCTTAAATTGAGGTCGTAGCGGTGTACTAAGCTGGAAATAACCTGTCCAACTTAGTTATATTTTAGTATGGCCGTTCAAAATAAGGTTCTGTACGCCTTTCGAGGTTGGATTGCTTTTGTAGCCTTCATGGATTTAGGGACCGCAGGCCGGTCGTATATCGAAAGAAGATCGTTTTTAAGCAACAGCGGTGATAGTGAGCAGTTAGACGGTGAGTACAAGTTAAATGACTCTATTAACCTCTTTAGAATGCTGTAAAACATGTTATAATTAAATTAAAAATCATTGAAATACTTACATGCACTAAATCAATGCATACAGCAGTATTATTCTGCTTTCTTGAAGTTAACCTCAATTGTAATCAAATCTAACAATTTATTCATCTATTTGATGATATTATTTAAGTTTGCATCATACTTATAGAAGAAAAAAAATCTGTTCTTTCAGGAGATTTCACGATATCACGTATGCTGGGAATGTACTCAGTTTTGAAGGCTTTGGCATTAATACACTGCACTCTCTATATTCACTACAGGCCGTAAGTTAATAATTTAAAATTTAAAACTACCACAAAAATTTCATAACAGATTGATAATTGACAGCATGTGAGTGCCTTGGCAAACATAGTGTAGGACGCCCTCCAGCTCGATGGGCCGACGACCTTAGGAAGATGGCTGGCAGTGGCTGGATGAAAAAAGCGGGAGATCCTGCACTCTGGCATTCTTTGGGGGAGGCTTACGTCTAGCAGTAGACTGTAATAGGCTGAATAGAATGCCTAGAAAGCAATAAAAGGAGACTGGGCGAAAGTGGTCCATGAACCAATAGCGATACTGTTGTGGTATTTATATGGGGATACCTCAACTATATCCACATGCGAAGGGGCATCTTCCGGCAGTTTTAAGAAAAACAATGCTTAAAATACATAAGTTTTTACTAAATTTTTGTTTGACAAACTTTTGTGTCGGTTATTTTTACTACTCTTTTATTGTAAACTGCTTTGCTGTGAGAAAAAGTTGCCTTTTATGTATTAAATGATTGTATCTAAAAGAAAAACTTATAACTGAAGTCTAATTCATTCATAAATCATCACCAACCTTATCAGTCCACTGCTGGACACAGGCCTCTGCAAAAGGAAGATTTTGCCATAATCGCCACGCTTGGCAGGTGGGTTGGCGATCGCAGTTTGACCAATGGCGGAGAGGAGACGCTGCTGCCTGTCTTCTTATGGCGGTTCTCCTGTAGTCGCCTCTTACGACACCCATAGGAAGAGAAGGGGTGGTGCAATTCTTTTAACGTGCCGGTACCACACGACACCATTCATAAATAGCCGACACAAAAGTTTCTTGAACAAAAAATGTAGTAAAAATTGCTGACAATATGCCGACAACTGAAGTGCTTTAGTTATGAAATGTGTAACATTCTATTGTTTTAAACTTTCATGGTCACTAACATTAGAATAGTTTGTTACGAGATTGCTACCAAAATTGATCAAAAATAAGGTACATGGTAGCAATCTCGTAACAAACTATTCTTATGTGTAACATTCATTTATTTCTTTCCAGAATTGTATCAATGGGCTACTGGTCTCTGACCTTAACAATAATAATGTATTTCAGCGAAGCTTTCTACTACCATTCAACTGATTTGAACTTTTATATAGTATTCCCATGTATTCTAAACAGTAAGTACCTTTTATATAAATAATAATAAATAAATATTGGACAACATCACATACATTACATTGCTCTGATCTTAAGGTAAGTAGCTAAAGCACTTGTGTTATAGAAATCAGGAACAACAACCAACAGTACCACAAGCACCCAGACCTGAGACAATATAGAAAAGTACATTTTCTTCATTGACCCGATCAGGGATCGAACCCGGAACCTCATAGATGGCTGCGCCATATATAGTTTTATGTATGTTGTATAATAATATGAAGTTTTATACATATTGATATTTAAATTATAGGTATGTATAGAAAATAACACAATAAGCACTTTGCACCACTTTCCCGTTTCTTTATAGTTGTCCTATGCTTGAAGGTTGTCTGGAAGAAATCGCTTTTAGCGATAAGAACGCCTAAATTGTACATCTTTCTGTAAATATCAACTGTAACTTCTTTGTTTAGTGTGCAATAAAGAGTATCTATCTATCCTTTACCAGCTTTAAGTAAATTTCTCTGCTATTGCTATGACAGTTAAAGCAAGATATGAAAGAATAAAACTATGTTTCTCTTTATTAAATTTAAATGAAAAACAATAAACAATTTCTTATAAATCTTTGACCGGCTGCACGCACAAAAAATTTTACGTTCCGCGTGCGAGCGAGAGCGCCGAACAAGCGATAGAGAGGCACGATCGGCCTAAGCGTTCGGCTTGTGACGCATCTATCTCTCTTCCACTCCATCGGCCGATGCGTCCAGTAGCATAAATGTTTTCTTATGATGTCATCACGTAAAATTAACGTCCGTAAACCGACTTAAAGCTCGGACTTTACACTGACTTTACAATCCGTTGAAAAAACGACCTTATTGCTTAAACCATGGATTAAAGCCTTACTTACCCGGACCGGTTTCCGGCTGGGTAAAGTACGAGCCTTACAAATAAGATGACAACAAATGTTTAAGCATTTCTGATCTTAACCAATAGTCAAATATTTGTAAAAATATTTCTATAGGGTGTTGACGGTAGTATACTACTCAGCTATACATATAGCTACAACATTGATCAGAATACGCTGGCTTTGACAGCGAGAAAAAACACTTGAGGAATTTCATCTTGTCACGTGACGTCCTCGGTAGTCCTTAGTGGTCAAAGCACTCGCCCGGTATGCGATGGGACGTGGGTTCGAGTCCCACCTGAGGTCGATGATTTTTTTCAAGTGTTATTTATCTTCAATTAAACCAATTTTTTTTTACCATTACAGTTATAACCCTACTTGGGCTGATATACTTGCCAAGCAAACTTAAGCTCTTCGGCCAAATCCCAGGCACATCTGGCATGGACCGGGAAGTGGAAGACGAGAACACGCAAATACTCCGACAAATGGGTAATTTCAGAAGAAGAAAACCTGGCAACACTGTCAAGAATAAGCACGTCTGATTGTGGTGTTGCTATAGTGGAAAAATATTGACTGTGAGTAACTAAATAAGTGTGGAGATGTAATCTAAAATTTGACATACTTTTGACCAAAGATTACCCACTCAAAATTAACCTTCCTTTTTTTTGTAGTCGGTTAATGTTAACTCTGCTACAAACAGAGTTGTTCTTTAATTAAGTTAGTTATTTGTTTTGCTCACTCACTGTTGATAGTAGAATTCTATTACAAGCACTTGTATTTATTTAAGAGTAATGTATGAGGCACGGAAGTTGAGCGTTGGGTGGAAGATGCGCAACAGACCATTAAGATTACAAGTTTGGCTATCCGTGAGACGTGCTCGCACCGCCGGCCGGGATTGGTTGTTAGCTCCGCGCACACGCGTCTCTGATACGATGCTCGTCTCGTAAGATGCGCAGAGCGATCCCCACTCTTTGTCCCAGCGCTCGCGGACTGTAGAACATATGAAGTTGTCTTCATTTAGCAAAGGACCAACAAGAATAATTAGTTGCCAGACGAATTAAACGGATGACTACATCCACATTTGGCAAATATTTTAATGTTAAAGTAGTGGACAGACAGACAACTGCGATACTTGTGCGAGTGCCACAAAATAATCGCTTCACCTAAGCTACAGCCAAACCAACGCGTGCGCGTGGACTTGCGCGGTGGCGTGGGCGTGGGCGTGCAGGCCAGTTCAAACCAAACACGCGGACCCTACGCGTTCAGGGGGCCTAGCACGAAAATGTATCTTTCGCTCGAATGTATAAACCTAACAAGAAAGAATTAGTCATGAATGAAGTCAAAGAAGATTATCAATATAGTCGTAATAAAGATATCTAATGATGTTGTAGAAATTATGACTTAACAATTGTTTATCAGATTATTTGCAGATATACTACGAAAATAAAAGCTCAACCCTTTAACTAAATAAACAAATAATTTTTGTAGAGTTTTTAATAAATTTATTTACTGAGTTTCGCATTAATTAATTCCAACGTGGTTACCCGAGCTTCACTCATTGCTTTTCGGAAAAAGATAGTAGCTTTAAACGTAATCATTTATATAATCATAGTACTGCCTGTCACGTCAAATGTCACGTCCGCGCGTGCAAAAGCTAAATGTCAAGCTTCACGCCGCCGCTGTCCGCACCGGTGTGAACTCGTCGCTACAAATGCTATAGCACGATCAGCCTGTCGATTCTGTAAACTAAACCGCGCTCACTTCGTCTCTGCACTTGCTCATCAACGATAAATAATATGAACCTTCTTACTAACAAAATAGAGGCTATGTTCGTTTGTACGGCTAAGTCGAGTTTTAGAGCGAGTCCGTTGCGTTTTTCTTAGAGAATCGACCGGCTGAACGCCTTCGCCCACGCCACCGCGCACGCGTTGTTTTGGCCGGGACTTCACTTCGATGGAAAAGTCAATGTTAATTTGTATTACTTTTCGATCGATCTAAGCGACTTGGTTGTTTTGTAGTACTTGCACTAGGCACCCTGATCTTGCTTGACCTTGCTCTCGTCTTCTGAACTGTTACTTAAAACCATAGACAATTTTTTTAGGTGGATAAAATTCGCTTAGATATCTTAAAATTAAAATTTGATATTAGCGGCACAGTGCCACCCATCGGTAATAATATGTTGCATTGCTGCCATAAAATAAGAAGAATATGTTTGTTTAAGATTTGCCTGTATGATTTTATATATTACCTAAGGGCTAAGTGTGAGTTTAATGGATGAATCGATCGAGAAATAAACTTTAATTTTCATAAAATTTGAGGTGCCACCTTCCGGCACATAAAACCGTATTTTTGTTTACAATTCAGCGTTATGTGCTAATCGAAAGCTATTAAGTAACAACTAACACTAAACCACTGCTGTGTAAATAAGATCTAAGTGCTCATTCCACGGGATCCGTAATTGACGATCCATTCATTCATTTATTATGTAAATCGTTTTGGTTGAGGTGACCTCCAAAAATTTTTGTTTGCCTGGATGTACTCTGAGCACAAAAAGTTTGCGAAACACTGATCTAAAACGTAGTTATTACTGAATTGGTAACAGAAACACTGAGTCAGAATTCAAATTATCGCTACTGGCAAGACCAAATACAATGCGACACTTGTCAGGATAAAATTCTGTGCAATGTTGTTATTAACGAACTCGTTTTATATTCCTAAGGCTAAGGGCAATATGTATTATTAAATTCGACTAACACGAATATAAAATCTAAGACTAGTAACTATAAGGTCTATATTTGAGTGACTTAGATATTTTTCTCTTCACCCGCCTGCCTAACTAAGAGCACCCTAGTTCTAGTGTTTTTTAATTAAATTAAGAAATACATACATAAAGAAATTAGAAAGAGACTTGAATATAGACGGGTCGCTTTTTCACTCTTACATAGCTTGATTTATCAGCCTTGAGCACTGACCTGTGTAAGAACCTGGACTGGCCGGCCCTTACTAATGACGACTAATATTTTTGTGTGCCCATTCTTCGTCTTCTTTGCGTGTCGACTCAGGCTTTCATATATGTGAGGACCAAAACTCAGCCACCGATATACCACTAACGGTGGCCTTGTAAAGATCCCCGCGTGTGCAGGTGTAGAGACACGCAGGATGTGTGCCCATTTGAAGCGCTACAATTAAGAGTACTGAGAACTAATTTTAATGTATACTCCAAAAATGTATGTCTATCTTATGGCAATTACTAATTAAGTACCATGAAACTCTCATCTGCCTATAAAGTGGCCAAGCGCCAAAATGGTGACAATCAAACAGGCATGAATTTATTTTGACAGCACCCAGTCCAGGTTAATACAAGTCAGTGGTTTTAAGTTAAAGAGACAGAGAGGGCGCACTACAATACATTCTCTCTCTCTCTCTCTCTCTCTCTCTCTAAACGACAGCGTTGACGAATATAACTCCGTTAATATGAAAGTTCCCATTGCATTTAACAGTCCAAATCAGTGCCAATGTACATAATATCATAAGATATTACATAATTGTATATTTTCCATACGATTGCAAAGGTTCTAACATTGAATAGTTCACTTCAATTCACCAGTTTTAAAGCGGTTTTCTTTTTCGATCTGTCACTGTAGTCACTCGTGAAAAATGACACTATGACGTAGCAGTCTCTGCTTCTGCATAAAATAAAAAAATTATTTAAATGAAACTACTTTTACGGATTATTTCGCGATTTATTAACATTTTATTTAACCTGACGTTTCGAACACTTTACAGCGTTCGTGGTCACAGGTAGACTAAGGTGTTATTCGTCTTTACAATATTTTGAAAAAACTATAAACTACCGTCACTCAGTTAATATTAATTTGTGTTTCTATCTACGCAAAAAGAACATGCCTTAGATAGACCCAACCATTTCATACGATTTGACCAGCCTAAAGTCCTTGCAAGAGAACGACGATTTGTTCCTCGCATGTTACGGGAGGCAATTGAAATTAGAAGACACCCGAATTTCAACAGAGAAGATGGTTGGAAAATACCACCAGCATGGGATCCTGTTTTAACGAAATCCCATGCTAGGCCCCGCACTGCAAGACCTCTAGATACAGTTAGCTCTTTTTGCGTAGATAGGAACACAAATTAATATTAACTGAGTGACGGTAGTTTATAGTTTTTTCAAAATATTGTAAAGACGAATAACACCTTAGTCTACCTGTGACCACGAACGCTGTAAAGTGTTCGAAACGTCAGGTTAAATAAAATGTTAATAAATCGCGAAATAATCCGTAAAAGTAGTTTCATTTAAATGTATCGTGTTCGCGTAAATAAAAGACAACAGTATAAAAAATATAATAAAA
The DNA here is from genome assembly GCA_950371115.1 of Anania fuscalis. Taxonomy (NCBI): domain Eukaryota; kingdom Metazoa; phylum Arthropoda; class Insecta; order Lepidoptera; family Crambidae; genus Anania; species Anania fuscalis. The sequence continues at coordinate 5,315,621 of OX493354.1, forward strand.
TATTTTTTAATATTTTTAAAACCGGCCAAGTGCGAGTCGGACTCGCGCACGAAGGGTTCCGTATCATTATGTATAAAAAAGGCAAAGAAACACGTTTGTTGTATGGGAGCCCCCTTAAATATTTATTGTATTCTGTTTTTACCCGACTGCCAAACGAGGGTTATATTTTTCGAGCGTATGTATGTATGTAAGTATGTCTAATTCTATTTCTTTGGCACGCCGTACAGCCTAAACCGTTTAACGGATATATAAACGGAAGCCTCAGACTGCAAATTGATTCTTTAAATCTTGTTTTCATCTTTTAAGTTCACTTTTTACGCAGTCTGGTTTTTTGATTTTTTAATTAATTAATTTTATTTAGACTTTTTAACAGAAATACATCATCTGTGAAAATTTAAACTCTAACTATCACGGTTAATTTTATGATATACAGCCTGGTGACGAGACTGACAGACGGACAGCGCAGCCTTAGTAATAGGGTCCCGTTTTACCCTTTGGGTACGAAACCCTAAAAATAAAATATTTTTCAATATCTTTAAAAACTTTATTACAAAGTGGAGTGGAGCCTCCATTTAAGCAAAACAAGCCTGTGTTTGGAGTCCCCAAACAACTGTACATGACAGAAACATGGCATACACAATAAGCGTTGACGTAGCGCTGTCGAGGCGTAGCCGGGGCGTGAATGAGGCGCGGCGTTATGTATAAATGAGCGGATCTTAGGCCAAGCCCTTAACAAACAGCCCATCTACGTTTCTTGTGTATATCTCCTTAGAGATGAAGGGTATCGTAAGATACTAAAACCACAGCCAAGATCATAAACTATATTCTTAATAAGGTTTTAACATAATATTTCCGAAAATTAAAATGTTATTTTCACCCTGTATTGCTATGAAACAATAAATAATAACCACTATGTACCTAATATAAATGCAATAGCTAGTCAATAAGAGCCAATCATATCAGAATAATCGAAATGTTATTATACAAGGTGTAACAGAGTTAATGTACGTCCTCTTAAGGGCTGATTCTGGTGCTCAAATACAACTTTTATTATGGGACCAACATCGAAATCGCAAAAAAAAATTGTCTCCCCCATACAACTTGATGTTAGCTGATCGGCGATTTGTATGGGAAGGTGAATTTTTTTTTGCGATTTTGATATTGGTGCCATAGTAGAAGTTGTTGTATTCAAGCACCAGAATCAGCCCCTAAGAGGATGTGCATTAATTCTGTTACACCTTGTATTTTATTCAAATACCATGTTAACCATTGTAATAGGGATTTTTATAGTTAAGTTATTTTAATAGCTGGACAGTTTCCTGGTTTGACTTGTGAAATAATATGTAAGGTGTAAACTTATCAGCTAACTCTTTTCTAGGAGGTGGTTCTACTGCTCAAATAAAACAACGTTTTGTATGAGACCAACATCGAAATCGTAAAAAAATATTTCATTTCTTTATACAAACTGATCTCAGTTGGTCTGCCGTTTTTTATAGAGAAATAGTTTTTTGTTTTGCATTTTGAAGTTGGTCCCATAGAAAAAAATGTTCTATTTAAGCAGTAGAATCATCCCCTAGAAAAGAGTTAACTGATAAGTTTACACCTTATATACTATGCCATCTCGACGTGGATAGCGATTACCTTGCTTCCGATTTCGGTCGATTAATTTTCTGACTATTGGTATTACAGCCCTCCTAGCATGACCAACAAAACACGATATGATATGTTATGTTATAGCGATTCATCGACACACAACTGTCGAAATAGAAACAAATAGCGAGCATAACCGTGACTTCACCGGAACAGACATGCTCGCTGTTTTGATTAAAGTTCAAGATGGGCGGCAATGTATATCATATTTTGACAGTTGGGTGTCGTTATATCCTATCATATCGTGTTTTGTTGGTAATGCTACGGCTGACTCTTAATAAATTTCCTGTAATTTGGAGATTAAATAAATATAAATTAGTAAAATAGATGCATCGATCTTATGTGGCTAGTATTTTAGTTCACGGTTACCGAGTTTCGTCGATAAAATTTACGAATAATGTTGATGTCTGGCTATAATTCAGTTGATAAATTTATATTTGATAAATTACACAGCTTCATTGATAAATTATCGACTCTAATCTTAGCAGTGTTTGTTATATTTGTCGAGACTGCATTCTCAAATTCCCGAATCTTAATCTTGTTAAAAAACAGTTATTAATAATTGTTGCATTATTTGCAGTAATGTTATTAATTGAATTGTATAAATGATTGATCAATAATTCAAATATATACAATCAGCTCAATATACGTGCTTTTGGTAGTGATTTAGCGATCTGATATTTTGTAACATAATTTGTGTGATTACAGAATCAGTTGTAGGTATTATCGTTGAACTACAAAACAAACTTTAAAATGTAAGGAACTAGTCAAAACAAATCCTCCTAACCTAACCTTATACAGGATGTCCCGTAAATAAAGGTCAACCTTGTAACGACATATTCTATACATCATGGTCAACAAATTGTTTTATCACTTTTGCAAATTTGCATGAAAATATATCGACTTCTCATACAAAATTAACAAATTAGTCAATTAGATTTGTTAAGACAGTAAAGAAAAACATATGCATAATTTAAAAAGTGATAGAACAAAAGTTGTTCAATATGATGTATAGAATATGTGGTTAGAAGGTTGACCTTGATTTACGGGACACCCTGTATACACGTTTTCTACAAGTGATGACCTACTACCATGTTACAAGAAAATAATAAATTTCTTATTTCTTACTGTCTTTTGAGTGTCTTGCGGGTTTGTGTATCACAAGAATACTATATCAGTTTCGTTTATACGTGTAATCACACAAAATATACTGTTATTTCAAGACTGGCTAATAATGTAAACAAACTCCTTTTTTTATTTTTTTATTTGAGATGGGCTTACTCTTGACCCCAATCTTGCTCTAGAGCATAGATGGGATCTACGATGGAGCGAAAGAGAGTCAGGTTATATGCACTCGGAAATACAGACGCAGGCAGGGAATTCCAATCTTTAGCTGTGCATTATAAAAGATGATGAGAAGCGCTTAGTGCGGATTATGGGTATATCAACTAAGAACGGATGGTAGCCGGCCGTGCGTCTGGATGTCCGATGGAAGAAAGGTTACGGTGGTATGAGCTCATGCAGCTCATGAGCACACTCTCCGAAGTACAATCTATAGAAGACCGATAGGCAAGCAACTCGTCTCGTCTATTGATTAGTCAAAGTAATTTATTAAATATACCTATATGCCCCCTTACGGGCACTTTCATATTAAATTTTTTTTAAACGGCCTCCAATATTGCGTGAAAGCGAGCACACATTCCGCCAGTGTCGAGTCAGGTGTTGCGACACGATTAAGAAATTACAAAAAAAAAATAGTCAATTGCCAAGTAAACTAATGGAATACTTACTATATAAATTGAGATTCTTAGGAGGTTAGAAGAGAAGTTTTACCTTATTAGCATTCCCGAATACTTGAGTCTTTATACCAATGCCTTGTAAAAATGGACTGGCTTTCTCATACAAATGACAGCTATTTTTGTGTCACGCCCATTTGAAGCGACACATGCGAAAGTACCGAGAACTATTTTTTTAAAATGTAAACTGCATTTGATAATATTTCCAATTTACTTGTAGGTAACGGTCACATCTGCATACAGCGCCAAAATAAATCAAATATACAATAAAAACAAACAGTACACAGAAAAAAATACATTTCGAATGGTACAATTTAGGCGGTCTTGTCGCTAGAAGCGATCTTTTCCAGACAACCTTCAGGTTGAGGACAGTTTAGTAAAAGTTCAGAGGGGGTGAATAAATATTAGTTGTACTTATGTAAGATATTGTTACTCCATTATGTAAATATTTTGTTTACATTATGCGTCAGTATTATATTCTAAACGGACCACAGACGCAGTGCCATATCATGTTATAGTATTGTTACATTTGAAATAAAACGCAGTTTTGGAAATAAATAGCATTTTATTTTAAAACCTTTCACCATTAGTATAGAATTGATTAGTTTTGGACGGTACAATGATAAGTTAGTAAAATATTTTATTAAAGCTAGTTACAATGTTTCATTTTCACTTGTTTTGGCGTAAACTGAACCTTATAATCAAGAGAATAAGACCATTAATTGGAGTCCTTATTAAACCTGCACCAATTAAAAATCATACAGAACATATTGTTTAACCTCCTTATAAAATAATTTATAAAGCATTTAGAATAAAATTTAAAGATTCAAGCTTTGAGGCGTGTGCATTTCAGTTGACCCTGCCGCCATCTTGCTTTAAGACCCGCCCACACATCGATAAAAACAAAAACCATAGAGTAATTTAAATATTTCCGAATATTATTTTTGTACATGGTTTTGGATTTTATCCTGACTTGAAAGGTCAATGTCAACTGGAATTTTGGAACCTATTTTTATTGGTCGAATGTCACATTTGACTATTATTATTGATCAAAAGTCACATTCGACTATTGTTATTGATCAAATATCACATTCGACTTTTATTATTAATCAAATATCGCACTCGACTATTAGTATTGATCAAATGTCACATTCGACTATTAGTATTGATCAAATGTCACATTCGACTATTATTATGATCAAATATCGCACTCGACTATTAGTATTGATCAAATGTCACATTCGACTATTATTATTGATTAAATATCGCACTCGACTATTAGTATTGATCAAATGTCACACTCGACTATTAGTATTGATCAAATGTCACACTCGACTATTATTATTGTTCAAATATCACATTCGACTATTATTTTTAATAAAAATTGGCAACTTTTATCACAAACAATGATTAAAAGTGTCAATAATAAAAGCCTAATGAGATTGATCAAACAAATATCACTTTTGACTGTTATTATTGGGCAATCGTCACTTTTGACTATTCCTACTGAAAGTTAGTTCCACAAAAGCAGTTACAAGTATTATTAATTTGTGTTAATATTAATAGTAATCGGGGACGGGCGCGCACGCTATTTTGACGAAGTCTTCATACCGGACCGTGCCGTTGTTGGACACGTTCGCTTCGCGGAATATGTTGTCCACCTGCGAAAGGGCCTCAGTTAAAAACAGTGACCAGTTAATTTATGGCTAAAATATTATGTAAGCGGCTTCTTAGAATATTTTTATCTAAAAATACGAATCCCGGGATTGAAACAAAACTAATCAGATGTCCATGTCAGTGATCCACTGCTGAACATAGGCCTCCTCCAGTGACTTCTGTCATCGGGGGGTTGTTGCCATACTCGCCACGCTTGGCAGGCGGGTTGGCGAGCGCAGTTTTTGTATTATTTCGCGCAGACGCTGCTCGCCCTCGTGCTACAGGAATTAGTCGCCTCTTACGACACGCCTCCTGTTGGCGGTGGGGAAGTGTATTCTTTACGGCCGTCCCCACACGGCACTCATTTTATTTACTCTACGTTAAAATTTTACTCCCCATTAAAATATGTCTGTTTGTATGGTGTATGGGAATGGGTCTTAAGAATCTTACTAATATCAGAGGTTGGTCACTCAAGACAAAATTAGTACAGTGGGGTAAGAATATAGTGGCAGAGTGGATGTGACTGGTGTGTCTGCAGGTATTGTGCTATGTACAACTAGCGGCGCGGATGTTGAGCGCTAGGCGAAAGATGCGCAGAAGACCAATACGATTACGTGATTGGCTAGTCGCACGACGTCTGTACCGCCGCCCGTAATTGGTTGTTAGCTCCGCGCGCACGCGTCTCTGATACGGTGATCGTCTCGTAAGATGCGCAAAGCGATCCCCACTCTTTGCTCCAGCGCTCGACATCGGCGCCGAGGATTGTATAGTAAGAAGAAAGTCACCTCTCTAGCAGATAGGCCTTCGCCCCAGTTTTGTAACAAGATGCGGAGCTGCCTCGCTGGGATGATGCCCTTCTTGTCTCCGTCACCCGCTTTGAATGCATTCACTACCTGCAATAAAAAAAAACAAGTCTATACAAAAAAAATCGGCCAAGTGCGAGTCGGACTCGCGCTCGAAGGGTTCCGTACCATTATTTATAAATACGGCAAACAGATCACGTTTGTTGTATGGAAGGACCCTTAAATATATTTTTTTCTGTTTTTAGTATTTGTTGTTATAGCGGCAACAGAAATACATCATCTGTGAAAATTTTAACTGTCTAACTATCATGGTTCATGAGATACAGCCTGGTGACAGACGGACAGACAGACAGACGGACAACGGAGCCTTAGTAATAGGGTCCCGTTTTACCCTTTGGGTATTTTTACGACGACCTCAGTGGTGTAACTTTAATATTTGGGTTCACATTCCAGTTTATTATAAAACGTGAATTCGAGGTAAATAGACAGCAGGCTGTACATGTAATATACAGGATGACCCTGAATATGTCGATCAAATTGTAATGTAAGATTCCTTAGGTAAGGAACCTAACCTTTCAAATGTGCTACATGAAAAAATATGACATGTGTAAAAAAAACAAAGTTTGTAAAAAAGTACGACTTTTTTCTAACTTTCAACTACAGGTGCTTTGTTTATAGCAATTTTTTTTTACTATTATTATTCGTGAAGGATTGAATCATCAAATTACAAACGATTTCGTACTTTTTGTGTTTTATTTTTATTTTTACAGTAGTCATTATTTTGTACCTGAACCTGTATACATATAAAACCCTGCATCAGTGTGAATTAATTAGTTTAGGTAAAAAAAAAACGATTTTTTTTTTTAATATATGTACTAGCTGCAGCAAAACATTATTTGTGTAATATAGTAAATGTTGTGATGAAATAAATAATCCTGAGGACCTGGAAGTTAATTTAGAAAGGAATAAAATATCCATATTATTTTTTCATGCTGGAAAAATTTAAAAAAGCTTTGCAGGGTATATTTTTATGTATTTACCTCACTCGGTAGGTTTTCAGCTCTGGAGTGAATATGCATGACCTCCAGAAAGTCTGCGAAAGACATCTTCCCTCCTTTACCTTTTAAGTAACCTGAAATTAGTAAAAAGCGCGATCATTATTAGGTACAAAATGCTACCTTTATGCCTGACGTTTCAACTGGGTTACACAATTATGATCGTGTTAATTCCCGTTTCATTGAGTTTAAATTATAAAACGCAAGTTTAAAAGTATGTATACATACAGGGTGTAAAAAAAAAGCTTAACGAAGCCTTAAACCACGAATTCTATACATAAAACCAAGTAGAATGCAAAAAAAATATTATTTATTATTATTATTATATTATATATTAATTTTTGGGTATTAAAAAAAATAACTTATTTCTAACCCGCAATGTATAGCGCGCACGCCACAGACTATGCCTGTGTGTGAAAGTGGATCATGTTTCTTTGTAAAAAAAGTTTAGTATTATCAAACAGAAGTAATTTTGTAAAAATCTTTGAAAAAATTTTTTAACTTTGACTGTCAATAACTCAGTAACCTGTCATTTCCCAGGTATAGTGTAAAAGAAAAAAATGATCGTAATAATACGTGGAATATGTGTTCGGCGTCGTTAAGCCTTTTTTTACACCCGATATATTTAAATAAAATTGTACACAACAAGGCATCAGAGAAAGAAAACAACAATTTTTATAGTGTTGCAGTAATAAAGCTATAAAATACGGAGTAATTGTTGAATTTAATTTAATTTAGTTTCTTAGTGATGAACATTAAATGTTATTTAATAAAAGTTACCCGTCAACTCCTGTATAGTAGGACTCATGCCGAGAGACCTCATCACAACTGTCAACTCATCCAGTGATGTGATCTGGCCCGACCTGGCGAATAGGTAGAAGCATTCACGGAACTCTGAAAGGAACACTTGAAAGGTTAAAACTAGACAGCACTACAATGAAAATTTTTTATTTTCTATTGTTTTGGGTTTGGGTATGCTGTTACCATCATTGTTTCTAATTAGAAGAGGTACAGTTTGAAAGTGGTGTTGTTTATGTTGGTGTTTGGTTTAAGAACTTTATTTTCTCAAAAGAATTACAGGTAATTCACTTTCTGAGAAATTACGATTATAACAATAAAACACAAACATAATGAGCGTACAACAAGAATTACAACATTTCCAACTAAAGTGTTGTTGAGAACAAAAATAATGTCGGGTACACAGCAAAAACAAGCGAGCCAAGACATGAACGACATGCATCAGTCAACCACGGATGTAGTGCGCACCGAATGCGTACACTGGATACTGGATGCGGCATATTTGCCAACTTTATATTTTATTGTATGGTTTTCTTTGTTTTATATTTATTTATTTATTTTATTTATGGGTTGAGTTAGTATTTGTGTTTAAGAGTACTGTGGTGTACTTTCAAAAATGGAAAAAATATACTATATATTCTGTAAATCCAATGGTGGCTGTATGATGAGTATTTAAGAAACATGTAAAACTGAATTTTTGAGAGCTGTTGATTTTGTTGTTATAATAAAATAAAATATGTAGGTACTGTCTTTTTTTAAGGTGCCAAACTCGAATTCTACACTTATCTTCACAACGGATGTGTACTTTAATACTCATGACGATATTTGATTTCTTTTAATAGTCTTCTTCTTCTTCTTTTGGATTATGGCGATGAACTAATGTTTTGACTTTTGTCGTACACGATAGAAAGTAGATCATACAGAATAGATAACATACCATCAATGTCTTGCTCTTTGAAGTAACGCGCCTGAAAATAAGTAATTACAACATATTATTATCTGTAACAAGATAAATAACCATAGAACCTCCAATTTAATTCATAATTACCATTTTATTCAAGAAAAAGAAAGCATCAAGACAACAACAAAGTTGAAAAATGTTGGAAGTGTTGGAACCATAAATGATGTTTACTTCCTAATCATAGACGTAGTAATCTTTCTGATATTACAGTACGATTTTGCGCAATTCTAAACCAATATTTCAAATATTACATAAAATTACCATACAAGAACACAAACTGACAACGTTTTGACAAGAAGTGCTACCAACATGTAGACGTGGACGACATCAGATTGTTTTCTTTTACCGAATTGAAATATCCTCCGGACTCCGGAGGCTATCCTATGCTCAATCCTCCCAGAAATTGTAGATTCTGAGGTTAAAAAACTAAAAAAATTGTCTGTGTCCCTGATTAATGAAAGATGGCCAATCAGCTGACAACTGCGAAAGAATATTTTTCCATGGCAAATTAACGAAATTGAGTGATTTGTTACATAAAACCATTTCAGTCGATACTTTCCGTGTAAAGTGTGTTTAACGCTGTTACGGCTGCATTTCGGTGTGATGGCTTTCTTGTATTGCCGAAAGTAAGTCATGCAATTTCATTGTCAAGTGTTATCTAATTTTACCTGTGAAATTCAAGGGTGAGCCTAAAATACAAGCTTGTTTGAGTTTGACTAGAACAGCATATTAGTGCGTCTTTATCTCTAAGGTATGGCTTCAGGAGTAATTTTGTAGTTGGCACAGTTATTATTAAAAGTTGCTCATATGTATGTACAATAAAAATACATGCTATATTAATACCAATAAATACGAATTCTACTCTTGTTTTTCTATTTATATGCAAATAACCTGTGAACAATGTTTACTAGGACGACATTGGACAAGTTACACAGGTTTATGATTTCCTTTTTTTCTTACTACTTGGAAAACAAAGTACCTACTATTTAAATGTCGGTGTTTGCACCTACTATAATTTATTACTGTATCTTAAAAGAAGATCCCATTCATGTACAAACTTTTACTTCTTTCCATCGAACATCTATTTTTGTGTGTATCTTTTCTACACACTCATTAAAATATTCATTTATCAATGGCAAGAAGCAATTTGTATGTCAAATGCTTTCATTTGGGAGTCACCAGTAATACCCTTAACATTCAAGGCATTCAAAAATAATTACTTTATTCAGACATCAGTTGCATTATATTATAAACAATTATTTGTTGACATACATACATGCAAAGGTGTTGAATAACTTATTTAATCCTCTCGCTCAGTTTACGCACACATGTGTCATGGGTCCATTGGTATTCAATTGTTATCTTTTTTGTAAAGATTAACCCATATGTTATTCTTTACATAGTATAAAATAAAATCGCTTCCGCTGTTCGCTTAGATCTTTTAAACTACTTAACGGATTTTAATGCAGTTTCGTGCAGCAGCTGAGTGATTTAAGACGAAGTTTTATATGTATAATACATTATTAATAAACTAAAGACCACGCAAATTTTTAATTAATCAAATAAATTTGACTTATTAAAAAAACATTAAATGTGTGCAAATAGAAAGAATTAACCAGTAGCCATTGAAAAGTACGACTGCCTGGCCTTCATAAGATCATCACAATGGTGTTGTATTGTCATATTTATGTCACCTACTTACAAAGGCCTAGTTCTCAATTGCGCTAAAAGCACTATTAGCATGAGTCCATATAAATGTAGCAAGCTTAAGAGGCAGTGGGCTGGCTGCGTCTGTCGCAGAACCAATGAAAGGTGGACTAAACGGGTTCTCGAGTGGAGACCACGCCTAGGCAAATGTAGTGTAGGACACCCCCCAGCTCGATGGACCGACGACCTTAGGAAGATGCTGGCAGTGGATAAATAAAAAAAGCGGGATTTCGTGCTCTTTGGCGCTCTTTGGGGGAGGCCTACGTCCAGCAGTGGACTGCAATAGGCTGAGAGATGATATAAATGATAGATAGGGAAAAAACGCAATTTGTGTAATATTTGTATCTATTATATTTGGTTACAAGCTAAGAAACCGGTAGCCCGTAGCTGTAGCCCGGTGGACTACAAATTCATTGATTGAACAATCAAGAAGCAGTTTTGACAACTTCAATTATTGACTCTTGACTGAAGCTTTGTAGTCCACCGGGCTACAATGCTTGGCTGATACATTTAGTTCAGGATGTTTTCTCTAGTACGCTAGTACATTATACCTCAAAGGTCTGAATAAACTTATTTTGTACTAGCTGTGCCCGCAACTTCGTTTGCGTGGACTGCAGGATGATTGCCTTACTATTGCCATATCAAGCAACACTGTGGACTGCGTAAAGCACTATTTATTAAGAAAAGAGCCTTTTATTAAGACTAAACAGTTATTTTATGAGTCAGTGACAGCTATGGAGTGTTGAAATGTATTATTCTCACTGACTCCAAATAGTACTAATTAGGTATGTTTTAGTCAATACAATTTGCTTGCGTTTTAGTTTAATTTTGAAGTCGGATTAAGTTTCTATTCTCAATAAAGTTTGTTGTGAAAGTGTTTCTGTGTACACAGGACCATTAATTACTCTTATCAATCTTACAATGAAGTTGTAATAAACAATGTTATCTTTTACAATATACAGTTTATACATTATCTACTTCCAAAATTACTGATGTAACTAGATAGTACAAATTCTATCTGGTCTTATGGTTCATGAACCGGTCTAACAAACTGTCTAGGGTAGTGGTTTTCATTCTGGACTGGACTATAATGCCTTGCGCTTACAGGTTCAAATTCCAGTACTATTTGTGTGATAAGCACGAATACTTTGTATCTAATTTATGGCTGTTTATTGTATATTTACATAAATTATTTATTGGCAAAATGCAAGCTTTGCTTAATAAGGGCCTAGATAATTGGTAAAATTGCAGTAATAATTAATAATATTATGTTTTCCCTAATACGGTGTTTTTTGTTTGTTTCAGTAACACCAAAAACGAAGAGACTCAACTCTAAAATAAAACAAAAAAAAAACATGGAAGAACCCCTCAAGAAATCAAATAATAAAACATATTTGGGTCACTTCAAAATATCTTAGAAATAAAAGAGATAATAAAAAAATCTGTAGAATAGTCTAGTTGTGTTTTGTGCTAATATAAATAAAAATAGTAAATATTTATTTTCGTTACTATGAAATCGTGAATTTTATGTTACTTTGATTCCATTTTATTTGTATTTAATACAAAGTTTAACTAAATACGGGCTGTTTTTAGTGGTAGTGTTATACTAATAATACAAGTTACCAAAGAGATTGTATATAAATATTATTATTTAAAGCAAATGATATACATAATACACATACGTAGATGTTGTTAAGTCTATGGAACACTAGTAAAAAGATAGAAGACAAGGATAGAAATAGCTGTGACAGTAAGAGTGAGCGAGAAGTGAATAGAATGGCAGCAACAATGGTGGAGACTCCACCTCCTCAACTAATTACGACTATTGAATGGGGGATGATGGATAAAAGCAAGTTTTTTCCGTTGTACACACTAAGCAGCTTTACAGGTAATTATTATCACACTTTTATTGGTTACTATGGTACATTAGTATAATTTGCAGAACTACTTAATATTTTCTAACTAATATATAATAATAATAGTGATGTAACAGACTTCTATTTCTGTTTCTGCAAATGCGGAAGTACCGCACGCGTTTTAACGTTCTATTCTGGAGACGTATTTTTGAAGCATTCGAAATGAATTTTGAATTCGAACACGAATACGATTCGTGTGCGAATTCTATTTCTATCACTCCCGATTTTACGCATTTTTGAGTCACTCAAATTCTGTGTTGCTATTATGGTAAAATCTTTAACTATTTTCGTTTTACGCAGAAAATATTTAAAACCGGAATGCAAAAACTTATTGATTTTAAAAACCGGCAATGAATCGCATGGAACGGAACAAAAAAAAAAGGTTTTTAATCTGTAAACCATATGTTTACTTGTTAAAGTCATACTTCTAAATTTTCTACTAGTAGAATCGAAATACGAGTGGGTCGGACCACTCGTTGCAGAATTCGCAGAATGAATTTTCAAAAATAGCGATTTTAGTCATTCGCATGCGAATCTTGCCATTTCGTATTCGAATTGGAATTCGCATGATTCAAAAATACGTCTCCTGTTCTATTTCTGCAACTTTTTTAACGACTATTTAGTCGGATGTTTGTTGATGTGAAAACTCAGGGGGGAGAAGATAGTTGAAAAGAAGTTATCCTAATTCTGATGAGAACCCTGAATGTAAGCTTATTGTAAAAAAATAACCGATGTATTTTAAAAATCGGTTTTTTAATTTACGAAAATAAATATACTCGGATTCTCAATTCGAGTGTAAATAAACACACTCGAATTCTCAATAACCTTCGCCTCAGCCTTTTTTCGTAAAAATAAATTAAACTGTCTATGTGAAAAGCAACGAATAGAGTACAATCTAATTTTATATGTCTGTTGATACATGTCTTGAAGATAATCCAAGATAAAAAATGGTTTATCAGATAATCAATAAACACGTAGTAAATTATTACGCATGTTGCCCTTGCATTACATACATTACAACCACAATAAATATTTTATATGACACTAGACTAGTTATGGCATGGGGCTTCATCTGCGTTATATTTTATTTGATTAAAATGAAAGAACTGATTAAAATAACTTGATAAAAGACAAGGATTGAGTGATATGTTCACTCACATAGTGAATTAGTGAACATGTTTAATTAATATTAAAAAAATATTTTTTAAACCTAAAAAAATATCCTCAGACGTAATAAAATATAAATAATCTATATCATCATCCTCTTTATCCATCATCCTCAACCCACCCCCAATTATTTCTAGATTGGCTGGTGATATTTACCTGACAATAAACAATTACGATTTACGATGTGATGTTGTCCGATATTTATTCTAACATTTCATTAATTTTCAAGTTTCTGTAATACATATTTGTAGTCCCGTCGTTGTTTCTGATGTCTATAACACGTGCTCTAGCTACTTACCTTTGAATCAGAGCAATGTATGTGATGTTTTCCAATATATTTATTTATATTTTCAGTAAGATGCGCCCTCTACCCTCTCACGTTAGTGAAAACCCAGATCCAAGTCCAGAGGAAGAAAGAGGCGTACAGCGGGGTCCTGGATGCAATCTCGAAGATATACAGGAACGAGGGCATCTCTGGACTCTACAGAGGCTTCTGGATATCTAGTGTGAGTTATTATTAACACTTTAAGGTGTGTAGGCAACGATGGAAGTCCCATCATGGCACAGGTTCTGGAATGGAGGCCACGTACCGGCAAGCGCAGCCTAGGACGTCCACACACTATAGACGACCTGGAAAGTTTGCTGGAAGCCGCAGGATGCAGGCCGCTTCCAATCGGACAATCTGAAATACACTGGAGAAGGCCTATGTTTAGCAGTGGACGTTCTACATGCTACAATGAAATGACGATGATGAATGATGAAAGTGGGTACTGACTAGCATTACGAAGTGTAGTGTAACATACAAAGCAAGCATTTGCGTCAGCAACCATTGATTCTAGGTACTTCAGGCCCATGATTTTTTTTAGTTTTGTTTCGAATCTGAAGCAAGGGTTAAGCAAATAGTTCAAAAATCAAAATTATTTATTTGTAAAAAATAAAGATCGGTACATGGCTTCTAAAATACATTGTTATTCTTATGAATGTAAAAAACATTAAAACCTACTGACTGCAAAGAACAGCTTCCAAAATCCATCGCCACAACGTTACGATAGCAACATTACAGTTCGATACAAGCATGTTATACTTGAAAGATTTAGTCAGTTCTGCTAACGTCTCGGTAGCTTAGTTGGAAAAGCACTCGCCCGGTAACGATGGTCGTGGGTTCGGGTCCCACCTGAGGCGGTCGATTTTTTTCAAGTTAAAAGTCTTATGTTACATGGATTTTAGTACACGGCTTACATTACGTTCCATAACGCCATTCAGTTTCAACCTTTAGATGTTTGTGAAGTCATATAACTGACCATGTAAATTATTCAGTTTCAGATAATCTCAGGAGTATTCTATATCACAACGTACGAGGGCGTTAGACATGAGTTAGGGAAATACGACTTCGGCCCAAAAGCAAAGGTAAATATTTTTTAACGCATTATATTTGCTTTTTAGCGTTCCGTACCCAAAGGGTAAAACGTGATCTTATAACTACGTCTCCGCTGTCCGTCTGTCTGTCTGTATGTCACCAGGCTGTATCTCATGAACCGTGATAGTTAGACAGTTGAATTTTTTACAGATAATGTATTTCTGTTGCTATAACAACAAATACTAAAAAAAACAGAATAAAATAAATATTTAAGGGGGCTCCATAATGGTACGGAACCCTTTGTGCGCTTACTCGCTCTTGGCCGGTTTTTGTAATATAGCTATGTGACAGACAACCTGGTACAGGTTGCATGTAGGAAGCCGCTGGATGCAGGCCGCTTCCAACCGGCCGATCTGGAAGTCACTGGGGGAGGCCTATGTTCAGCAGTGGACGTCCGTCGGCTGAAATGATGATGATAAAACACTATGTTATCAAATTTTAGGAGTCGAGTGTGACCTGCTAACTTATACACTGTCCTGAAATAAATATAGACAGGCTTTCTCATACATCTGACAGCTGTTTATGGGCATACAAAATAGCTTTAACTAAACCTTAGTGTTAGATGTAATTAAGCTGCCTAAGGCCTCATATTAAGCTTCACAACTAGTATCAAGCGATATTAGCCACTAGAACTAATTTATTACGTGTCTTGAGAATTTTAAACTATACTATAGTCTTAAAATGTTGTATATTTTTCAGTCGTTCATAGGCGGTGGGTGTGCCTCAATAGTGGGACAGACAATCATCGTTCCGTTTGACGTGCTGAGTCAGCATCTCATGGTCCTGGGGCTCGTGAAGAGCAGAGCTGGCGGCAGTAAAAACCCTGTAAGTGTCAATGTAATTGCTCGCTGATAACTATTGAAGGGGACTGGTTCTAGTGTGGCAAACATCTGACAGACTGACATAAATAGGTTGTCTGTAAAGTCGGTTTACGGACGATAATTTTTTCGTGATAACGTCATAAGAAAACATTGATGCTACTTGGACGCATCGGCCGATGGAGTGGGAGAGAGATAGTTGCGTCACAAGCCGAACGCTTAGACCGATCGTGCCTCTCTTATTCTGCGCCCGCGCTTGCACACTCGGCTCAGGGGGAACGTGACACTTTTTTGTGCTTGCCGCCGGCGTTTATCGATTTATAAGACGTCACATTAAAAAATGGTTGTTTAGTTGTGACCTTGAAGTGGAAGATGCAACGGAGATAGAGATACTATGATAACAACATTACAAATTCAATTGTAACTGATCAGCTGGTATAAGTTGTATCGTTTTTTTATAGATTTCTATGGAGTAAAAGTTATTGTATTTGAAAGAAAACGCATTGTTTCAGCCGAGGCCGTCTTTTTGGAGAAATGTCTCTCCGAAAAGTTAATTCACTCTAGGCCTATATTGCTTGCTATTATAAGTACGTTTAGAATTGTTCTTTAACGTATTTAATTCAATTCATTTATTCAATGTCAACAATGGACCAATTAATTACACAATACAATAAAAAAATAATGAAATTAACAAATTTTAAAAAGTATCTTAACATTAGCCCGCCCGTACATGTACCATGTCACAGATATACATGTATTGACTTGACAATTTATTGCTAGTTATACGCACTCTACGTCGTATGTCTTCATTTTTCCAGAAAATAAACCCTCTTGGTCTAGACCTAGACAAGCGCTTCAGTAAAACGGAATTAGCAAAAGAAGTGTTCATACGAGTGTACCGGCTCAACGGCGTGGCGGGATACTACCGCGGGTACGCGGCTTCGCTCGCCGCGTACGTGCCCAACTCGGCGCTGTGGTGGACCCTGTATACTACGTATCAAGGTAAAAAAATCAATTACTACCATTTTCTACCAATATGGTAGATTTTGTTTTAGTATTATTTATTTTATATAACTGTATAACTTTTTGACGACCTTAAGAAGATGGCTGGCAGTGGATGGATGAAAAAAGCGGGAGATCGTGCTCTTTGGCGCTCTTTGGGGAAGGCCTACGTCCAGCAGTGGACTGCAATAGGTAGAGATGAATGAATGAATGAATAACTTTTAGGGCTTGTTTCACATTGTACTCATCAGTTTTGCATTAGTTCTGAAAAAGCTATATTTAATTTTTGTTTTAAGCAATTCCATGCAAGGTTTAATTGAAGATAAATAACACTTAAAAAAAGTTTTTTTTTTTAACTTGACACTTTCAACACGACTTTTGACACGATTTTCAAGCACTTCTATCCTCTACATATTTTTATCTTTAACATAACTTTATCCGTGCATTGTGAAATAGGCCAAATTGCCTACTTTGCAAATTTTGTAGAATCCATATTACAATTTTTAAAAACCAACTTGCCAATCCGATACTTGAACCCAGATCTCTTACTGAGCGCGCAAATTAAGCTACATACAGGGAACTTACACCGACCGGACGAAAATGGCATTCCTAAATGATTTCTACTACTAAAGCCATATAGGAAATGCAGCAAGCATTATTTCGATATTGCTACAACGAAATTATAAATGTTAATAATGTTGTGAACCAAAGTAAAAGAAACTCCTTTAAAATCAGTTAATAATTAAAATATGAAATAAAAGAAAATGTACAAGATTTCGCAACCATTTCGCCTCAAGATGGCAGCCAACAGCCCCGTTGCTAGGCTAAAGTCTATAGACAATAAGCCTAGCAACTGGGCTGCCAGATCTGTCGCCAACACAAAGCTTGTGTTTTAGTGATGCAACTGACATCCGCTTCTTACCCCAAAGGAACACGTTATTCGCATAATAATCCAATTCGACTTACGTTGTGGGCTTAAGAGTTACCGAACAAAATGGCGTCCATCTAACAGCTGTTATTTATATTGTTTCAGACGAACTCCTCAGAATAAGCCCGTCGTGGGTGTCCCATCTACTGATCCAGTGTGTAGCGGGCACGCTCGGCGGGTTCACCACTACAGTGCTCACCAATCCGTTAGACATCGTACGCGCTAGGCTACAGGTGAGGAAACCATCTGGAACTGTTGCTAAATAACAAAAAGTAGTTTATAGAAAAACTACCACATTCTACCATTTTGGTAGTTTTTGTTTTAGCCTTAGAATATTAGTACAGCTGGTTGGTAAATAGTGGCCTATTTACCAATGCGTGCGCGTAGTGTTTTAAAAAACTACTATTTTCTGCCATTATAGTTATTTTGTTTTTACTTTAATTATTATTAAACTTTCGCGTTGCATAATTTAAACTCAATGAAACGGGAATTAACGCGATCATAATTTAGGTACAAAATGTTACCTCTTTTGCCTGACGTTTGATCGGGTTACACCGAACGTCACAGCCCACAGGGTCACAGGCTGACTGGAACATCTGTACCTAAATTATGATCGCGTTAATTTCCGTTTCATTTAGTTCACTTTAATTATGATGGGGTCTATCTGCAAAATGACTCTGAAAAATTGACAATTCTTTTGGAAGTTCACTGCTGAACTTAAGCTATTCTTAAATTATTATATTAATACACACACCGGCATATTTAGCGGAACATAAAAAAAAGGTGATCAGTATCATATAATATATATAATATAATATAGTTGCTGGCTGGTTTATACGTTATTTAATTTAAAAAGCAATAATTTCAAATTAAGCAATTGCAGCATCACATTTTATGCAATTGTTTTAATTTTATTCAAATACACCTTATCTGGAGCGAACTTCGAGTATTTCTTCCTTCTGAGTTTGATTTAAAATTTCATTGAAATACTGTTTATTGTTAGTTTTTTTTTAATAACGCATCTTTTTGGAGTTGAGGACTGAATTATGCCTGACTTAGCCCCAACGGAGATTGCCAGGGCACTCGAAATGCGAAGAAATGGTCAAACCTACAGAGTGATATCCAGAGATCTTCGTCGACCAGTTTCAACGATCCATCGCAGTATCCAACGGTTCAGGGAGACCGGTACTTATGTGAGAAGAGCAGGACAAGGCAGAAAAAGACGCACTTCGAGTAGGGATGATCGTTTCATTCGGCTTCGTGTACGTAGGAACCCCCGTTTGACGGCCGTCCAAGCCCGACATGAGTTAGAAGCAGTGCGGGGTGTAACCGTAAGTGAGCGTACGGTACGAAGAAGGTTTGAAGAAGCTGGTTTGGGTTCATTTGTGCCCGCAAAGGCTCCAAGGCTCGAAGTAAATCATCGTAGAAACAGGTTCACTTTTGCTCAGGAACATCGAATTTGTAACGCGAACCAATGGAGTAAGGTATTGTTTAGTGATGAGTGCAGAATTCTCTTAAATCAAATTGACGGCAGGCAAAGAATATACAGACGCAAAGGAGAACGATACATTCAGACAAATTTTGAAACTACAGTTGCATACGGTGGTGGAACAATAATGGTTTGGGCGGGCATTTGTTTGGGAGCTCGCACAGACTTGGTAGTGATTGACAGAGGGAGTCTGACTGCAGACCGCTATATCAGAGAAGTTTTAGAAGAAAATGTCGTACCGTGTTCCCCATATATCGGTGACGATTTTGTTTTTATGCAGGATAATGCTCGGCCGCATACCGCTCGGGTAACTCAAGCATATCTTAATGATATGAATATCACTGTTATGGAGTGGCTGGCGAGATCACCGGATATGAACCCAATAGAGCACGTTTGGGACTTGCTGAAAAGAAAAGTTAAGTCCAGAATTCCAGCTCCTGCCAACGTGGGTGAACTGCGAATCGCCGTAGTTGAGGAATGGCGGAAACTTTAATAAGAGCACGTGGAGGAAATACGCGATATTAATCACCACTTTTCTAATTTAATAAATTGTTCTTTAATATCAATTTTCACTTTTCCCGGTTACATAAAAAGTTCAAAAATGTACCATTTTTCACAAAAAGCCCTTACTCGCAAAATGTGTTTTAATGTGATCTCATTTTAATTAAAACAAATGAAACTTTAAATAACAAAAGAAGTGTAGTGAGTAGATTTTAAAATAAAACCATATTTTTTTTAATTATGGACTTTTTTTTGTGTTCCGCTAAATATGCCGGTGTGTGTAGTTACATTTTATTATTATTGGTTAATTTACACGTTTCATTTATATTCTAGGTGGAAGGCGTGAGCACGATGCGGCAAGTGGTGAGAGACCTCTGGCAAGAAGAAGGCCTAATGGGCCTCTACCTCAAAGGCTTGTCTGCGCGACTAGTGCAATCTGCCTGCTTCTCCTTCAGTATAATCCTCGGCTACGAGAGCATCAAGCGGGTGGCCGTCAGCGACGAGTACAGGCCGCGGGTGCGCTGGTGATCGAAATATACATGAAAAAACAATATTGGGTTTTATTTACAAAACTACCATTTTCTACCATTATGGTAGATTTTAACCCTAGTTGAATATGACATTTAAAATACTATTTATAGTTTAGTTGTTGCTGTAAAAACACTTAAATGAGAGTCTACTAATTTCTACCATCATGGTAGTTTTTTTATTTTAGTTAAACTTCTCGTTAAACTAGTTATTGCCGTTTATAGAACTAAAAATAAGATTCTACCACTATAGTAGTTTTTATTAACACAAGGCTGGAATAAAACTACTCTTAAAGTCATGACAGCTGTTAAATTGATTTGTAAAATTATTAGATAAGACAACAAAGACTAATGGCAAGTACACAGTCTAGGTCTCTATTTCAAAGGCTTGTCTGCGCGACTAGTGCAATCCGCCTGTTTCTCCTTGAGTATAATCCTCGGCTACAAGAGTATCAAGCGGGTGGCCGACAGCGACGAGTACAGGCCGCGAGCGCGCTGGTGATCGCAATACAAATGAGAAAACTATTTTGGTTTATTTACAAAAACTACCATTTTCTACCATCATGCTAGTTTTTATTTTTCAAGTATGACAGTTACCCGTTTTACTGGGTTTATCGCGTCTGTGCAACACCTGACTCGACACTGGCGGAATGTGTGCTCGCTTTCACACAATATTGGAGGAAAAAAACCATTCCAATCAAACAAATTAATGATCATACAAAGAGTGTTCTTTGATCGTCATTTAACGGCCCTCTCTTTGCCAGAATGTTTTTATAGTTACTTCATCATCATCATCATCATTTCAGCCACACCATACAGGACGTCCGCTGCTGAACATAGGCACATAGTTGCATAGAGCAGACAAAATACCTACTTCTACTCTTACAAGTTTTAATTCGTAAATAAATATTGAACATCATCACATACTTTGCTGAGTTTGCTCTGATACTAAAGTAAATAAAGCACTTGTGTTGTATTATAAAAATCAGAAACAACGATTACGACGATACCACAACACCCAGGCCCGAGCTAATGTAGAATAATTCGTTTTCTACATTGACCCGACCGGGAATCGAACCCGGAACCTCAGAGATAACGAGGCCAAGTCCAGCGTGTGCGACTCTCAAAAAATATATTGTAGAAAAGTAATGTTGATCCTCATGTCATCATGACTCATGCATGATGACAAATGTTTAGGTAGACTTCATGTCTATCTATCTTTATGCATAATTGTTTTATCTTTATCCCTGCATCCGTGTGCAATTAGGTATTATGCATACAAACATAAATAATTTTAGTTATGTAGGTAAGTATATTACCAAAAACGTATATATATACTCTTTAGATTACAGATAGGTAAGTAATATGTTTTTATGATAATAAATCCACCAATTCTGAACCGAATTTCAAAATTATTTTTATATTCGAAAGCACATTCAAGTTGGTCCCATTATCACCAAGTTAAAATCTGAAGATAGGATCCTTGGGAAATCGAGGGCAACCCTCAAATTTTATAGGCATACATAATGTTTTTTATATATATATTTCCTAACGCAATGCAGATATTTAAGTCTGGTAATCATCATTTTATGTTGCTGAGCTGATGATAAAAGTCACAGAACTCTTTATAAGGAGTCAGAATATACTTCAGTTTGTCGACACTCGACAAAACGTAAGTATTTCGTAGTGTACTTATTGGGTGGATACTACGCCTTCTTAGTTTCATCATTCATCATCATCATTTCAGCCGGCGGACGTCCACTGCTGAACATAGGCCTCCCCCAGTGACTTCCAGATCGGCCGGTTGCGCGCGGCCTGCATCCAGCGTCGTCCTGCAACCTTTACCAGATCGTCTGCCCACCTTGTGGGTGGACGTCCCACGCTGCGCTTGTCGGTACGTTCTTCTTCTTAGTTTATATAAGTAGTAACTAAAACACAATGGAATCGAAGCTGTTAGTTTGTGGGTAGTAAAATTACATCATTATGTTATTATTGTAAACCATTATAAATCAACACTCGTATTCAGCTACGCGCACGCGCCGATGAGTCACTTTTCAATATGTGTATGTTTTGATAAGCCGGACTACGAATCATAATAATCGCTCTGAACTTTGGAAAATGAAGGAAATGAATTATTTATTTGCTTTTAAACGTAAAAGAGTAAAAGTTATGCCCACACAGGGTTTACAAGAGAATAGGACACCCCTTAAAACCACGTGATCAGCTGGTACAAACTTACTCGCATAGACCTCGATGATAATGTATGGAGCATCTAAAAATAAAATCACGATTTCTATGTTGCTTCTATAGAAAAAAAATTGTATCACCAGCTGATCACGTGGATTTACGGAGTGTCCCATTCTTTTGTACCCCCTGTATACGTCCCACTGCAGGGCATATGCCTCACCTCAACTATAAGGTGGTTTGGGCCGTACTCTACCACGCGGGCCAAGTGCGGATTTGTGGAGGGGTGTTGTAAGGCCAGTGACTACTTACTGCCAGATTTAATCATGCCGCCATAAAGGCCTCTGACTAGGCTTCACGACCAGTATCAAGCGATATCAGCCGGGATCGCGATATCCCTTCCGAAGCACGGAGACGCTCGTGAGAAATGTCACTAAATAAGCCATAACATGCTTGAATGACCTTGACGAATCTGTCATCTCGGAGTCTTTTCCGATCAGTCAACACCACCTACTGAGCTGCGCTCGGTACTGTTGGTACTGTTCAAAGAATAATGTCGTAACAAGTAATATTTTGCCTATTCATCTTTGACGATTTGATTAGCGGATCGACGCGGTGGCTCGTCTGAAACGCAACGGGTTCCGGGTTTAATTCCAAATTATAGGTCAATACCCGCTCCCTTTCTGTTGAACACATTTTAATTGTCATTCTTAAGTTGGTGATTTCGTCCACCAGGCAATAAGAACTTGATTATTTCGTGCCTTTCGTGGTAGGTACAACCTTGTACTAGGTTTTTGTTACACCTTGTATAGTTAGGGTTCGTCTAAAAATATAAACGTGCATGCATACGCACATGGCATGAGTATGACCGCACGGGCTTTTGTTGAGCAAATTAGAGTATGAGCATGTCATCTGAGTCATAGCCAAGATAAAGTAAATTAAATTACGCATGTATGGTTACGCCTCTCTATGCGACCAAAGAGTTTCGTTTCGTTTCGAGTAAGTTTTGTTTCTAATACCTAATTTTTTTAAGGAATCCGTAGCCAAATGGCAAAAAACGGAACCCTTATGGATTCGTCATGTCTGTCTGTCTGTCCGTCCGTGTGTCACAGCCACTTTTTTACGAAACTATAAGAACTATACTGTTGAAACTTGGTAAGTACCTAGATAAATTCTGTGAACCGCATTAATTTTCACACAAAAATTGAAAAAGAACTAAATTTTGGGGGTTCTCCATACCTAGAACTGAAAGTCAAAAAATTTTTTTTCATCGATCCCATATGTGTGGGGTATTTATGGATAGGTCTTCAAAAAGGATAGACAATTCCAAAGTGTTAAAATGTGTGTGTGTGTCCCTGTAACTTCCAAAATAAGAGAATGATAAAACTAAAAATATAGGTACCTATATGATGATGTACATTACTATGCAAACTTCCACCGAAAATTGGTTTGAACGACATCTAGTAATAGTTATTTTTTAATAAGTCATAAATCGTAAACCGCAATTCGATCATAGTACGAAACCCTTCGTGCGCGAGGCCGACTCGCACTTGGCCGGTTTTTATAATTATAATTTTATTTAAAGATACTCTTAAACTTCCTCATTTATAATATTAAATAATGTTTTTATTGTGTAGTTAATTGCCTTGGGAATTGTATTAACTATGACCTATGCTATATTACTTAATGTCTGATATTCATTCAATAATACTTAAAACTGGTTCATGCATCACTGAGGAAACACATTTTTTATGATCTATTCTTGCAAGGCAATGACTTAACTCACGTGTTTATTTTAATGAATTTCCTGTAATAAGTAGACCTTATCTTTATACAAGATTGATTTTAAAGATTATTTTTTCTAGGTACGATTTCTCTTCTCATAGTTTGTTAGGTTAGGTTGTGAATATTACATCAAATGACATAGCGATAGACAGGACCTTGAAGAAGGGTAAATTATAAACATAAATACAGTTACAACTTTTCATAAGGGATCAACATCGAAATCGTAGATGCTCCATACATTATCATCAAGGTATGCGAGTAAGTTTTTATGGAGGCTATGGACCACCTAAAAAATCCCGATTTCGATGTTGCTCCTATAGAAAAACATGTGTACATGATCAGCTGATCACGTGGTTTTAAGGAGTGACATATTCTCTTGTGTATCCTGTAGGTATATTTCGGTACAAATGCTTGTGTATATCACACAAACAAATTATGTAAATTTTTCGATTCGAAGCCGCAAAATTTCGGTTTTATATTCTGGAGCACGAATCACTAGACTACAGGGTCATCAGGTGTTAGATTAATAAATATTTATTGAATAAACACAATGAATGAACAGACGACCTGGTAAAGGTTGGAGGAAGCTGCTGGATGCAGGTCGCGCGCAACCGGACAATCTGGAAGTCACTGGGGGAGGCCTATGTTCAACAGTGGACGTCCTATGAAATGATGATGAATAAAACAACGATACATGTTTGCACTGGTTTAATAACACTTTTAAAACTTACAAAAGAACTAAATACCAAACTAGAGTGTTCGAATCACAGAATACGTTGTATATTAAGTATTACCATACGGACAATTGGTACTTAAGACACGATGACCAATTTGAATATAAACACACACTCTACAGGTCAAATCAATACACATTTCATTCAATCATCAAATAAATTGTTCAAATGATGTAATGTTTCCTGAAATGTAAGTTATTTTTATTTGTCTCTACAGTCAATAAAATTGATTGCATTGTTAATTTATTGTAAGTCTGTGGTTAAAGAAACTATTAATTTCTTAGTAGTAGTCTTAAGAATTTTTAGTCTTGAATCCACATTATGCGAAAATTCCGTCGCCACGGCGCGCCTGTTTTTCTATTGTTTACATCACTAGCCTATATAACAGTCCACTGCTGGACACAGGCCTCTTCAAAAGGAGGATTTTGCCATAATCGCCACGCTTGGCAGGCGGGTTGGCGATCGCAGTTTAGCCAATGGCGGAGAGAAGACGCTGCAGCCCGTCTTCTTATGGCGGTTCTCCTTTAGTCGCCTCTTACGACACCCATAGGAAGAGAAGGGGTTTTTCTATTTTTAAGATTAAATAATATATCGCGACGGTTACTCTGCGTACTGTAATCGAAGTTGGCAAATAAAGCATCAATTCGTATCGGCAGAATAACAAATAACAAACCGTCGATAACAAATTGCCAGATATGCCTTTTGTCGAATAGCCTTTTTTTTTTTTTTTTTTTTTTTTTTTTTTTTTTTTTTTTTTTTTTTTTTTTTTTTACGTCAGGGAAATGCTTTACGCATACCACTCCAGCCGCGGGGGCGGCCGGGGGTTATGTGGGACTCCGGACGTCTGAAGTGAGATGCCGTATACCCACTAAAAACCTGACGGTGTCCACCGGTGCCATTAAGTGAGTAGAAACTACGGGTCAGCGCCCCGGGCGTTTACCCCGGGCATTCGTCCGCAGTTCCTCCTCTGGCTGTGGCTCGCTACACGCAAGCGCCACCCGGCTTCAGAGAGAAAAAATAGTTCTCCCCGGTCTCCAGCTAAACGGCGCGCGGGACACGCGCCACGCCGTCACAGGCCTCTTTCAACGGACGGCCGACACCCCCGTGTCGGTCGCCCTAGGCCCATCAGGGAGGGGCAATTGGAGGCCGTACTGCCTCCTACGGCGCCCATGGCGTCGGCGGCGGATCATTGGGGCGTCAGCCGAAGCCTCTCGTTCCCTCTCCGCTGCTTCCTTCTGCGAGACAACCTTCTCACAGAAGGTGAGCACCGCTTGCCACGCCTCCTTGCTGTCTACCATGCGGGTCACTACCGCCCCGACTGAGAGGTCTTGCCCGATTTCCGCAACGAGGATTCTGCGCTCAGCTGTCCAGGCTGGGCATACCTCCAAGGTATGCTGCGCTGTGTCCTCCGCTGCCGTGCAATGATGGCACTTAACGCTGTCTTCCCGACCAATCCTGCATAGGTAATTCCCAAAACATCCATGGCCCGTCAGTATTTGGGTCAGCCGATACGTGATTTGACCATGCTGCCGCCGCACCCACTTCTCCAGCACCGGGAAAATTGCCCTTATGGCACGGTGCCCATACTTGCTGCGTTCTAGCTGGTACTGCCACTTACGTAGGGCCTCCTCTTCGAATTTCATGCGCTCCGCCTGAATTTCCCGAAGCGCTGGTCTCTGACCTTGGGACCTTTGGTCTCCACGCCACTCGTAGACTGCGGCAAGGACCAGGGAATCCAGTTCCCATGGCAAAGTTCCGGCCAGGGTGAGAGCCGCGTCTCCCGCTATGGTGCGATATCCTCTGACCACTCTTACCGCTATAAGACGCTGTGCTCTCCGTAGTTGCAGCACATTGTTTTTATTTAGGGCTCCGTACCACACGGGGGCCCCGTACAGGGCCATAGAGCGAACGATACCCACATACAAACGCCTGCAAGTTGCGGAGGGCCCGCCGGTGTTGGGCAGAAGACGGCTGAGAGCGCCTGCTGTAGCAATCAGTTTGGGTGCAAGGCGTTTAAAATGCGCCTCAAAACTAAAACGGCCATCAAGAGTTAGCCCCAGATATCGCATTGTGCTGCCAACCTCTATGCGTGTTCCACCTGCTACAATATGAGCATCTGCCGGTAGCGTTCTACGAGCCTTGTGGAAGCACAGGGCTTCCAACTTCTCCAGCGCCACCTCCAGGCCTAGCTCTCGCATTCGTTGGACAATCATTGCTACTCCCACTGTAGCATTACACGCCGCCTCCGGATAATCTCTCCCGCAAGCTGTAACCAGGGTGTCGTCGGCGTAACACGTCACATCGACTCCTGCTACAAGACGACCGCGTAACACCCAGTCGAACCCAATGTTCCACAGAAGTGGGCCAAGGACCGACCCCTGTGGAACACCACATGACATCTGATGCGTATAAATACCCCTAGGCGTAAGGCATGTTACACTGCGCTCTGTTAGGTAATCTGCAATAACCTTTTGCAGATACTCTGGCACCCCATGGTGGACGAGGGCCTGTCTAATACATGCCCACGGCAGGGTGTTAAAAGCGTTGGCGATGTCAAGAGACACCGCCAATAGCACCCCGCCTATGGCTACTGCTCGCTCCGCTAGCCCTTTTAGGCGAAGTATCGCGTCTACAGTTGACCTCTGCGCTCTAAACCCGAACTGAGCGTCCGACAAATTTGGCCCAGGGTTTCCCAGATGCTGGACGAGTCGAACAGCAATAATTCGCTCGAAAAGCTTACTGACCTCATCAAGCAGCACTATAGGCCGATACCCTGTTGGTGAATCCATTGGGCGTCCCTCTTTTCTCAGCAGGACCAATTTTCCAGTTTTCCACGATCGTGGAAAACGGCCCTGTTCAAGGCACGCACTGTATAGTCGTCTTAGTCGGTTGCCCAGCGCGTCTATACTTAGAGTCCAGGCTTTACCCGGTATTCCATCAGGGCCTGGGGCCACGTTTTTAGCCTTCATTCGCAGAACCACTGCCCCAAGTTCCGCCTCTGAGACCGGTTCAGGTGCGCTTGTTGAAGCGACTGGGTGAGGCTGCATCGCCGGTGGGATGTGTTCCATACGGGATGGGAAAAGGCCAGAGACAACCGTCTGAAGGAATCCAGGCTCCATGCTCTCCGTTACCGGAGGCACCCAAGGGCGGAGTTTACCCCTGACAGTGCGATAGGGGCGCCCCCACGGATCACTATTGAGCGTCTTCAATAGCTCCTCACGTGCTTGGCTCTTGGCTTTTGCGATGGCCACCTGCAGGGCCTTTTTGGCAACCTTCCAGGCTTCATAAAGTGGGCCGTCCAGTTCGGGATCTCGGTTTCTTCTTCGGCGGTGCCGGGTGGACTCGCGACGCGCTGCAATGCAAACCTTCCGTAGCTGTGTAAGCTCTTCCGACCACCAATACACCTGCCGCTTGGGAGGCAAGGGCCCGGATCGTGGCATCGACGCATCACATACTTGAGTCATTGCCTCTTGGAACCACTCAGCCTCCTCGTTAACCTCGACTGGCCCGTTTGACGTGGGGAGCCATGCTTTGACCAGAGCAGCCTCTTTTAGCATGTCTCTGTCTAGAGCTTTGATGCGCCATCGAGGGTATGCCGACCTAGAGTTGGCGGGACTGGAAGCTAAATTGTTGGGTGTGGCGGATAATTCGAACCGAATATTACGGTGATCCGACAACGACACCGCCTCTACAAGTACCTGCCATCCATCGATACGGGCTGCGATCGCAGGGGTTGCAAAAGTAAGGTCAACAATTGATTCACCTTGCGGCCTCACGCATGTGGGTACAGCCCCCTTATTGAGGAGCACTAACCCTGATACCGTAGCCCACTCCATCACCATTTCTCCACGGGCATTTGTAGCCCGTTCACCCCATGCCGTCGCTTTGGCGTTAAAATCTCCCGCAACTAATGCAGGAAGTGGCGACTGCCTCAGTATAGCACTCAGTCTGTCCAATCCGGCTTCGACTGTGGCATTGCTTATGTTGGGGGAAAAATACACCCCAGCGATTAGCAAGCTCCTCCATTTTGCCACGATGAAACCGTCTCCACGAGCTATTACAACCGGTTGTACGCCAGACACAAGAATTGCAGCAAGGCCTTTCGCGTCGACTACCCAGTTGTCCCTATCTGGGGGAATCCAGTAGGGTTCGGGGACTATAGCCACGTCGACCTGCCACTCCGCAATGTGCTGCAACAAGATATCTTGTGCAGCTCTGGCATGGTTTACGTTTACTTGTAGGAAACGAAGAGCCATTATGGGTGGTTGGTCTCCATTGCCGTCTCGTAGTGCCCTGTGCTATTGGTGGCAGATGCTGTCTTGGCAGCCTTTTTGCTTTTTGGTGGCGAGCAGCTTTTACTTCCCGCTTTATGACTTGCCGGCAATTCATGTTCTTCACAGATCGGGCAATTTGGCGCATCTGTGCATCCTCTGGCTTTGTGTCCCGGACGACCGCAGCGGTAGCACAGTTCACTGCGGTCTGTCTCGGTCTGGCATTGCGCCCGTACATGGCCTTTCTCCAAACACCGGTAACAGTGCAAGGGCTTAGCCTCTAACACCTGGACTCGGACTGACACCCAGCCTATCAGTAGTCGGCCCTGCGATATTTTTTTGGCAGCTAATACCGGAATTTTGACCACCACTGATCCGCTACCGGCATAAGTCTGCCGAATGTCACCCACCTTGATAGATTCGACTGTGCAGCCCCCAGTTCTCGCTACAGCCTCTGCAACCTCCTCCTTAGTTATGGAATCATCCAGGCCTGACAGCCTTACGTCGGCAGTCTTCATGGGCCTGGTGACCCGCACGAGATTTGCTGGTAAGACTTCCTGCAGTTTCTTTGCTAAGATGTCCGCTTTCTCCCCACTAGTAGATCCGGGAATTTCCAGTAGTTTGCCCCCGGTTTTGGCTTTGGTGAAACGCATACCACTAATGCCTATCTGTTCAATATTTATCCGAGATTTAGCATCCCGGATGACTGTCTCGTAGGTCACGCCTTTCTCTTCTGCTTCCGGTAGCAGGGTTAGCACGATGGCTGAAGAGCGGGGCGGACGGAGCTTCGGGGTGGGTTTGTTGGTGACTGATTGAGCGTTCGTCAGCCTAGCACTCGTTCGTGGCGGTTGTTCACGACGCTTGGAGCCCCTCTTTACCACCGTCGTCCAACCTTCATCCATCGTTTTGGGAGCAGGTGGAAGCGGCCGAGGTTCTTTCGCAGCTGCCACATTCGGCGTAGCCTGTCGCTTTTTCCTACTTCTGCTGCGAGTTTTTGCAGTTGTGGTGAGCTCTTTGGTCTTTAAAGGAGCTTCGGACCCTTGACTTTTTCCTAGCTGTTTTGGCATTGCAGATATTGGTTGTGGTGTTACAGCAGTTGTACTCATCTGAGAAGGCGATATATTTGAAGCCGTCTTCTTTGTTGCCTTTTTGGTATTTTTCCCACCCGTGGATGGAGCGGCAGTCTTTGGCAGATCTGTTGATTTTGCCACCACCGCGGGGAGGGGTGTGTCTACTAGCATGACACTTCGTTGGCGGTCCGCGGCAAGCGGGATTCGCCGCTTTTCCGGGAGTAACCGGTCACCAATGCCGTCGATGCGAGCATTAATCATTGTACTGCATCGTACCATGATGTCACGCTCAATTTCTTCAACTGCAGGAGAGGCAGGATTGGATAGTGTGATGTTCGTCTCCTGTCCTTGCCTTAGCTGTTTTAGAGCCGCGAATTCCTGTCGCAGCTCGGCCAGTTCTTTCGCTAGTTTGTCGTTGGCGGCATTGAGACGCCTGATTTCCTCACTTGACGTCCTTTCCGCCAAGGCCTCAACTGCCGCAGTAATTAAAGCAACTGCATCATTGAAATTACGCTGGAAAACGCCACTTACATTGCCGCTCCTTCTGGAACAATGCAGAACCGTATCTGTTCCTGTCCGCACGGCCCGTACTAGTTCTTGTGCAGTCTGCTCCCTGGCTGTATACCTCGCTATGCTAAGTGCCTTTTGAAGCTTCGCAGACCAGGTTTCGGCCTCCTCCTCAGCCTCTTGCACACGCAGTCTCTTCTTGTCATCTTTTAATAGCTCCTTAGCAGTGTTTTTGACTGCTTTTGCCCCTGCAGTAGGCGGTCTGCCGCGGCCACGTCCTGTTTTTCCGACCTTAAAAGCCAGAACCTTGGCGGGTCGCGCTGACTCTGCCGAATCGGGGCTTCCCTCGTCCTCACTTACTCTGCGCTCCCTTCTGCGCAATCGGTATCGAGATTTCAAGTTGCCAATGGCAGCTGACATCTCCGCTGTGCTGTTTTCGGTAACAGTTTTTTTCAAGACCACTAATCGCTCGCGTTCGTCAAAAAGTGCTTCAGAATACAAGCTATTGATACTCGCAGCGGTACTCATAGCACCACTGCCCACCAGGTTACCTCCGGGGTTTTGTGTAGTACAGTTGGTACTGCACGCGTCATCGTCAGGGTGATGTACGTTAGGTACACCGCTCAATCTGGGGCAATTCATATCGGACTCTAGAGACGAGGTCATTGATGGCTGGATGCGGTTGTATTCCACCATCTCTGTCTCGTTCGCTGTCATCCTAATGAATTGATTGGGTTCATCTGCCTGGATGTCATTGGCAGGGTAAGCCGCTCCTACGGCTGTTGTGGGATGAATTGTAAGCGCCTCGCGCTCAGGGGTTGGTCGATGATGAGGAGTTGAAATAGTATCATCCATATCCAAAATAAAATAGGGTTTCGTCCAGCACGATCTCCACCCTCCTTGGAGCCCACATAATTTGGGGAGCTGTAGCCCAGAGCTACGTGCCGGATATAGGGGGGAGGCCCTTTTAACGGAGCCCGGGTGTAGGATCCTTGACGCGACAGGTTGGGGCAAGGCTAGCGTAGTGTCGACCAAACACACGCAACACCGAGCCCGCCGTCGGCCCTGCCCCCTACACCCCCCCCTCGCCGAGGCGGCGGTTAAGCCGGCCACCTCCAGCCGGTTGACCCTGACTTGGCTAGGCCAGGGCCGCCCGAGTTACCGGAATCTGGGGCCGAAGACGCATGTTGCCTGGGTGGACTGCCACAGACTCAACGACCAGGATCCCCTTCTCCCGGATTACGGGTCCCCACGCACGGCAATAACACGTGGCTCAAGTTTGGGAAGGGAAACTTAAGAAAACCCTATCAGAACCACTACTGTGGCCCCCGCCACGCAGAGCCCAACCGCAGGCCCAGCCGCTGTCCCTTCGAGAGGGACCCCTCAGTGCTTTTTTATTGTGGTCGCTCCACTTGACCCGGGCAAATGCCCCGACAATCCCCGTTCCCCCTCCGTGGGGGTTAACGGGTTGCCCGGCGGGCCTACCAGACGCCTTAGGCGCCTATAGGCAGGCACCGCCGCGCGGGTGGTGGTGGAAGTTTAGCCGTCCACGCGCTCATTGCGCGCGTCCGTTGCCCAGGTAACACCGCGAGGAGGTATCCCACCATCGTCCCCTTGTCGAATAGCCTAGATTATGTTATGACCTTACTAGAAAATAATAAGGTTCAAACATTTGAATACCTCGTCTTAGAACTAGAACACATAGTTACTGCTAGACAAAAGCCACATAAGTACTGCGGCTGCGGAAGATCCGTCCACGATTATACGCGAGGCAGTGCTTGTGTATTAAAACACGACGGATATTCCGCATGGTAGGCTATTCGACAACAAACTATTTGCAATAAAATGTATCAGATAAATTTCCGTCGGATATTTATCGGCAATCAATGATATTGAAATGCTATTGAAATCTATTATTAGGGCCGATTTCCATCTGGTAAGTACGGTAGCGAGTTGTGTGAAGTGGAAGTAAAGTAAACCAACCGTTTCGAATCGTTAGTAAAAAATTAGATATTTTGTACTTACATTGCATGGCGTTTAAGACGTAACAAAATTAAATGACACATCTTATAACAAAGTTCTAAAGGCACCTAGCACCTACCTACATCTATGTCTACAAATCTAAGTGTAAATCGGCCCTAAGTCAAAGTTATGTAGGTAGTACATTTGGCATTTTGTGCCGTGTGGTGCCAGCAGTGCCGTGTGGTGCCGGCACGATAAAAGAATTGCACCACCCCTTCTCTTCCTATGGGTGTCGTAAGAGGCGACTACAGGAGAACCGCCATAAGAAGACGGGCAGCAGCGTTTCCTCTCCACCATTGGCCAAACTGCGATCGCCAACCCGCCTGCCAAGCGTGGCGATTATGGCAAAATTCTCCTTTTGGAGAGGCCTGTGTCCAGCAGTGGACTGATATAGGCTGGTGATGGACATTTGGCATTTTAATCAACGCTGTATTTGTACTATAACGGCAACAGCTCACAATTTTATTTGACGATTAAAAACTATCGTAAAACATTTCGAAAAAAAATGCATTACACAAAAGTGGGTATTAATAATACCTACCTTAAAACGAGTAAAATATTACGAATTTAAGGCATTTACACAAGTTTTGATGGACTCATAAGGTAGGTTTTCACTGTATTAAACCTGGATTGGCAGTCCCATAGTAGCATTAAACGTAATTATTTATATTATCGTAGTAGCGCACCATCTGTCTGTTGAGCCTGTCACGTCAAATGTCATGTCCGCGCGTGCAAAAGCTGAATGTCAAGCTGCACGCGTGATGCACGCCGCCGCTGTCCGCGCCGGTGTGAACTCGTCGATACAAATGCTATTGCACGATCTGAACGCCCACGCCCACGCCACCACGCACGCCACCGCGCACGCGTCTGTTTGGCCGGGACTTAATACATCTTGCGGCCATTACTAATTTAGTTCCCTGCATTTGCCTATACAGGGTAACATTGCAAGGTAGTGCCAAATTTTAAAAATAAGATCTAGAGGTGAACTGCATATTATAAGGTATTTGTTGGCAATTTGAACCTCTAGTTTGCGCGGGCGCTCCTGCTGTTAGAAATGTACCTTACATCGAAAATACTAAGGTTCGTTTTCGCGCGCCATTGTGACTATTATTGCATTGAACTTTGCAGTTCTAGGTTGCACAGAGATAGTGCGTTCGTATTTTTATGAATGAGACAAGTTATCCACGCGTACCGTACCATCTTTGAACAGCGGATAGTAATAAAAAAAATGAGTTTGTTTTTTTAGATCGCTTGTATCGTAGATCGATTTAGTTACTGATTCTGCTTAGTCTCTGAAAAATTGGCACTACATTGCAATGTTATCCTGTACAGTTGCCTGCATCGTCAAAATGGTGATTATCAAAGAGGCATTAATTTATTTCAGAAGCCAGTTCATGTTATTACATCAATGACCCAAGCGGATTTCACGTTTGTTGACATTTTTGTTTGAAAACACAGTTCCAGTCTCTGCTGTTTTGACAATCGTACACATGATATATTATGATAAATAAAGGAAACCAACTCGTAAAACAATGCAGAAATCCGTCTAACAAACATGCAAGTACACACAAAATTATATAATATATAATTAACAGTAATAAAATTAAAAATACTGCTCTGATTGTCGATTGCTAGATAATAAGTATGTCTTAAAGTTTTATTCATAAGAATAAAGTATGGATCAGCCCCCCTAGCATGACCAATAAAACACGATATGATATAGCGATTTATCGACAACCAACTGCCAAAATATGAACTTTTATCGAAACAGCGAGCATGACACCGGCACGGACAAGCTCGCTGTTGATTAAAGTTCAAGACGGCGGCTATGTAAATCATATTTTGACAGTTTTGTGTCGAAAATTGCTGTATCATATCAATCATACCTATGGGTTTTGTTGGTCATGCTAGGATGTATGAATAATAAAGTATGGATGTAGCAATAGATTTTGTCCAACTATAAAAAAATCTAATCAACAGTTTTAATTATAAGGGCACTTTAAAAAACAGGAATAACAAAAAAAACGTTACGGTTTATTCTCGTACGGACAACAGCACATCGACCTACCACAATATGTCAAATTTTCTCATTTGAAAATGAACTCTAAACGTCAGGCTTAAAGTTGAAAATCTATTGGAGAATTTTTGACTTTTGGGGTAGGTCGACGTGCTGTTGACTGTACATATACGACGAATTATATCGGCGTTAAGAAAATTATCATTTGTGCAGTAAAAATATGATGTGTGTGATGTGTATGGTGGCCTGGTCCTTTTGTCAACTCTAGTGTTTCAACAATGCTAAAATTTTACAGGCTCGTTTGAAATTATTTAGTGAAGACGGTCAAAAATGTAAATGAACACAGGAACAAATTGTTAGAATCTGTTACCACGTCCGTTAAAAATAAGTCATCTGTTTTCGTTTCTATTCCGTTTTTGTTTTGACACTTCACTTGCAGCACTTGCAGCACTACTGCTTTCGACTTTTCACGACGAAATTGGTCGTCATTTGCTTTAAAATCATATATCTTTGCTTTGGTGGAACTCCACCCTAAGGGTTTTAAAAGTATTGCAAGTTTTTGGTACAGTAAACAGCAATAGATTTTCAACTTTAAGCCTGACATGTAGAGATTATTTTCAATTGAGAAAATTTGACTATTTGTGGTTGGTCGACGAGCTGGAGACGTATTTTTGAAGCATTCGAAATGAATCTTGAATTCGAACACGAATACGATTCGTGTGCGAATTCTATTTCTATCGTTCCCAATTTTACGTATTTTTGAATCACTTGAATTCTGTGTTGCTATTATGGTAAAATTCTTTTACTATTTTCGTTTCACGCTGAAAATATTTAAAACCGGAATGCAAAAACTTATTGATTTTAAAAACCGGCAATGAATCTCATGGAACGGAACGAAAAAAAAAGTTTTTGATCTGTGAACCATATGTTTACTTGTCAAAGTCATACTTCTAAACTTTCTAATAATAGAATCTAAATACGAGTGGGTCGGCGGACCACTCGTTGCAGAATTCACAGAATGAATTTTCAAAAATAGCGATTTTAGTCATTCGCATTCGAATCTTGCCATTTCGTTTTCGAATTGGAATTCGCATGATTCAAAAATACGCCTCCTGTTCCGTCCATTCCTAAAAAGGATTAGTACCTTAAGTTTAAAGACAAACCTTATTTATTTACTTAAAACCTTATTTATTTCTCGATCGACCTAAATTCTGTTTATCTCTTGATACAGTTAAAAGCACAGTTAACATTATTTTATCACTGTATTTTCGGACACAATTTCGCACGCCATTTTCTAATTAACTGAAGATTTCGTTTTGACCCCGTTAGCTTGTTTGCGGTATTTGTTACATATGCAATGAACAAATATGTTTAAAATATGTAATAAGCACATGGCAATGATACCGTTATGTTTGTCTTACATAGAAGTGATATTAATAGATAAATGTTATAAGCGACTCAAGGACATTTAACTTTACGTAATACCTATACATAATAGAGTATTAATAATAGGTAGGTACCTAGGTAATCAAATCTTAAAAGTTGTTTTAAACCGGGGTCGTATCAATATAACTTTGTGTAATACATTTGAATAATAATAGAATAAATTTATACTATTATATCTGTTTATTCAAATTCTTTATTTGCCTTCAACAGGGTACCTATGTACATACCTTTTTGATTATATATATGTCTAGATTCCCTGTTCGAGTGTCATAAACGTCAAAAAATATATAAGCCAACCGTTGGCGCCAAAGTTTGTTTCACCCAGTCAGTGGCGCGCTTGTTACCGTAGCAACCCATAATTGTTACCATAGTAACCATAGTTTTTACAATTGCAGCACGACACTATCTAGACATGTTTATAATCAAAGACATACCTATGATAATCGGGATGGAGCCAGAATGGTTTAAGTAAAATCTTCGTATTTGGGGGCTCATTATTTGACAAAAAATTAAGTTTGTTAACGTACGGACAACAGCTCGTCGACCTACCACAAAATGTCAAATTTTCTCATTTGAAAATGATCTCTAAGTGTCAGGCTTAAAGTTGAAAATCTATTGGAGAATTTTTGACTTTTGGGGTAGGTCGACGTGCTGTTGACTGTACCTACCACTAATGCAACCCTGAATTCTATACCAATTCCTTTGATTATATACATGTCT
Source organism: Anania fuscalis (assembly GCA_950371115.1). Lineage (NCBI taxonomy): Eukaryota > Metazoa > Arthropoda > Insecta > Lepidoptera > Crambidae > Anania > Anania fuscalis. Next base: position 5,352,568 of record OX493354.1, read on the forward strand.
AGATTCCCTGTTCGAGTTTCATAAACGTAAAAAAACAAATAAGCCAACCGTTGCGTCAAAGTTTGTTTCGCCCGCTCAGTGGTACCATAGTAACCATAGTTGTTACTCACTCAAATCTGGCCTGTTCTTTTGGTGACAATCACAGCACCACACACTATCTAGACATGTTTATAATGAAACAATTCACGTTTCCTTAACGATCGATTTAAAAATTAACAAACTTACACTGGAGAGGTGGAGAAGGAAGGTTATCGAATGGAGACCACGCTTAGGCAAACGTAGTTTAGGACGCCCCCCGGCTAGATGGACCGATGACCTGAAGAAGGCAGCTGGCAGCGACTGGATGCAAAGGGCGGGAGATCGAGCGCTGTGGCGCTCCTTGGGGGAGGCCTATGTCCAGCAGTGGACTGCAACAGGCTGATATGATGAAACTTATACTAGGCAGGCCCTAGTCATCAGCCTACGGAACTGCGAAACGTAGCCTTTCGCAAACCGACGTCGACAATGTATTTTGAAACACGACTGAATTAATCCAGCCTAATTAACACGAATTAATAGACTTGCTGTCTCTTTTATTGTTTAGTCAAGATGGATGAAGATTTTTTGCAAACAAAATTACATCAAACATCTAAATATAATATATCTTCGTAAAGAAATGTTTAGATTTTTTTTCTCTTTATTTTATTTAGCAGCTTTGATGATTTGATTTGATTTGACAGTTTATACAAAATGTTAATAAATTGTAGTTTTATGTGTTCGATGACCTCCATAAGTTCCATAACCCAGAGGCGAGTACGCTGAACTTTACGCCATTTAAAGTCATCTCTAAGGTTCCGGGTTCGATCCCCGGTCGGGTCAATGTAGAAAACGAACTTTTCTATATTGGCTCGGGTCTGGGTGTTGTGGTACCGTCGTTGTTTCTGTTTTCTATAACACAAGTGCTTTTGCTACTTACCTTAGGATCAGAGCAATGTACGTGGTGTTGTCCAATATTTATGTGTTACTTATTCTGATGTATACTGTAAAGTTTGCCTTTTGTGGCGCTTCAATTAGATTTGTAGAAGATTTAGAAGTAGTAGATTTTGTAAAAAAAAACCGGCCAAGTGCGAGTCGGACTCGCGCACGAAAGGTTCCGTACCATAATCTGACAAAACGAGCAAAAAATCACGTTTGTTGTATGAGAGCCCCCTTAAATATTTATTGTATTCTGTTTTTTAGTATTTGTTGTTTTAGCGGCAACAGAAATACATCATCTGTAAAAAAAATCAACTCTCTAACTATCACGGTTCATGAGATACAGCCTGGTGACAGACGGACAGACAGACACTCACAAACTGTTCACTGTTTACTCACAAACGCTCCCCGCACGCGATTCGCCTTTGACTAGTTCACGCGAGGCTGTGCTCATCGGGTTAAGTACGAGCCCCGATCTTGTTGTGACGCTGTGAAAATCTTTTGAAATTTGAGTATCTATATTGTGTCGTGTGGTGCCGGCACGTTAAAAGAACAGCACCACCCCTTCTCTTCCTATGGGTGTCGTAAGAGGCGACTACAGGAGAACCGCCAAAAGAAGACGGGCAGCAGCGTCTCCTTTCCACCATTGGCCAAACTGCGATCACCAACCCGCCTGCCAAGCGTGGCGATTATGGCAAATCCTCCTTTTGGAGAGGCCTGTGTCCAGCAGTGGACTGATATAGGCTGGTGATGATATTGTTTATAATTCTTAACTTTCTTTAAATATCGATGATATTGTATTTACACTTTGACCTTGTTAGTACGCTGCAATTTCTCACATAAACAATTGACTATTTGTTCTTACCAGGTTGATACTTGTTTATGTTTAATGTTGCCCTATGGTCAATGAAGTATTCAATGTGTACACAGTTGATCGCGACTCATTGTGTACTTGCTAAGGCGATGCGCATGATTTTGCTACGAATAAATGTAAAACATCATTACCTATTTTTTGCAAATTATATATTTTATTACAGAATGGGAAATAATATAAAAACAGAACAATATGCACTCATGGAGCACCAAATTGCTTTTTCCATTTTTTGGGTTCCGTACCCAAAGGGTGAAACGGGACCCTATTACTAAGGCTCCGCTGTCCGTCTGTATGTCTGTCTGTCCGTCCGTCTGTCACCGTATATCACGAACCGTGATAGTAAGAGATGAAATTTTCACAGATGATGTATTTCTGTTGCCGCAACAAATACTAAAAAACGGAATACAATAAATATTTAAGTGGGCTCCCATACAACAAACGTGATTTTTTTGCCGTTTATATAGATAATGGTACGGAACCCTTCGTGCGCGAGTCCGACTCGCACTGGGCAGGTTTTTTTTGGTATAATATAAAGAATATGTATTGCGTAATTTGAATTCCACCTTGATGTTTTTGGTAAGTGCAGTGCAAAGAGAATCATGATTTCGACACTGCAAAACAATTACATAGGTATAGACATAATTTTTCGTTTCCTCAATTCGAAAGTTACCTACTTAATGTCGATTTAGAGTTTTTAACAAAATTCCTACATTATTCTTTGTAGTTGTCCTCTGCCTAAAGGTTGTCTGGAAGAGATCGCTTTTTAGCGATAAGACCGCCTAAATTGTACATCTTTCTGTAAATATCAACTGTAACTTCTTTGTTTGGTGTGCAATAAAGAGTATCTATCTATCTATCTATTATTGTTATATACACACACACACGCACGCACACACACACAAACACGCGCGCGCGCGCGAGCGTTAGTTTAATAAAAAAATATTGTTACTATGTATTTAGCGGTAATTTAGTAAAAGTAAATAACTATGTGTAAAGAAGAGCGGTTCTTCCTAACACAGGCGATGTTTTGCCTAAAGGGAAGTTCCCACGTCTAATATTTGTAATAGACTAAGTTACTGTAATAAAATATTTGAATTTGAATACATCTTATAAATATATTTTTTTAAATTTAAATTTGTGAGTATTTTTTATTAAAATATGCAATTTGATAGTTTAAATGTCTTTCATTACCTACGAAAATCCCTAAACCCACTGTTAACCAGGGAGTGAATCATTGTTCACCACCCGGTGTACACAATGGGTCAATTTTGCTCTTTTAAAAATACGTTCCTTACTCTCTTCTCCATCATAGGAAGTTATTGATTTAGTTATATCACAGAGTAAGCCTGGGTTCTTACTTTAACAAACTTCAAAAGTCTGTCAAAATCCAATAGTTACAAAGTTATATTATACTACGTAAAAGTTATATTCTGAAAGCTGATGAAATATACAATGGTATGGTGATGGTTTGATATAAACCAAATTTTAAGTCAACCAGACCGACAGATTTTGAAAATTAACAATAAAAAAAATATGACTTAGTGCTTACCCGATGATCCTATACTTACAAACTTTCGCATTTATAATAATTATTAGTAGGAATAGGATAGCCGCCATCTCGAACTTTTATCGAAACAGTGAGCATGTCCGTGCCCGGCGACATCACGGTTATGCTCGATTTTTCGATAAAGTTCATATTTTAGCAAAAAATATGCGATACATCGCTATATCTTATCATATCGTGTTTTGTTGCTTATGCTAGAGGGGTTGGTGAACCGCGCTGTCACTATGACATTGAATCAATCATCGACACTGTAATATGAACCCACTTCGTAGCAAATTACAGGCTATGTTTGTTTGTACCGCGTAATATTTAAACACTGATCGACAATTTTAACAATTTTACCGACCCGACTACCGCGTAGGTAGCCAAAAGGAAGGGTAATGATTTTGGCAGTCTATGTATGTATGTTCCACTGTAGCGCCTAAACTACTGAACCGATTTTAATGAACGAGGTGTCAATAGATTCGTAATAATGGCCCGGGTAAAATAGGTAGGCTATATTATTTTTATCAAAATGTTATATGACGGAATTAAAATATCAGATACTAATGTCGAAAAAAATTGAACTGAGATAATCACCACGTGTTTGGTGTCAAAAGATAGGTCTTGGCGAGTACATTACATTTTAATTAAAATTATACCATTAAAATGCCGTCGTACAATTTGCGTGGTCCAGTCGTAGTTCGTAGTCGGGTTATAGTTTTTAAACTTTATAATTATAATCAAAATAGTGGCTGTTTGTTTGTACCTTATTCTTATTTGTACCGCTTTTATTTAAAGAGACATTACTTGCGTTTTTTTACAGAATTTACAGACAGTTCAGAGCCAGGGGCGTGCGGTGCATATAGGCAACTAGGCAGCGCCTACCTGGTAAATGATATGAGGTAGTCAGTAGGTACTTTTAACTATGTGTCATTGATGGAAACCACAGATTTTCACCAAAAAACACCTACTTAAATAAGTATCTACTGCCTCAAAATAAAACCAATGCCCGCCACTGTCAGAGCGCACTGTGTGTCTGTCTGTTCAAACCATAGACTTAGCATTTCTATATCTATGGTTCAAACTGATAATAACATCACTGATAAAATTGAAAAGAATTATCGCCACCGCGCGTAAGCAACACCTGTGAACCAAAATATACACGTTTATGATAACAATAATGATTACTTTTTTCTTTTGTCGTGATGTAAAGTAAAACTTAATGCAAGTACGATGATAGAGGTAAAAAACCGGCCAAGTGCGAGTCGGACTCGCGCACGAAGGGTTCCGTACCATTATCTATAAAAACGGCAAAAAAAATAACACGTTTGTTGTATGGGAGCCCCCTTAAATATGTATTTTATTCTGTTTTTTTAGTATTTATTGTTATAGCGGAAACAGAAATACATCATCTGTGAAAATTTCAACTGTCTAACTATCACGGTTCATGAGATATAGCACAGACGGACAGACAGACAGACAGACAGCGGAGCCTTAGTAATAGGTTTTTACCTTTTGGGTACGGAATCCTAAAAAAGAATTGTAAATACGAACACGAGACATGCGAAATTAAGTAAACAAGTTCAACAGACTTCTTATTATTCACAATATAAATTATAAAGTGGTGCACGCTTTTAATAATAAATCGTTGACTAGGTTTTGATTTTATATGACGTGGACATTAGTGGCATTCTATCTATAATAGGTATCAAATCTTTCCCCTCTGCTGGCTTTTACCCAGCAGTGCACTTAAATAGATTAGTTAGAAACTGAGCTTCATACAATGCTTGCTAGTAGTTGCTAGCAACGCATAATATCGCTCATTTTGTAGTTTATATTATATGTATATTGGACAACATTACATAAGTACATTGCTTGCTCTGATCCTAAGCTAAGTAGCTAAAGTACTTGTGTTACAGAAATCAGAAATAATGACGGTACCACAACCACCACAACACCCATTTTTCCATGTAGGTATTGTTAACTGTGTTTCCTGTAACGAGGACTGACAAACGTGATAGTTTGTTGCGCTGTTTACTCTCATCGCCAGCCGACATGAAGAAATAAACTGTGATAGAGTAAAAAACCGGCCAAGTGCAAGTCGGACTCGCGCACGAAGGGTTCCGTACCATTATCTATAAAAACGGCAAAAAAACATACTTATTGTATTCTGTTGTAGGTATTTGTTGTTATAGCGGCAACAGAAATACATCGTCTGTAAAAATTTCAACTTTTCAACTATCACGGTTCATGAGATACAGCCTAGTGACAGAGGGACAGACAGACAGACGGACAGCGGAGCCTTAGTACCTAATAGGGTACCGTTTTACCCTTTGGGTACGGAACCCTAAAAAGGGACGTGTGAAAGTGCTGAGTTCAGGCCTATTTAATATAATAAATCCTTACTAATAATATCAATGCAAAACTTTGTATGTATGTCTGTGTTACTCTTTCACGAAATAACTTAAACGGTTTTGGATGAAATTTTGACACATATAGAATATGATCTAAATGAACATAAAGAATACTTTTTATCCCGAAAATGTTCCTGTGGTATATAAGGTGTAAGTGAATTAGTGTCAGATATTTTTAGGAGTAACTTAGACTATCACATGGATCACATATAAGATAAATTTAAAATTATAGAACAAACTTTAATTCACGCACCAAGTATGATATGATATGATATTATGATGAACAGTGTAATATGATTATTTGCGTGCATGAATGTGATTCTGGAGAGATTATGAATCGGCTAGCGTTGTGTGAGTAGTCTACTTGTGGTGTTTGGGTTCATGTACAGGATGATGTAGATTCTTTATTTTAAAACTTTTCATTTTTTTCGATTTTTTAAAGTTTGTTCTATAATTTTAAATTTATCTTATATGTGATCCATGTGATAGTCTAAGTTACTCCTAAAAATATCTGACACTAATTAGCTTACACCTTATATTTTTCTATATGTATAAGTATTGTTCTTTATTTGAACGTTTTTTGTTACTAATCATACCAAACATTTTGTAGTCGACGGAAACTTAAGTTGCAGACACAGCTAGATGATTTAATAAAAGACCTGCTTGTCGGTTCTTTAAGGAAAATGCAACGGACTCGCTCTAAAACTCGACTTAGCCGTACAAACGAACATAGCCTCTATCTTGTTAGGAAGAAGGCTCTTATTATTTATCGTTGATGAGCGAGTGCAGCGACGAAGTGAGCGCGGTTTTGTTTACAGAATCGACAGACCTGTACTGGACGTGTATAATAAGGTTCCCTGATAAAGGCCTATAAAAATAATTAAGGTTGCATTATTCGAAAGTCCAGAAAATATCGGAACTAGATACTCTAAAATCTTGATGGACCCAAGTATTTAGGTGATCATCGCCATCAATTAAAGAAGAAAGATTGAAGAAAAGTAAAATGTATATTTTTATTGCACAACTGAAAATCGTAAGGCTGATAACGGCTATAAAGTAGTATAAAGTGTTCAGTTTTTTTTTTATCTAAATGACTCATGAGAATTCGCGAGAATTAGATTAGGTTGCTATGGTCATATTTGAAAATTCAACATTGCGTGCCAGTCAACGCTGTATCAAAAAGTCAAAGGCATAATAGTTCTTCCTCACCCTTACTTTAACACAAATGTCAATTTACGAGGTCGCTGTAGTCGCCGGCGCCGGAGCCCGGACCCCAGGCGTTTGTTGGCTTGAGTGAACAGAAAAAAGTAGGTAATAATAGAAGAACTTCAGCCTTAAGGAAGCCTTATTTTCAGAAAATTTAATGATCTTGATGTGAAAATTACAGGGCGACGAATTAAATACGGAAACATATTTTTAATGAGTTTAATGAAAAATAAAACTCTCAAGTCATTACCATAATTACATTTTCAGTACCTTGTTTTGCTTGAAAACAGTACGAAAGATCTTGTTTGAGAAAAAATTGCAATTTATTACAAATTGAACACTTTCTTGTGATTGTTTTAATACAAAATGAGCTAAGGAACTAAGGATATGAGTTAACGGAATTATTCAAATCAAAATGAAACAATAAATCCTCTTCTAGCATATCATATTTTAAGCTTTTGGATTCAAATAAGTCTGTTAATTTCTTTTTTATATCCGAGATTTTAGGCATATGTTTCTCCCATCTTAAGGCATAAATGCCGCCGAAGGATGTTAGGAATCCCCAGATTAAAGTTAATTTTGACGGGGTCTTCGAAAAGTTTGAGAAAAAAGGCTCTGCTAACGACATCATCGATAGGGGTACGTATTATAATCCCGAATTTTCTTTTTAGACGAGATTTTTGCCAATTTTTGACTTATTGACATGTTGACCATATCATTATTATTAATTAAACGAACTTACCTTAAGTGAAGTTCTATTATAATTGTACGAACTGCACAGTCTCGAAATGATATACTAACCCGCCCACCCCGTCACTTTGACATGGCCCAAACATTAGTAATCGTGAAATAATAATCAACAAAAACAAACTATTATGATTAAACTTGTGTTAAGTACCTAACTAATTATTTCTTAATTGCTCTAAACTTAATGACAGGTCCGGCCGAGGGCGCTGATTGGTTGAAGACGTTCAGGAATTGATATTGTATTATTTTTTCTTCGTTCAAAAACTAGATAGTGCTCTGGACTCTCGTGGTTTGAGGCTGCAGGATGCGAATACAAGTGCTTTAATAACATTATCTATCAAGTATCAAGTGCTATAATAAAAAATCTCGTCTGGGTTAGGTTAGAACAGTGACCACACACAGCGCGAAGGCGAGCGAACGGAGCGAGCGCGAGCGAGCGGCCGCCGAGCGCTCTATTCTGTCCAAGTCTGCCTAATATAATAAAATATACTTTCGGGATATTGAAATTCGGTGTTTTGAATTTCGGCATCAACTGTAGGTACATGAACCGTCGGGATTTTGAACATTCGGGATTTGAAATTTAAGGATTTTGATCTTTTGGGATTTTGAAAATAGGCATATTGAGCTTCGGTATATCGGTATTTCAAACGTTCGGTATTTTGAATTTCGACGTTTCAAACTTAGGTATTTCAGTTGTAGGTATATGAACTTTCGGGATTATAATACGTACCCATTGACAGTCAGTCGCATAGAATAATATAACTCTCAAGGAGTCAGTCGCGTGCACTTGCAATGGAAAGATCTCAGATTAATATGGAAGCATAAATAGCCAGAGGCAAAAAGATGGAGTGAGTTGAGCAAGTCAGCAAAATATTGAAACCGATTTCCGAAACTATTAAAAGACTGACCAGTACGAAAGCTACAACAACACACAAACCAAACCTTACACATGCATATAGCATTTTACAGTAAATACAATGTTCGCCTTAATTCTCAATTTTTGCAATGATGCAATATAAAATTTTCATTTTCAAATACAAAACACATTTTACACATAGCTCGACAATATTCTTACTATACTAATATTCTAACACACAATATTCGCATTGATTCCATAATTTTAGGTGCTTTATAAGCGTTCACTGAAACAAGATCATCGCAGGTATCTTTTTACATGGTTTTAAACGGAACTAAAATTTGTTCTTTAAAAATATTAATGTTATAAATAAATTTGACTATTTTAATGCACTGGTAATATGTACGGATTACAGCTCGTCGACCTACCACAAAAAATCAAATTTCCTCATTTGAAAATGATCTCTATGTGTCAGGCTTAAAGTTGAAAATGTATTGGAAAATTTTTGACTTTTTGGGTAGGTCGACATGCTGTTGACTGTACATAGCTATTTTCAATTTATTATAATTCAATAACTGCTTTTCAAGTGCACAAGCCACAAATACAATTAGTTTTTAAGGTACAAACATTGCATTGAGTTGCTACTGAATATCAGCATCGGTTCAGTTTACTTTAATGAAAATAGCTCTGTATATTTCAGTATTTTTGTTTTGCTCAATCAATGTCCACTTAAAATTACCGTAATATTTGATCAAATCTTTTTTTTTAATAAAAATGTAGCAATTCTGAGCCAAATGTTTGTTTGACAGTTAAATGTAATGTTGATCCTTTCTCACTGTAAAGGTTAGAAAAGGACAACATTTCTTTATTGACCATCATATTCCAGTATTATAGTCTGAATCACACACTGTATATAATTTCAAATCTGTAACAGATAATAATAGAGTATGATAAACTTTGTGATAAAATTTAAAACATGTTTAATATGTAATACCTATTTATTTTTGTTGTACAAAAATAAATAAAATACATTACAATGTCAGCTTTCGTTAAACTCTAAAGCGTATAAAAAAGCCTCTAGCTCACAGAAGCTGTGAGACCATGAAAAACATGAGCACGAATTGCACGATTTGCACAAAATCACTATAAACTTGTCATCTCGATTGCTCTTTCGCGGCAGCGGTCAATGCTTGCCCCACTAACACTCTGTCACCTGCAGCAAACTCGAATTTAAACTCTTTTGGTGCCTCAAACAGCAGTATTATTGTACTGCCCATGTTAAATTGCCCAAAAAGTTCACCTTTCTTCAAGTATAATTGCCCAAGCTCCATCTCGTCGACTCTGTTTCGTCTTCCTTTCGTATTTGTTTGCAATTGTGGATCACTGTAAATCTCAATTGAACCTACATTTGTTGCCCCAACTGCTGTCATACTAAAGAAACCATGCCGCCATTCACCGATGTACACGGCTCGTTCGTTCACTGTAAACAGGCCTGGTATGAGCTTTGCCATCCAGGGGTTTACTGATAATAGTTTACCGGAAAAGTGACGTCTGAAAGTTGAAGTCCAATCGCAAGGTGTGTGGAATCTGTGATAGTCTCCAGGGGCAAGATATATGATGCACTGGTGTAGTATATTTTCTTTGTTCGTCAATAATGAGTCATAATAACTTGTACCTTTGTTTTTAGACCACTTGTTTTCTCCGAGAAACTCTTCTAAGCTATAGGTGACACCTTTTACTTGTTCTATCTTGTCCGTGTCAGCTGGCCCGCAGTTTAACACCACCCCGTCGCACGGGGACACGCATGGAGCGGGGGATATGTAACGCACACCGTCTCTGAGAGGTCTTGTAAAAAAAGCTGATAGACTTTTATAGTATGTTAAATCTGGAACAGCGGCTTCATTCAAATTCACGTTAAACATTCTAACGTACGTACCATACACCAGATTGCGCAGTGAGACCGGTAGCTCGCAGGCTGCTATCCGACCCCATAGTCTACTTGTAATGCGGAATGGAAACATTTCGTAGAATCGTATCTCCACTTTAGAAACTTCATAATTAATACTAGCACGGATATAACACCAACCCACGTAAATCACACTGCCCAAAGGCACCCAACGAGTAATTATAGCCCGCAAATTCATCCATTTCGTCTTCTGAATTTGCGTAGCATTCTTTGTTTGATGTTGATGCAAAGTAGAGGTTTGGCGGAAAGGACGGTGCGGACGTAACCGCTGCTTGAACAGCGGATTTATAACTGGAAGGCAGCTCCGAATACGCGTCGGAGGGAACATTTCGCACGGTACCTCCGCCTTCCGACGCGTTTAAAAATAATTTGTTTATTTCAACAATTATTACGCGGAACAAGGAGAGATAGAAAAAATGTGGGTACGTTCTGAGGCCTAAGCAAACGAAACGTACTATCGCTCACCGCTTATCAATCACATCACGAGACTAATGTTTGCATGGATGGAATTATTCATGAAGAAAGCACGACATTTTAAGAACTTGTCATAATTAATATGTCAATCAGCTGATAAAAGATAAGTAATGGCGATATGTAAGTAAGGCGCGGCGGCGACGGTTGCGATTTTATTAATTGGTATTTGAACGAGATTCTGTCAAACTGCAATGATAGACAGAGCCGTTCAAAAACAGTTACCGTAAAGTTTATAAAATTGTACATATACATTCCTTGGCAAAATTAGATAATTTGAACGAAAACACCCTTATTTATAAACACTTACTTACTGAACCACATAGAACATACTTTCTTAATAGAGGAACACTCTAATTACATTGGTTTGGAAATATAAAATTAAATCGATTTAAAAGAACCGGAGTGTATCGGTAAAATACATCTCTATTGTGTTTTAAAAATAAATAAAAAATGACAGTTTGCTGACAGAGTGACGAACGAACGACGATGGCCGAAAAACCTGTCTTTCGCTGTTCCAGAGTATGACATGTAGCGTTGTTGACATTATTGCCGAGATATTTAGTTTTTTCCTTTCGTTATTTTGTTTTCCCGCGTTGATTTCGTCCCCATATGTTTGCGCATTGCAATGGAGTTAAAAAAGTGGCAAAATCTAGGACAGCTGTCGGTAGGAGCACCGAATCTATATTCACAGATTCTGAGGAAGAAATTAAGAAGATTGGCGGCTTTCGAGGCTTCGACAAGAAACCTAGAGTACTGCTACCTCGTTACGACATATCTCCATACTTAAATGGTAAAGATAAACATTGTTTGAAGACGGATTTCGCTTCTGTTTACCTCACAGAGGATCCATTGAAAGTTGGTTCTTTACTAAATGAATGTTCTGTGAAACTTGTTAGGCACAACTTGTCTGACCTTAAGGGGACCCTGGCTGGCGGGTCTCCGAGGTCTGACATCTCTGTTGGTGAACTGGACGAAAGCATGGCCAGTTTGAAATGTAAAATATGTGAGAAAGTGTATGCTAGTGAAAAAAAACTTTTGAATCATGAGCAGAACAAACATATGATTGTATACAAGCCTGAACCGAAGCCGCAAAAGCGTGTATCTTTTTCTGATCATATCATAGTGCATGAGGTGAAGGAGTATCATAAATGTAGAAAATGTACCAAGATATTTGAAAATTACAAGTCGTTGAAGAGTCACATGAAACATAAACACAAGAAACGCAAGTGTTACATCTGCCATTATTGCAACAAGAATTTCGTCGATCGAATGTTCTTTAAAGTCCACATAAAACTCCACTGTGATGTTTGTGGTTTGTTGTTTCCAAATAAATCTAAATATTTAGATCACAAACGTAATGTATGCAAAGTGACAAAGCTGCATAAATGCGGAACTTGCAATTTAACATTTTTCATGTTTATGGATCTTAAAGATCACAGCTACGACCACCTAAGTACACTTTTCATCTGCGATATCTGTAAAGATCAGTTTGAAACTAAATGTGGTGTGTCACACCATATTTCTTTCTTGCACTCAAAGAAACGGCCAACAGCCTTGTACATGATGCGGAATTTAGGCAGTGAGAGGTTGTACCTTTGCAATTTCTGCGATGAGAGCTCAGTAGACAGAGATATTATAGAAGCTCATGTCCAGACGTTACCGGACTTGACAAACCGTGCCATGACAGGATACAAAGACTTTTACTTTTGCGATCAGTGCTTGAGAAAGTTTGGGACTGAACAGGATATGTTGCAACATAAGTGGACACACTTCCTAAAGACTAGCGACAACTCACAAGTGCGGCCGAAGAGTATACTGTTTAAAAAATTTGATAAAAACAGAATCCCAACCACTTTCAAACTTGACAAGAAAATTCCAGAATACATGTTGCCTACCATTGTTTTAGAGAAAATTGACCTTGGCAACTTTAATCCAACGCAGGGAGTGCCACTTAAAGTAGATGATAATGGTGTTAAAAAGACTATTGTCAAGAGGAAAACATTGATCTCCAAACACCAGTGCCAGGTTTGTAATGCATATTATTTAATTATCCCTTACTTAAATATTTGTATCAATTTGCTAGTATACTTTCTAAAGGCAATATTTTTTAAATGTTGAAGCTACTCTTAAGTGTTTTAAGCTTTGCACAGTATTGTGGACTAACAGTTTATCCAAAACATTTTAGTATCAAATCAGTAAAATTACACTTACATTTCCTATTTTCCATTCCAGATGTGTGGTAAATACTACTCCTCGAATTACTGCCTGAACCGCCACATTGAAACCCAGCATTCTGACTACGAAAACCTTCGATGTAAGGTCTGCGAAGAAACATTTGTTTGGCCGTCCCTTTTACAGTCGCACAGGTGCATACGTTTAAATATACCAGAGATGCCATTTGATGATGCCAGACCAGAAATTCATTTTGATAATCTTCACGAGATAACTCAAAATGGTTTTGATGATTTCAACATAGATGATAATGATGATTATATGAGTACTGTAGACTTTGAGATTCCAGCTCCTATAGTCGAACTGACTGAAGGTTCAAACGCATTTTCACCAGATATGAATTGTGTTGCTCCATTACAGAGTTTAGGATATAAGGTAGTCATGCAAGAAGTACCAATTGAATTCTAATTTTATGGTCTTAAGAACTGATGCAGGTGTCATTAGATTATTATACTACATATAATGTAGACCAGAGCTTCTCAAACTTTTTTTTGCGCTGTCTCTGTTATTTTGATATTTTGACTTGTTGTTGGGCTTGCAAACCGGTATAAGATTTTGGATATTTTTTTTGCGCGCGTGTATGTTCTGTTTTACGCGATTTTTTTTACTATTTGACCCTAGCATCCGAGAGTAGTGGTTTGATAGCTGGTTTGTGTCAATTTAGTACAAAACGTCTATTTCTTATTTATTATCTCGATACGTGATGAGTAAAATACGTGTGTAAAATGCTTAATACTGACACGCTCTTAGCGAATAAATTAAAATTGATATAAAACGCAATCATGAGACATTCGCTTTTTTTATTTTGTTTGCGACATGTTTAAGTATGTTATTGTTTTTTATTTTAATGAACCTGTCATGCATTTAGTCAAAAGACTAAGTGAGCTGTGTATTGCGCAGTAAATGACGTTTACTGGTTTCATAAAGTGAACATTTTTGGAAAAGAAACTATCATACCATACTAATATACAAACCTTTACCTTTGTACCTTTTTTTCTAAATGTAATTAGTAGTTGTGATGGACGACTGAGGGACCCAAATTGATTAAAACTCCAATTTCTTATAATTTTTAAACTAATTCAGATTGCATTTGCTAGTACGGGACTAAAGTTAAACCACTGATTTATGTATGTACGTTAGTACAGTGGTTTAACCACAGAAATATATCGAGATATTTCTGTCGCTTTAACCTTAGTCCCGGACTAACAAATGAATAGAATAGAAATGGTTTATTTGATGCACTCTGAATAAGACAGAAAAGGACAGAGCTTTATTTCCATAAAAGAGTAGAAATCGGGTTTTAACCCGTTTGGGTAGAAACTCCCTCGTCCATCGTTAGTGGTCAGGTATAAAAAGCAGAACAGTTTATTTTATTATGATGTTATAAAGTTATCATTTTTATAATGAGTAAACACTTTTATGATTATGTGACTGAATGATATTGTTGTACAGTTAAGTAACAGTTTTTTTAATCGCTTTAAACTTTAGTTTCTTCAAATGTTATAAATAAATCATTTGACAAAATGTAATGGCTATATGATGAGTGTTTTGAAATACATTTCCTGTGTCAAACTATTGTTCAATTGACATTTATAGTTATAACCGATGCTTTCAAATTGTGTTTGTGCTAAAAAATATTTTGATTTATTATCTAACTGCTTTACCAGAGAATTTTCATCGTATACTTGGGTCAATATGGATAAAAAAAATATTTTAAACAAAGCAACTGTCATTTCATATAGGTTTGTCTCTTTCACTAATTTATTAACTAATAGAGAAATGCGTAGCTCGTATTTATTTATTAACCGAGATCATCAGGTAGAGGACTAAAGTAACGGACATAGTCCAAAAATGTAGCAAGCTTAAGTGGCAGTGGGCTGGCCACATCTGTCGCAGAACCGACGAAAGGTGGAGTAAACGGGTTCTCGAGTGGAGACCACGCCTAGACAAACGTAGTGAAGGACGCACCCCACCTCGATTGACCGACGACCTTAAGAAGATGGCTGGCAGTAGATGGATGAAAAAAGCAGGAGATCGTGCTCTCTGGCGCCCTTTGGGGGAGGCCTACGTCCAGCAGTGAACTGCAATAGGCTGATATGATGATGATTTATTTACTAAAAGTTTAATGACAGTGCTTTGTTAACGCTATTTTTTTTATCCATCTTGACTTACCCAACCATAGTCGAAGGTTTATCAAGCTACCATTTCGAAATTTTTGTTGACCGAATTTCAACAAAGTTCAATTTCAGTTGGGGTGATGACATTAATCAATTTATGTACAGTCAACAGCACGTCGACCTACCACAAAATGTCAAATTTTCTCATTTGAAAATGAATTCTATATGTCAGGCTTAAAGTTGAAAATCTATTGGAGAATTTTTGACTTTTGGGGTAGGTCGACGTGCTGTTGACTGTACATACTATTATTATATATTTAAGTTTTGAATGGGAATACAATAATTATGACGTCACTTCTTATGTGTAGGTTAAAGCGAAGTCAAATGACTAAATATTTATTGATTACATGAAAGGTTATTAAAAATCCGTTTTTACACAAATAACAAAAATGACGAATTATGTTAAGTTTTTAAGTAAATAACTGGTTACTCTAAAGCTCAGTTATTGGAATTATTCGTGTTGCTAACATCCCTTTTGAGAACGGGACAAATATATTCCATTTTACCTACACTTTTTGTTAATAAATTATAATAGGTGATTTAACAGGTCGATTGGAGTAGGCAGTAACAGAATCACGAGTCTTTCATTTTTCGTAGATTTGTTTGTTATTAATAAAATATTTGGTATTAAAAAAGCAGCAAACAATCGCTCACAATTGAATTAAACATTTTTTTGCATTATTTATATTTTTTTGGGGTGCCTTTTGCTTAATTAACACAAACTTGGCTTAAAAGGTTATTTCATCTGTTAACCTAGGATTGTATTACATAATAATATAACAAATAGGTACAATACACATAAATACATATAATAATTCTACGATTTTGTAAATAGTACATATTAGTTATTAAAGCAATATTGGTAACATGATGAGTGTAATGTATATTAATTTTGTAAAAAGTTATAGATTTTCTCTATTAGTCTGTGAGCAATGTATAACATTACTATTATATTTGAAAAAAAAATATGGTGTTACACTCATGGACATATAAGATAAGATAGACGGCATGTAGCTATTGAAATAAGCAAGTGAAAAAACACCTTTTCTGGAATAATGCAACATGGCGTTCTCTCTTTTCTTTATGTTCAGGTTTTTACTAGACATCTTTAGTTTGGTTGAAATATATTTCTTTTTGCACTCGACTTAGTATTATTTCATTGACTAACCGGCAGTTGATTGCGTAGGCGTGAACTAAATCACCTTGAACTCAAAGGGTTCCGGGTTCGATTCCTGAGGAAACGAACTTATCTATATTAGCTCATGATGCCTGGTTTGCTGGTGATGGGAGACACCCATGGCAAAAAAATATAGCCGGTTTCTTTTTAGATGCGGTGTACAAAACACAGCTGTAGGCTCCCTGCTCTGGTTTTTTTTAAAATAGTTTTGAACTTTTGCTTTATCATATCGGTTCTATCGTTTATTTAACTCTGGTAAATTTGGTAAATTAGAAAAAAACTGACTGAAGTATATGATGCCTTTTTATCGTGTGATAACTACTGGGGTTTGAGAAATGGAGCGAAGTTCAAAAATATGTAGGACGCTACTCACCCAACCCAACAAACTTTTTTATCGTTTTACCTTGCCTAATCTTGTCTGTGTACAACAACATTAAACTTAATATAAAAAATGTACCTATTTATAGGTACTTATATTAAAATCCCCGGCATGGATGTTGAGTGCTGGGGCAAAGATTGGGGATCGCTTTGCAAATCTTATCAGAGACGCATACGTGTGCACTAGCTGTGCACACAACCAATCGCAGCTGGCGGTGCAGGTGCGTCGCACTACTAGCCAATCACTTAATTCGCCAAAGTTTGCCAAGCGCTCAACATCCATGCCGCTAAATGTAGGTATAAGAGAAATGATTTGTATTTATGTATTTATTTTTTTAATATGAACTGACTGACGACTGAAGCCCATTGTACAGCTAGTAGGTATTTTTTAATCGGTCCAATCGTTTGTATTTTAGGTTTTGAACGTTCGCAAATACGTCATCCTAATGTTTCAGAACCGACGGACTTTTGGGCGTCGTCCGTCTAGTGATGCATAAAAACGTAAAATAAATAATCGATGCAGCAAGTGAACAGATTAATTAATATTAAGTTGATATAAACACGCAACTGCTATAATAAAATAAAGAGTAAGATATTATTTGGTTCACAGAATGCAATTTAGGTCAAAATTTAATTAGGTTTTAAATAAACAATATGACAATGAATGACATAAATTCACTTTCGCTGTTATTAATGTGCTGAGAAGTTACGGTTTTCTGCTGCGAGTTTCTGACGGGACATCACTAGCAACCATGTTTTGCTGTCAGAATGGTAGCCTGTATTTATTTTCTAAAAAATAAATATTGTTCCAGCTAATTGTTCTATAATATCAATTAGTTCTATTTAATAACGTCGGCATTAACTGTAACAGTGATAAAAGTTTTAAGAAGCGATCGGGATCAAGCGTTTTTGGATATCCGGTCACGGTGTATTTTCCGGTCATAATTCAGTGATATTTCGTCAAAAATTATGTCTGTAAGCGAAAAAGTGTCGCTTTCCGATGCCTTGAGTAATGTAGATGTACTGGACGAGCTCACTTTGCCCGGTAAGTAACAGTTTTAAATTGTTATGATTCACTTGAAATTACGTATAGTATTACGATACGGGAGGTACCGTACTGTATTGAAATTGATTAGGACATCCGTTAAGATGAAAGTTCTTTGCATTGTTACGTTGACTTTAATAAACAACCGAAGAACTTGATTAATAGAATCTGAAGGGGCTATAGGTTCTACTAATATTGTATTATGCAAGCTTAAAATGTGGCATTAAGACAGTTTTGTTATCAATAAGTAAACACCGAACATGGGTCTTTGTTTGAGAGCAGTAAAACGCTGCTATGAAGATCGGACCATATTTTTTTGTAAGTAATAGATGCACAAGAGTAAAACTTTATACTTTATACAAGAGTATTACTTATATGATAACAGCAAGCCATGTCTTTGGCAGACTTGTGCTGAGAATCTTGAATGAAATAATGGATAAACTACAACTTCAGAGTGTGCGCACAAATTATGGAAAGAAGACGATATTATTTGAGGGAAACAGCTGGTTAATAAATTACTGAAAGATCCGAATATTTAAAAAATCATAAGCTTTTCTGTGTACACGGCTAAATTAACAGAATATGTAAGCATCCTTTAACTTTAGAACCTTAGAGGCATAAATATGTTAGTAGTATGGAATCTATGTTATCTCCAGTCGCGGGCGTAGGTTTTATTTCAAAGGAAGGAAGTAGGTACTACAAATATGTATTAATAATAAAAATCTGTGGTTTTCACCTTCAATACACATTTGTAAGTACCTTCTGCCTACCTCATTTCATTTATCAGGTAGGCACTGTCTAATTTCCTATATGCACCGCTATTATATGATACTATATATTATCTCATACACAATAATCACTTTGCACCACTTTCCCCTTTCTTTATAGTTGTCCTCTACCTGTAGGTTGTCTGGAAGAGATTGCTTTTTAGCGATAAGAATGCGTAAATTGTACATCTTTCTGTAAATATCGACTGTAACTTCGTTGTTTGGTGTGCAATACGAGAATCTATCTATCTATCTTATTGTAAGTGAACTGTAGTTTAAATAAGAATAAATTCTTTAAACCTAAATGAAAGAAAAATAGTAGTAAAAAAATAGTCACCTCTATGGTAGCCATAGCCTTGGCATAACATTTCTTTTGTTTTGGTTGCAGATGAGCAGCCATGCATCGAAGCGGCCCCTTGTTCAATTCTCTACCAAGCTAACTTCGATACCAACTTTGAAGATCGCAATGGCTTCGTCACTGGCATTGCAAAGTACATTGAAGAAGCTACTGTTCATGCTAACTTGGTATGTAAAATATTATAGTTATTACATTAACGGTGCTTCTTCATCAACCAGTAGTTGAGACAGTCTTCAATTTAACATTTTAACCTTATTTCCCAGAACGAGCTGCTAGAAGAAGGCAACGCTCACGCAGTCATGCTATACACCTGGAGATGCTGCAGCCGAGCCATCCCCCAGCCGCGCTCCAACGAGCAACCAGACCGAGTACACATCTACGAGCGGACTGTACAAGTGCTGGCCCCTGAAGTGGACAAGCTGTTGCAGTTCATGTACTTTCAGGTGTGTGACATGCGTCTGAGCTAACTGCGACATGCGTCTGA
The DNA here is from genome assembly GCA_950371115.1 of Anania fuscalis. Taxonomy (NCBI): domain Eukaryota; kingdom Metazoa; phylum Arthropoda; class Insecta; order Lepidoptera; family Crambidae; genus Anania; species Anania fuscalis. The sequence goes on from OX493354.1 coordinate 5,372,223, forward strand.
ATTACACATGTGACATGCGTCTGTGATATCTTTGGCATGCGTTATAAGTTAGATATAAACACAGCAGCTTGATCGAGTCCACATCTACGAACGGACGGTACAAGTGGCCCCCGAAGTGGACAAACTGCTGCAGTTCATGTACTTCCAGGTCTGTGACATGCGTCTGAGTTACATATGTGACATGCGTCTAAATTACACATCTGATATGCGTCTGAGTTATCTGTGACATGCGCCTAAATTAGACATAAACAAAGTAGTCCGACCGTGTCCACACCTAAGTACGAGCGGACTGTACGAGTGCTGGCCCCTCAAGTGGACAAGCTGCTGCAGTTCATGTATTTCCAGGTCAGTAACATGCGTCTGAGCTAACCGCGACATGCGTCTGAATTATACATGTAACATGCGTTGAGTTATCTGTGGCATGCGTGTAAGTAAGACATCAACACTGGAACCGAACAGCGTCCAAAGACATGGACTGGTAGTTATCAGCGGACGGTCCAGGGGCTGGCCCCTGAAGTAGGCAAGCTGCTGCAGTTCATATACTTTCAGGTGTGTGACATGCGTCCGAGTTATATGTGTGACGTTTTAAATATTATTTTTGACGTGATAACGTCTTATAAATCGATGACCGGCTGCAAACAAGAAAAAATTACACGTTTCGCGTGCGAGCGAGAGCGTGGAACAAGCGATAGAGAGGCACGATCGGCATTAGCATTCGGTTTATAACACATGTATCTATCTTTCACTCCATCGGCCGTTACTCCCGAGTAGCATCAAAGTTTTATTATGACGTTATCACGTTTAATTAACGTCCGTAAACCGACTTCATTTAGTAAGTTTTAATTATAAATTTTAGGTACTAAATTAGGTTGATCTTGGAATATTTTTTTTAATTTAAATTTTTAAGTGTTAGTTCGGTTTCTATAAAGGAACCCCCTTTATCGATACTGAACCTACTTTTCAGCTATGGCACGCACTTTTTTTAACACTCTGTTTATTATCTCTGTGTAGCGCAAAGCAATCGAACGCTTCTGCGGCGAAGTCCGCCGCCTCTGTCACGCGGAGAAACGTCGCGATTTCGTCTCCGAAGCGTATCTACTCACGCTGGGCAAGTTCGTCAACATGTTCGCGGTGTTGGACGAACTGAAGAACATGAAGAGCAGTGTGAAGAACGACTACTCTACGTACAGGAGGTATGTGTAGATCATAGACCATATAATGTTGAATCACTTTTAAACCGGCTAAGTGCGAGTTGGATTCGCGCACGAAGAGTTCCGTACCATTATCTATAAAATAAATTACTTACGCTGGGAAAGTTCGTCAACATGTTCGCGGTGTTGGACGAGCTGAAGAACATGAAGAGCAGTGTGAAGAACGACTACTCTACGTACAGGAGGTATTTAATTAATTTAGTTTAAAAACACCTAGCGAGGGGTAATCCTGCTAATATTAAAAGTTTGTGAAAATGATGATAAATGTTTGTTACTATTTCAAGCTAAAACTACTGAACAGATTTTAATGAAACTATACAGTAATATAGCTAAATGCATTAAAATAACTCATTGGCAACTCTTTATCGACATTTTACTTGGGTAAAAATGCGGGTGGAAGCTAGTCCATGATACATTTCTTATAAAATTAATTGCTAATACCAATTAGTCGTTTGAAATAATTAAAATATTTGTTTATAAATATTGATACATTTATGGGATTCTAAACTGAACAAAGAAATAATAAAAACCTACTTTTAAATAAAGGGAATTAGATCTTAGATCATAAAAGGTAGTTTTTGACTATAGTACACCACGCGGACCCAGTGGAAGTTCTTTGGAAGGGTGTCTTTTTTATTTTTATAATTTGTCCATAGCTTTTGACCTCACCACGAATTGACTTAGATATGAGAGAATTGAATGTATTTAATGATTTTGGAATGATGGTACTTAATATCTAAACGTACATTTATTCACACGTAAAATTAACTAAATATTTATCCAAGTTATTTATTAGAATCTCCTTTACACATAGGTGTACCGCAGGGTTGTATTTTAAGACCATCATTGTATTTTATATATTTAACTCCTTTTACTCAATAGGGCTGCACAGTTCTTAAAAGTGATGTCAGACAGCCAGAGCCTCCAAGAGTCCCAGAACCTGTCCATGTTCCTCGCCACTCAGAACAAGATCAGGGACACTGTGAAAGACGCGTTGGAAAAGATTAACGGTAAGACTTCTGATTTTATTTTTATACTTTTTTGTTTAGCATTGTCATCCTAAGGTTGTCGGTCCATCGAGCTGGTTCTTAGAAAGATATCTGGCAGTGGCTGGATGAAAAAAGTAGGACATCGTGTCTCTTTGGCGCTCTTTGGGGCAGGCTTACATTCAGCAGTGGACTGCAATAGGCTAACTTGATGATTATGATGCCACCCTAAATCTTTCTCTTTCGCTCTAACTGTCTTCCGTCTCGGTGTCGTCGCGTTTCTCCCACATTCATTATTATTTCAAATACTTATAAGCTTCTAATCTAACAACAAAATGATTGTATTATTTGTATTTGTGTTGGTGAGGCAAATAAAAATTAAAGTCAACTTCGGTGTTTAATTTAAATCTAAAACAGATTTTTTTACTTTTATATGCAATTCATGTATGTAACTTACTATGTTACTAAATTTTGGATATATTTAAAAGCTTCTAACTATCGTATCTATTTGTAATCATGTGAAATCAGGATGACAGTACAATAATTTGATACTATCAAGCTGATTTTGGCATGGTGCTAGCTGCTAGAAGATAGATAGAATCTGTCTAATAAAATCTTAGGGTTGGTGCTCATTTATTTCGTTTTGACAAGACTCATGCAAATAAAACCGTGTTCAATAGTTTTTTAACTGCAATATTTCAATTATTAAGGGGCTCTTATCCGTCAAACGTCGTACTGACAAGTTTTTAAAACTAATTTGAACAGTATTTATCAGTAATAAGATTCTGAAAATGATATATGTTACAGTTAAGGATATAACAGATACATATTCCCTCACAGAATCACAATCTGCTAATCTTGGCTCGATAGAAAAACACTCCAAAGTTGCCTCTCCCCAAAAAGTTTTTTCATTACTATGGCTAAAGTATTGCTATATTTAATATATTTTTTATACTAAGCAGTAGGCACAATGTTTTTCTACGGATTGATTCTGAGTTTGATAGAATAGCATTAATTTTATACATCGAAACACGTCAAAAACACGAAGACGAATCAGACGCGTCGTGGCGCTTACAGACGTAGCACGTCGGGATGACCTGCCCTTAAAGATGATTTAGTATATTGCATCTCTAACCAAGTGCTTTGTGTTTGCTTACTAAATGCTTTGAAAGTACGAAATATTAATATAAAGTAATGTATTTTACTAATTGTTTTGGTTTACAGGTTACGAAGAGTTATTATGCGACGTGGTGAACATCTGCGTGCATATGTTCGAGACGAAGATGTATCTTACGCCTTCCGAGAAGCATATGCTCGTCAAGGTAATATCGAGATCAGTTCAGCTTTTATTTTTAAAGTATCTGCTGCTTGAGACTTGAGACTTGAATTTCGTTCAGAAGACTACAAACATTCTATCACAATTTAAGCAATGGTTTAGGGAAAGCTACTCATCTCTTAATATGTCCTACTAATATTATAAATGCGAAAGTTTGTGACTCAGTCACGTAAACGGCTGAATGGATTTGGATAAAATTTCGCACACATATAGAATATGATCTGGGTTAACATATAGGATACTTTTTATCCCGGTTTCATGTTCTTGTAGGATTTATTGAATAAACTATAGACCACGTGAGCGAAGTCGCAGGCAACAGCTGGTCTGTCATAAAATACAGGGTTACATTGCAAGGTAGTGCCAAATTTTAAAAATAAGATCTAGAGGTAAACTGCATAAGGTATTTGTTGTCAATTTGAACCTCTCTTATGCGCGGGCGCTCCTGCTGTTAGAAATGTACCTTACATCGAAAAGGCTAAGGTTTGTTTTCGCGCGTCATTGTGACTATTATTGCATTGAACTTTGCAGTTCTTGGTTGTACAGAGATAGTGCGTGCGTATTTTTTATGAATGAGACAAGATTATCCACGCGTAACATCTTTGAACAGCGGATAGTAATAAAGAAAATTAAAATATAAGTTTGTTTTTTTAGATCGTTTATATCGTAGATCGATTTAGTTAATGATTCTGAGTGGTCCCTGAAAATTTGGCACCCCTTTGAAATGTAACCCTGTTAAAGTTAAATATATTATGTTGTTTTCGCGCCCATTTAAATAAGTAATCAATGAATGAATGAGAACAAACTTAAACGAAACGATGGTGGCTTTGTTTACAAAAAATTATGATTCATTTTGACTCAACTATAAGTGTTTATGTTTACGATATTCGAATAATTCCAGGTCATGGGCTTTGGCCTGTTTCTTATGGATTCAGACATTTGTAACATCAACAGATTGGACCAGAAGAAAAAGATTCGCTTAGACCGCATCGACAGAATATTCAAGGTATGTATTTATTATATACAGGGTGTAAAAAAAGGCTTAACGAAGCCTTAAACCACGAATTCTATACATAAAACCAAGTAGAATGCAAAAAAAATAATTGCTGGGAAATGATTTTTATTTTTTGGTATCAAAAAAAATAACTTATTTCTAACCCGCAACGTAAAGCGCGCACGCCGCAGACTATGCCTGTGTGTGTAAGCGGATCATGTTTCTTTAAAAAAGTTTAGTATTATCAAACAGAAGTCAATTTTGTAAAAATCTTTGAAAAAAGAATGTAACTTTGACTGCCAATAACTCGGTAACCCGTTATTTCCCAGGTATAGTGTAAAAGAAAAAAAAGATTTTAATAATACGTAGAATATGTAGTATTCGGCTTCGTTAAGCCTTTTTTTACACCCGATATATATAAAATTCTCGTGTCACAGTGTTTGTCATAAAATTCCTCCGAACGGCTTGACCGATTCTTACTTTAATATATATTAATTAATTTATTATTATTAATACTAAAATCGGAATAAAATAAATATTTAAGGGGGTTCCATACCACACGCGATTTTTTTGCCGTTTTTATAGATAATGGTACGGAACCCTCCGTGAGCGAGTCCGACTCGCACTTGGACGGTTTTATTACATTTAAAAATATGTATTCCACAAAATTTACTTCAGTAATCTACGGTTGTATTTTAAACTCTAATACATACTCTTTATTGCAAACCACACAAAAAAAACAGTACAAAAAAAACATATAGACTGGTACAATTTAGGCGGCTCTTCTGGACAGCCTTCAGGTAAAGGAGAGTTTAATAATGATATTTTTTAATTTCAGAATTTGGAAGTAGTACCGCTGTTTGGTGATATGCAAATAGCGCCTTTCAACTATATCAAGAGATCGAAACACTACGATCCCAGCAAGTATGTATATTTCTTGTTCTACCACTATTTTGCAGGTTTTTTATCTCTTTCATTGGCAGTGGATGTTTGAAAGGATTGAAATATAATCAGAAATCGCCTTTGGGCCCGAACATAAATTACGTCATACGAATTTCATGATATTTTATTATTTTATTCCCCCCTTCCCTCGCCATAGTCACAGGTGGTCCCATTTGTTAGACCCCCCCTCTCTTTATTATGACGTCAAATACGTCATTTGTACAAAGTCCTACTTTTTATTAACCCCGTTTTAAACAAAGTTATTTGAAAAATATCAACTACCTCCCACGACTAGATAACCAATTTGTTTTACGAGTTTTATCATAAATTAATATATTAATTAAAAATGATTTTCCAACCTTTTATTGTACTGTCGTGACATTTGTAAATCTATGTTCCATTCACACACGAAAACGCGGCGAGTTGCGACGTGAAGCGCACAGAGAAAAAGAACATTCAGACGTAAAATTCAATAGATATTTATTTTTGTATGAAAGAAAAATGTGTCAAATTATCAATAGACGTAGAACAAAATCTTTTTGTTTATGATGTAAGCTACCTAGTCTTGCGAGGTGGTTAATATTTCACACATAACCCTGTATATAAAAAAAGTAATATTCCCTTTCAGATGGCCTCTATCTTCAAGCCCATTACACATAACCCTGTATATAAAAAAAGTAATATTCCCATTCAGATGGCCTCTATCTTCAAGCCCATTACACATAACCCTGTATATAAAAAAGTGATATTCCCTTTCAGATGGCCTCTATCTTCAAGCCCAAACCCCCCCTCGCCGCAGGCTGATCTGATGGTCCACCTGCCTCAGATAAGGGAGGAACACCAGAACTACATATCTGAACTGGCAAGATACAGCAACGAGGTAGGCGGTAGGGGTAGCATACTTGCAAATTTTTTAGATTTAAAAGTTGGTAGATTTTATGTCATCTATACTATAATAAATCTGTAACGGGTCGATGTCTGTTCATTGAAGATATTTTAAAAAATGATTTTCGGGAGCACTCTATAATCGATACTGAAGCCAAAAATGCAATTATTTTAATTCTTGTCTGTCTGTCTGTATGTCTGTCGCGATGTATACGCTAATCTCCGAAGATACTGCACGGATTTCTTTGCGATTTTTACAAATAGATTAAGTTCACCCATGCGCTTATATTAGGCTTTGTTTCATTAAATTCTGATGCCGGTTTTTACAAGATTTCAGAAGAAACATGTTCAATTCGCTGCGCCTGCTAAAAACTCATGGCAAAATGACACTAGAAGGATTGATTCCAATATAGAATAAGAAGGAACCGAAAATCTATTACTTTATTAAACCGTATTACGAGAACATTGAAGATATTTTTAACCGACTTCAAAAAAGGAAGATTTTCTCAATTCGTCTGAATGATTTTTTGTATGTTTGTTACGCGATTACTCCGTCAATTATAAACAGATATCAAAATTTCTTTTTTTGTTTGAAAGAGTATACTCCCGAGGTGGTTCCATTTTCACCAAGTTAGGATCTGTGGAGGAATTACACAGATCAAAGAAAATTCTTAAAAAATGTTGGCACATAGAGTGTGTTTGTCAACTTCAAATAACTTATTCAGATGTTTGCGTCTGTCAGTTATCATATCATACTGCTGAGCTGAAGATGAAAGTCACAAAAATCCTTAACAGACGTCGACAGATAATATTTTGTAGTGTATTGGGCAGACGTGGCGCTTACGAGGTACTGACAAGAATTTTCAGCTCTTTTCTTAATAAATAGTGCTTCACGCAGTCCACAGCGTTGCTTGATATGGCAATGATCCTGTAGTCCACGCAAACGAAGTTGCACAGCTAGTTGTTAAATAAATTTTAAACGATTTAATATTTACCCTGTAACGATAGATGTCTTTCAGATTGGCCTATTAAAAGAGTATCTTATATCCCGCAACCTTTACAAAGTCGTCTGTCCACCTTGTGAGTGGACGTCCTACGCTGCGCTTGCCTAAATTTTGGGAGGCCTATCTTCAGCAGTGGGTGTCCTAAGACTGAAATAGGCATTATGAGGAAGATTGACATTTCGCTGGAGGGGTTGTCTTACGCGCGAATAGACTTAAGGGGTGAATCTTTCCGGAAAATAAAAAAAATATATTCAAATCAAATCTTGGGCAATTATGACGAACCGAATGATAAGGAAATCAAAATCGGTCCAATCATTCTTGTTTTTTCAACGGGTCAGAATGCATGGCAATAGATATTTATATATTTAATACTAGCAGCCCGTCCCGGCTTCGCACGGGGTAGACAATTATCGCTAATAGTTTCGGCAGCGCATTCGACGAAAGACATTTTAAGACTCATTTTTCTACACCTTCGGTTACATTGTTTAAATTTTACCAAGGATCCCTAATTTTTTTCAAAATGAAATGTAGCCTATGTCAAATTGGAAGAATGTAGCATTCTATTAGTGAAAGAATTTTTTAAATCTAGTACCTTTTGAGCCTATTCATTACAAACATACAAACATACAAAAATAGGTACAAATCTTTCCTCTTTATAATATTAGTATAGATTTATATTATAAATTGATAGAAGATCGAAAAAGAAGAAAGATAGATGTGTAATATCTAAAGTTATCTCATAAAATTGTTTCAAGGGTAACGAATAAAATCAAGACTCATTTCCCTTTGAAAGAAAAACATTTCGTTGATTATTGTAATCTACTATTACTGCCCTACAGGTGACAACTACCTTCAAAGAAGCCGGCTCAGACGGCGAGAACAAAGCGGTAACGGAGCTCTGTCTCCGTGGCTTACAACTGCTGTCGTCGTGGTGTTCGGTGTTGACAGAACTGTGCAGCTGGAAACTACTGCATCCTACCGACCACGCTACCAATGCGCGCTGCCCGCCCGATGCGGAGGAGTACGAACGGGTGAGTGGCAATTTCTACCATTTTCTACCAAAATGGTAGTTTTTGTTTTAAGACGCGCACTCATTTATGTTACATTATAGAATACCTTAAGTACTGCGTCTTCAGTGTTCAAAAACGAAAGAGAAATAAACTAATATATTCTTCCATAATGGTAGTATTGGTAGTTTATATTCTTCTTTTTTGGGTCTAATTTTTAAGAGTTCGATCCAAGGACGGGTTTGGTGTCATAGTTGCGTTTCAGCGATTTGAATATTTGAGCGATGTATCTACTACATTGTCATTAGGGCTTGCATTCGAATATTCGAATAATTCGAATATTAGAGTGGAATCGAATATTCGAATATCAAATCTGCAATATTCGAATATTCGACCAATTTCCTGAACGCCAAACTCAAAACTTTAATATGCACTAAATATTACTTTCAAAGTTTTTGGTCAATATCAGTCACCTTAGTCTTATGTCGTATGACCTCGTTCTGGATCTTATCCCTTAATGAGATCCCAAACATAGACCTTTCCATATCACGCTGAGTGACGTGTAGTCGGTGGGCCAACTTGACTGTCATGTTCCACGTTTCGGCTCCGTAGGTTAAACCTGGTAGGACGCATTGGTTAAACACCCGGCTTTTCAGGCACTGCGGCAGTGTTGACGTGAAGATATGACACAATTTCCCAAATGCTGCCCAGCCAAGCTGCAATCTTCTGGCGATTTTCCGTTCGAAGTTGTCTCTACCGAGCTGTAGTACTTGCCCAAGGTAGACGTACTCTTGGACAACTTCGAGCGTAGTGTCTCCAACAGAAATTGATTCCGGGATGACATGTTCGTTGAACATTATCTTCGTCTTGTCCAAATTCATCCCAAGCCCCACACGTCTCGAGGCAGCGTTAAGACTGTGCAGCATTTTTTGCAATTCCTGCAGCGATTCTGCCATAATAACTATGTCATCGGCAAAGCGAAGATGCGTAAGATATTCACCATTAACATTGATGCCCAATCCGTTCCAATCCAACATCTTGAACACATCCTCCAGTGCGTTGGTGAACAGTTTCGGAGATATAACATCTCCCTGTCTAACACCTCGGAGCAGCTGGATGGGTTTTGTTCGGTGGTTTTGTACTTGGACGGACATTGATGCTCTACTGTACAGGCTTCTTAGCACCTTCACGTACCGCCAATCGACTTGGCATCGCTGCAAGGATTCCAGAACAGCCCAGGTTACGACCGAGTCGAAGGCTTTCTCATAGTTCACAATGGCCAGGCACAGAGGCTGGTTTTACTCTTCGGACTTCTGTATAACCTGCTGCACCGTGGACTATGGTACTGTAACCTTTGCGAAACCCAGCCTGTTCCGGTGGCTGGAAAGCGTCAAATCTTGCGGAAAGATGGTTTGTGATGACCCTCAAAAACAGCTTGTAAACGTGACTCAGGCGTGTGATTGGTCAATAGTTTTCAGGAGACTTTTGTCTCCTTTGTTGAAAAACAATGCCACCACGCCCCCACTCCACGCTTCCGGAGTTGTCCCATTGGCTATGACGGAATTTAAGAGCCTCTTAAGTTCGCCAAGCACAGGTTGGCCTGCAGCTTTTAAGAACTCAGATGTGATTCCGTCTTCGCCGGGAGCCTTCCCATTACTAAGCTGTCCGAGAGCCGCCTCAATCTCATCCTCCTCCACGTCTGGGAGATCTTCAGTGAAGTGGCAGGTTAGCTTGGCTCTTGGATCGTTCGCGTCGGGCTGCGACTGTACGGAATGCAATGCGTACAATCGACCGTAAAAGCCTTTGATTTCGGCCAGAATCTCCGGAACCGATGAGACGATTCTGCCATCCGAGGTTTTCAGATTTGTCAGGTGACTTTTTCCCAGTCTTTTAGTGAAGACCTTCGGCTCAATCGCCTCCTCTATGAGGCGAGTATCGTAACTGCGGAAGTCGCGTCTCACCAATCTCCGGATTTTTTTATGGGTGCCAGACAAAGCTTCCTCTGGCCTCTCGGCACGCTTGCTTTCCCTTAAAGTGCCTGTTTCCCACTTCGCGTATGACTCCAATCACACCATCAAGGTCCACGTCCTCAATAGTTTCCAAAGCAGCGAATCGGTTTCGGAGCTCCAACTGGAATGTTTTGGAGTCTTGGCCGGCCTGGACCAGTGTCAGACGAAGAGTCGACCTCATCATGCGGCTACTTTCCAGCTTAATGTTGATATTTAGGGTGCCTTTTACCAGTCGGTGGTCGCTACCGGTGTTAAATCTATTTACCACAGGGACATCCCTAAATGCTTTTGATTAAGAAAAAATTGGTTTCCAACTAAGATTTTGGCAATTATAATATAATTATAAATAAAATCGAAAGTTAGTCTTAGTAAGATATTGGCAAATAAAACTTGATTTTAACCTTTTTTAAGTTTTTTTATTATTCGAATAATATTCGAATAATTCGAGTAACATCCAAAAATATTCGAATATTCGAATACCAAAAAGTTTCGAATATTTGCAAGCCCTAATTGTCATACGACACTACTTACTATCATACGCTGCTTACTAGGCATGGCAATGATTGCTATTTTTCAGTCATTGTCATATGACAAAATGATGATTTTTTGTCATATGAAATCACCTGTGATAAATCATTGGCAATGATTTTTTGTCGCAGTGTCATAATGTAACACTTTTGCTATTTGTTACTTAAAATGAAATATGATTTATTGTGAACAGTTGCTCCTTGCTACTTTGCTACTTTTTTATGAAATGTCATATATAGTTCGTGCGCTACGTAATGTGCTATTTGTGTGTATTATTTAAACATTTTTTTTTAAACAATTAACTTCCCCTCATACTTGTACAGGCTTGGGACTGACAATGTAAACAATTTCATGTGAATTTTTTTTTTCCTGAATGTGTGAGTAAACTTATTTTTACATTGGCGTATGCACCTATCAGTCATCACCGGGCGACTAGTGAATTTAAAAACAACATCATAAAATCATAATTCACACATAAAACGAAATTTCATTGTAAACAAAACGAGCTCGACGTTCCCTACTATAAAATCATATAATCAGATAATCTAAACCTTACGGCGCTCAGCATAAAATTCAACAAACTAGAAGGTTTCAACCTGCCAATCGTAACAAAAATCATGACAAACGAATCTAAACTTTACGGTCATAAGTTTAAAGCTCTTAAAATGCGCTGTATCGTTATCGTTCGTCACCTATGATGGCATAAAAAATAGCACAGCATGTTTGTCTTTTTCTAACACGCATCTGTAGCAAATCATTCCTACTCGCTCGCGCGCTCAAGGCCTGCGCTCGCTAGACCCGCTCTGCTACATGTCATCAACGAATGTAAAGAAATTTGCGCATGACATATGATTTTACAGTCTGTGATTTGTAGCAGTCAATATGACAAAAAGTAGCAGTTGTGACAAATGATTTTCAAGTCATATGATTTTTCACCTGCTCCTCATGATATCGTCCATGCCTACTGCTTACTCGCTTACTAACATTTTTGTATAGCAAAAACATTCAGAATTCACGTTGTACCTGTGATATAAAAAAATGACCAACTCCATAAAATTTTGTTCCCTCTACAATTTTCTACCACAATAGTAGGTCTTTTTTACTAACTTCCTTAACTATTCCAGGCCACCCGCTACAACTACACATCCGAAGAGAAGTTCGCGATGATTGAAGTGATAGCTATGATCAAGGGACTCCAAGTTCTGATGGCAAGAATGGAGACAGTATTTGCTGATGCAGCAAGAAGGTCGATATACGCTGAGCTGCAGGATTTTGTGCAACTGATACTTAGGGAACCCTTGAGGAAAGCTATCAAGAATAAGAAGGATCTTATAAGAAGGTAAATTTCGTAGAAATACAGGTTTGTTATCATTTATTAATTTACTAGCTAACCTGGCGAACTTCGTACCGCCTAACAGTTTTTTCTGTCAGCTTTTCCAATGATTTTTTTATTTATTCTGATATTCGGGGCGGAGACAATTCCAACAAATTATAAACAATGAAAATCGGCCCAGCCGTTCTCGAGTTAAGTTTTGTAACAAACCCGAATTTGATACATTAAGATTTTACCTATTTACCGTTTCTGTCGGATTCCTACGACAAAAATTTTTGTGCCCGTATTTAGACAACTCTTTATTGCACACCAAACAAAGAAGTTACAGTTGACATTTACAGAAAGATGTACAATTTTGGCGGTCTCACCGCTAAAAGCGTTTCTTCCGTAGTACCACTACCACCCTTGTCGTATTTATCCGTCAAAGAACGTATTCGTTTTTACGTTAATTTTTGTTCTGTGAGCTGCGTGCCACACCACAATATCTCGTGAAATAAAGACACCGTGTACAAAAATGGCTCATCCTGACCATTAACTTAACAAGATTTATCATTGTTGCAAAATAACGAATTTATTCAGCTATGCAGTCTATGATTCTTATGTTTAGCGGTGGACATCTTATGACTGAATGCCTATTAACCTATTAAAACAATCTATGGGACCTGACATTTTAAACTGCCTACCAACTGATATCAGGTAGATTTCAATAATCTGTCTGACTTTCTGATACATAGAGCCCTTCTATTCTACACCCTATACCTAAAATTTTAATGGCATCTTGTTACATCCTGTAAAGATTTCATTGTACAGTCAACAGCACGTCGACCTACCCCAAAAGTCAAAAATTCTCCAATAGATTTTCAACTTTAAGCTTGACATGTAGAGTTCATTTTCAAATGAGAAAATTTGACATTTTGTGGTAGGTCGACGTGCTGTTGTCCGTACCCACCTTTTGGCTCTGTGTCCGATCCGATTGTTATTTGTGGTAGTTTTTCGCCACACAAAAATTTTACTACATTATCTATAATCGCCCGCAGTATAATAGTCTCAGTGCGGGAAACGTGCGGCGACTGGGCGCGCGGCTGCGAGCCGCAGCAGGACCCCGCGCTGCGCGGGAAGAAGGACGGGGAGGCCAGCTTTACCATCAAAGTGCCTAGGCGGAACGTTGGTAAGTTTGGAAAAAAACTACCATTTTGGTAGAAAATGGTAGTTTCTCTATGAAGCCACTTCTTAGCATTAAGTCTGCACCTAGGTAAATTCTAGTACTAGTCTTGACACAAAGATTTTAATTTAAATATAAATAAATGTATTTTTTCCAGGTCCATCATCGACCCAGCTATACATGGTCCGAACACAGCTAGAAGCGTTAATATCTGACAAGTCCGGTGGCCGCCGCACACTACGCAAGGACTTGGACGCGACTACCTTGCAGCAGATCGAGCAGTTCCACCGGCTCAGCTTCTACTGGGGGTACATGCTGAACCTCTCAGGTTGGTAGGAAAAAACTACCATTTTCTACTATGATGATAGTTTTAGTTTTGAATATATAGGACTGTTTAGATACATGGGACTTGATCATAGACTGTTGTGAGTGGTGATAGAGAAAATAATCAGTTTCTACCATAATAGTAGTTTTGAGTTTTGACCTAGGACTTTAGATACTTGGGCCTTGTTCCTAGGCTGTTGTCACTAGCGGTAGGCAAATAAGTCAGTTCTTACCGTAGTGGTAGTTTTCATTTTGTAGATCGAATACTCTTTACATACTATTGACTTGTTCCTAAACTCTTGTAAGTCTTAGTAGAAAAACAATTTTCTACCATTATGGTAGGTTTTTTAAAGCTCTGTGTTTCTTGTTACAGATTCTTTGGGCAAGTGCTGTGACCTCTCCCAGCTGTGGTATAGAGAATTCTACCTAGAAATGACGATGGGAAGGAAAGTCAACGTAAGTTTATGTTTCGCATGATGAATTAACGATTACTAATATCCGTCCATATTGCTAATTTCTAATACACAAGTGCTTTAGCTACTATAGTAGATTCAGGATAAGAAGATCGCTATGACACATGACAGTTCACGCTTATAGTGATGCGCCCCAACGAAATCTAATCGATTCTTTTCGGATATCGAAAAAGTTTATAAAGAAAGTTGAATCGTTTTTTATGTCACTGACCTTTTTCTAATATAACTGAACTATTATAATATAATAATATTACTAGAAATTTATCTAAAATGCTTAAATACGTATTAGTTCATTTCTATACGTCAGCCTAAACACAAAATTTTAAGGTTCTAACTTCAAAACTGACGGACTTTCATACAAACTTTCATCCCCTATTTTACCCCCTCAAGGGTAGAATTTCCAAAAATCCTTTATAAGTGGATGCCTACACTATATAAGGTATCTATAGTTTAGTTCAAAAATGGTTGGAATTATGGAAAAAGTGTAAAGAATAAAAGTTATAGAACATTTTATATGCTAAGATTTTTAATACTTGAAAAAAATCATCCGCCTCAGGTGGGATCCGAACCCACGTCCATCGCATACCGGGCGAGTGCTTTGATCACTAAGCTACCGAGACGTTAGTCAACTCGACGAAATCTTTCAAGTGGTTCTCGCTGTCAAAGCCAGCGTAGTTTCGAATCAATGTTGCGGTATATACTACTACCGTCAACACCCGATAGAAATATTTTTACAAATATTTAACTATCGGTAAAGATCAGAAAAGCTTAAACAATTTAATTTTTTGTTTTTAGCAATTACCATGATAGTGGTAATTGCTAAAAAAAAAATTATAAGCTTTCATCCCATCTTAGAACATTAATCGCTACACCGCACCTTTTTTGAGATGTTGGTGAGAAAGCTAAAATTGAGACCTTTGCCAGACCCACCCCCTTCCTGCTCACCTCCTACACGTCAGGATTTTTAGTATGTTTTCTCCCTAAGCACCCTGAATAAGTTTCTGAAGTAATCGCTTAGGTTCCCGCTCACGCAGTATACAGGGTGTAACAAAAAGGCGAAATAATATTTAAGGGTATGTATGTAATGTGAACATTAAGTAGTAAAAGTTTTAGTTGAAATAAACAACTTTTTTTCCCATACTAAGTAAATAAATTGTTTTTTTACCGAAAGTGTTAACATACAAAAGTACATACATATGAAAGTTTCACATCCGTTTCCTACTTAATCTCGATTTATGAGTTTGTTTACACCTAACAGCTGATATTTAAGGTTGTCACCGATAAGTTTTTGTTAAAACTTTAGCATCAATTTACTCAGTAATTTATACTCGCACGAGTTTGTGGTTATGCATAGGAACTACACATTTACTACTCTACACGTCAAAATTTTATTTCGCCTTTTTGTTGCACCCTGTATACCCTACTTTGAGCCATTCCTTGACTGAACTACTTGTCCAATATTTATTTATAAATATTTTCTCCATCGAATCCGTTATTTTCACAGAAATGTACCGTCAGACATCAGCACAACGAAGAATGCAACGATTTGATAACGATGGAGAAGCGTATCCAGTTCCCCATAGAGATGTCGATGCCTTGGATCCTTACCGATCACATTCTGAAGAGCAAGGAACCAGCTATGATGGAGTAAGTAGACTTATCAAAGTAGTTTAGTTTACAGGTTTACTTTTCGACCTCCATAGCCGAGAGGCGAGCACGTCGGACTTTATATGGCGTCGCCATCTCGTGAGGTTCCGGGTTCGATCCACAGTCGGGTCAATGTAGAAAACGAACTTTTCTATATTGTCTCGGGTCTGGGTGCTTGTGGTACCGTCGTTGTTTCTAAATTCTATGACACAAGTGCTTTAGCTTCTTACCTTAGGATCAGAGCAATGTATGTGATGTTGTCCAATATGTATTTATTTATTATAATTACAAAGTTTAAGATTACTTGAACGACAAGAGTGCATGGACTTAATAACCTGCCTAGCTCGCACTTAAATTATCTTGTAATTGTATTTCCTGTAATTAAATCAGGCTGACAGAGGCTGAGTTTGTTGCGCCGTTTCTTCTCATCACCAGCCGATATGTAGTCCCAAGCGGTGGTAGGGAAATAATGTCATTGGGACATGTAAAAGTGCCTTTAATGGCCAATTTGCAGAAATAAATGATTTTGAAATGAACTTTACCCTACATGTAAAGGTTTGATGAAAAAAAAAAATTTAGTTTCAGTTCTTAGTTCTAAGTATACCCCCAAAATGTATTGTTTTTTTTTTCTATTTTTGTGTGAAAATATTTATAATTATAATTAATGCGGTTCACAGAATACATCTTACCTACCAAGTTTCAACAGTATAGTTCTTATAGTTCCGGAAAAAATGGCAGTGACATACGGACGAACAGACAGACATGATGAATCCATAAGGGTTCCGTTTTTTTCCACTTGGCAACGGAACCAGGGGTGTGCAGTGCATATAGGCAATCAGGCAGTGCCTACCTGATTAATGAAATGAGGTAGGCATTAGGTACTTACAAATGTGTCCTATCAATAAAACACACTGCCTACCTCGAAATAAAACCAATGCCCGCCACTGAACGGAACCCTAAAAACAGGCCACCATTAGCTATAAAAACGAGCAAAAAAATCACTTTTGTTGTATGGGAGCCACCTTAAATATATATTATATTTTATTTTGTTTTTTTTTTGTATTTTTTGATAAAGCAGCAACAGAAATACATCATCTGTGAAATGTCAACTGTCTAACTATCACTGTCCATGAGATACAGCCTGGTGACAGATAGACAGCCAGACAGCGGAGTCTTATGCCCGCCTTCCACTGCGAGCGGAGCGGGCTCCGTACGGACTCCGTTTAACTCGCAACAGCAATCTTCATAGAAGTGCTTCCACTGTGAACGTGCGTACGGAGAGGAGCAAAAGAGTACAAAGAGTTACAAAAGTGGTCACAGAGTTGAGCGGATTCCTAACGGACTCCGTACGGACCCCGTTCGACTCGCAACGCAAAATTTCATAGAAGTGATTCCACCGTGAACGAGCAAGCGAAGCGGATTGAGCGATTTAAAATGGATCCGTCATTGTATCGCGAACTAGTTTTGAACGGACTCTGCTTACGCCCCCTCGCCTTCCCTGCCCCTTCGCTCGGCCGCTTTCGTCCTTGCCGGTTAGTTCACGACGAGCAGCGAAACGTATTGACATGGAGTTATTTATTGAGGCTGTGCGGCAGTACCCGTTGTTGTGAGACACCAACCACAAAGATTATCGTCAGATATTTTTTCTACGCCTCCTTGCTCATGCCTGCTGCCAATGGAAGGCAAACAACTCGCTCATCTGACTCCTCTCATTTCCCGCCTAGCCCACTCCTCAAAACTCGCCGGCAATGGAAGGCAAAACCCATTTTTCACTTTAACTCTTTCTTAATGGATGGTCAATACTATTTACTCCTTTCCGCTCAGCTATTTTCCACTCATTACCCTTTCGCAGTGGAAGGCGGGCATTAGGCTGCCTGTCCACCGGAGCGGAGCGAGGCCGCGGAGCGGAGAAACGGAGAAATATTAACCAATAGGATTGCACAAAATCTCCGCTTCTCTTCAGTGGACCGGGAGTTGCGAACTAGTTTAAAAAATCATACAAAACTGGTAAGCGGAGCGGGGATGCTGAGCGGGTTAGCGGAGCGGGAGCGGGCTCCGCAAACTAAAAAATACAGCCAGGAACTCCGCTCACTCCGCTCCGCTGCCTCGCTCCGCTTTGGTGGACAGACACAGTACGCAACTCCGCTCCGCCATACCCCGGTTCTCCGCTCCGCACCCTCGCTCCGCTTCGGTGCACAGGCAGCCTTAATAGAGTCCCGTTTTACCCTTTGGGAACGGAACCCTAAGAACCCTTCAAAACTAAATGGTTTAAACGTTTTTCTTCTTCATTAGATACGTTCTCTACCCACTGGATCTCTACAACGATTCAGCTCAGTACGCGCTCACAGTATTCAAGAAGCAGTTCCTATACGACGAAGTGGAGGCCGAAGTCAACTTGTGCTTCGATCAGTTCGTCTACAAGCTGTCTGAACAAGTTTATGCGCATTATAAGCAGTTGGCTGCCAGGTATGTCGTAGTTTGTATTTAATTAAAAAAAAAACTATGTGAAATGAGGTTCATTACCTTTCATTCTATTTAATTTGCCGCGCAATGTCTAACCTTTTTGCTTGTGCTGAAAAAATATACCAAAACAACATTTAGTGCTACTATTTCGCTAATTAACTTATTTAACGTTTAGTTTTACAAACATAGGTCTAAGCGAATATCGTAATTTATTGTATTGTGACAGTGACATTGTCACTCAATATTAAGTAATGTAATGTCCGATTCCAAACATACTTTTTAGACATTGCGCGGGAAATTTAAAAGATTGCTGGGTAATGAACCTCATTTTACAAATATCTAAAGAAAATATCTAATTAACTAGGTCATATCTGAATAAAGGCTATTATTATTATCATGTTTAAATGTAGTTTGTTATAATCGAAAAATGTGTTTTCGGTAGTAACAGTGAATTCAGGGGCCTATATAATTATAAAATTTTATTTTCTATCTTAATTTTGCAATTTATGATAAGATAGACACTTTTTTGTGTTTTTTTTATACAAAGGAGTTAACACGAAACTATTCAATTCAAGATGTTTAGTAACAGGTATAGGGATGACAACTAACTTTTTTCTTAGTCTATCAGGTAGATTATTGAAAAGTATTGTAAACGTATATTTTAATTTTTCACATAATTAAAATATTACAGAGATATATTGTATATGAATATGAAATGTCGTATGACGTCACGTCTCCCGAATTTTGACGCGCTTTATATTTGTAATTTTTTGGTTGATTTGCAAAAGAAAAAACATGAGTCCATTATTTTTTGATAATCCAAATGACGGACTAAATAAAATGTTATTTTCTTTACCCAGTCGTCATCCCTACTCTGATAATTTTATCTCATATCCGAGGTTTTCCGACGACCTCCGTAGCCGAGAGGCGAGCACGCTGTATTTAAATGGCGTCGCCATCACTGAGGTTCCGGGTTCGATCCCCGGTCGGGTCAATGTAGAAAACGAACTTTTCTATATTGTCTCGGGTCTGGGTGTTGTGGTACCGCCGTTGTTTCTGATTTCTATAACACAAGTGCTTTAGCTACTCACCTTAGGATCAGAGCAATGTATGTGATGTTGTCCAATATTTTTTTTTAGGTATTTCAATCGTGTTAAAGCCTTATTAGTTTCTTATACACCGTGAATTTTTAATTACCCGAGAAAATTAACTAACATACTCAGATATCGATACACATCGCATTTGGCGAATAAAAAATTTTTTTTAATGAGAATTTTATTTAAAAAGTCCCTAACATTCCTTTAAAAATATGCACCATAAAAGTCCTGCTAATTCAAATAGTAATCATTATCATTCCAACATTAACGGAACCAAAATCCACCTAATTTGGTCGCGTAATATTGGCGTACGGAAGGAATCAGTGGCGGGCATTGGTTTTATTTCGAGGTAGGCAGTAGGCGGCGAACGGCGATGAACGATAGCGAGCAACGTTCGGTTCGCGAGCGAACACCGACGCTCGGCCGGAGAATCACTTCATTATATTTTTTTATTGTTGTTAGACCAAAATTAACCCTGTATCTCGCAATCTCCTCCCCTAAAAAGAGCACCCTAAAGTCGTAAAACCTAAATTAAAATCCATCATACCAAATCTATCTTTAAAAAAATATTTTTATTCACACACAAATCTAGGTAAAACCAAAATGCGAATAAAAACAAACAATGTGTGGCTCATTTAAAATTTTAGCAGATTAACGTAATTAAAAATAAAACGTCGCATAACAAGCCGCTCTCGCTTGACTCGACAAGCATCAAACTGGACGACTTTGTCCGGTGTTCACGCGCAATACCAACATTCACTATGCTTTGCTGTTTCTTATTAGCGCCATTTAGGTAAATTCGGTAAAAGTCAATCTAACTAACAAAGTATTAAAGAAATTATTGGAAAGCGTTGCTTTTGGTATGATTAGTTGATATGTAAGATAATCATAGATGGCGCTAAGAGAAAAAAATGTTATAAGTACATTCGCATTAGATTGCGTAAACCTAAAAAAAAAACAAAGAATAACAATTAAATCAATAATAATCCCCTAACTTTTTTTTTCTTTCTTACTTTTTTCTTTCTGGTATGTTTGATGATTTATTTTACCACCACAGATATCACAAAAATGAATGAAATTAGAACATGTCATTTATCTGATGTCCGTAGTGGCTTTGAGAAAAGCCGTTATTTTCGTCACTTTGACTTCCAACACACAAAAATATAACAAATAAAAATTAATACACATTTAAAAAAAAGTATGTTGTTTGCATTCGATACAATGAAGAAACGCAAAATAACATCCACTATGTACACAGATTTTCTATTTATTTATTTGTATACAAGATCGACACGTCTGTCTTTTTGCAAATAAATATCTAAGATATCTTTGTAAAAAGTTCCAGATCGTTGCAAAGAACTTAGAAGTCCTTTTTCTATAGAAATCAAGGACAGACAGGACACTCATACCTAATTCTATACGATTTTGCCCGAAAGAAATCATGGCCATACACGATTGAATGTGCTTTTCAGACTGATCATGTTTTTTGGCAAGATTAGTTAAATTGCCCAAATCGACATAGCCAGTATCATTCCATACGGTTTTAATAGTTGAAAAAAAAACATGCACGGCAAACAAAACAAGGAATTTGAATGAGAACACCCGGCGAGCCCACCGTAGGTATCGTAATATTTCGAATTAAAATGTCTCACGTATGAGGCATTCCTTTTTTGCGTTAACGTTAAATTGGGAGTAGTTCTAGAGAATGATACTATTTTTGCCTTGTCCACAAATGAAAATTGATTAAAGGGATTGGCGCGTAATTTGTCAAAACAAATAGAATTCTCATTAAATACTGTACATTGTAGTTTCTCCATTTTATAGAACACAACAACACAACACTGAACTCTGAACAAACTATAATAGCACTCAAAAGAAACAGTTTATGATCCGTAAGAGTAAAAACAACTTTTCAAAACACTCGCGGGATGAAAGCCAAAGCAAACTAAAGAAAAAAAATATGGCCGATCGAAATGATCTCTGTTTACATTATTTTTAGGATAGTTTTAGCAAACAATAAATTATTCGTTTTAAAACTTAAAACTATTTACTATAGATATATAGGATTTTAGGGTTTGATATTTTATTTTAACAAGTTGTAATGTAAAGTTAACTTAAAATAAGACTTTAAATTGGATAAATTATAAATAAATTGAAGCCGGAAATTGAGCGCCATCTGGTGGGAGCTAAGCAGGTAAGCGCCGCATAATGCTCACCAAAAATTGGTGTTTTGTAACTGTGTACGTATGCGCACAGATTATATAAGTGTGTGTGAAAATTAAGGAAGTGTGTGTGAAATAGTAGGCGACATCGAGACCGCCTGCTGTGGGTCATTTGTATTGAAAGTATTGAAACGAGCGCGCTTTAGTTTGAAAGTTTAATAAAGTCGACAAAATGGTAACTTAGAGTTTATTATAGATTGTCAATTTGGCAAATAAAGATGGTTAGCTATCCTGTAGGATTTTTCTTTAGGTAGGCACTGCATAATTGCCTATATGCACCGCACGCCACTGGAAGGAATAACTATGAATGATTTTTTTTTCATTCATAGTTATTCCTTCCGTACGCCAACGCCGTACGCCGTTCCGTTTTTTTTATTCGCCAAATTCGATGTATATCGATATCTGAGTATGTTAGTTAATTTTCTCGGGTAATTAAAAATTCACGGTGTATATCATTTCGTAATCCCTCTATACAGTATGGTGCTAGACAAGCGGTATCGCGCTGAGTGCGCGTCGCGCGGCGCGGCCACGTGCGCGGGCGCGGGGCGGTACGCGTCGCTGCTGCGGCAGCGGCACGTGGCGCTGCTGGGCCGCCACGTGGACCTGTGCGCGCTGGCGAGTATACTAGCATAGAACCCCCCCCCCTAAATAGTTGACAGCCCCCTGTAGATGACAGCACCCCCGAATAGAACACAGCCCCTTCCCAGTGGAAAACAGCCCTTATATAGATGATAGCCCCCTATAGATGACAGCCCCCCAATAGATGACAGCCCCCAATAGATGACAGCCCCCCAATAGAAGAAAGACCCCTCTCCGATATCATCACGCACGTCAAAATTATCAGAAAGATACGCGTCCCTGCTGCGGCAGCTGCACGTGGCGCTGCTGGGCCGCCACGTGGACCTGTGCGCGCTGGCGAGTATACTAGCATAGAGCCCCCCAAAATAGTTGACAGCCCCCTGTAGATGACAGCCCCCTGTAGATGACAGCACCCCCGAATAGAAGACAGCCCCCCTATAGATGACAGCCTTTAATAGAACCCCCCAATAGAAGATCACACCTCTATACATGACAACCCCATCCCTCAATATAACCCCCAATAACAGACAGCCCCCCCAATAGGTCACAGTCCCGCCAATAGATGATAGCTTCCCCACAAGAAGACAGCCCACAAAAGAAGACAGACCACAACCCTGAATATCACCAATACAGCCCCTCAATAGAAGACAGGCTCCTTTCTATATCATTAACCTCCAATATTACTACCCTCCTCCATATCATCAATCACCCCAATAAAAGAGAGCCCCCCCCCCAATACAAACCCAAAGTCAGCCCCACAACAAAAGGACGCCCCCCAATAAAAGACAGCTCCCCCATGGAAGACAGTCCGCTCCCCAATACCATCCCCACCCCTAATAAAAGACAGCCCACCTATAGATAAAAGCCCCAACAGCCCCCACTCCAATATAACCCCACAATAGAAGACATCCCTCTCTTTAATATCATCACGGCCCTCAAAATCATCAAAACCGGCGAGTACGAGTATAAGTACCTCTCATACATTTCAGCCAATTCTTGGAACCAACTACAATAGCATCGTTTCAGCTGCATAGCCCCCACCCAGTCCCCCATTCGTTAGCTCTTTTTTTTTACTGTGTTTTATAGATGTTTTTACAAATTATTTCCGTTCTCAGGTAGCTCAACGCATCAACGCAGATATGCACCGAGCCTTAGACACGGCCGTTGCTAAATTTGAAGCTGGTGACATCACTGGAGTCGTGGTAAGTTTACACATGCTATCATTATAACGACCGTCTGGTGTAGTGGTTCGCGCTCCGGATTACAAAGCCGCCAGGTTGCGGGTTCGAATCCCGCAAGAGGCAAATGTATGTGTGATGAGCACGAGCATTTGCACCTAAGTCATGGGTGTTTATAAACGTATTTAAGTATGTTTATCCGTTATCTAGTCGCCATAGTACAAGCTATGCTTAGTTCAGGGCTAAATAATTGGTGTGATTGTTGAAACAATTAATTATTATTTTATTTACAATACATAATAAACATAAGCCGGACATACAATAGTAAATTTAGTGCTCTGGATATCTTTTGTGCCAGTAAAGTGACTTTCAAGCAAAATACAATGTGATATGGGCGGTACTTCTAACCCGTTAAGGCTAAGTGCGATACCTAATTTTAACTTTAAAAAGACAATGTCTTTTTTCAATTAAAAAAAATATGTATTCCACATATTGGCAAAGTAATTTGCTAAAAGAAATACATAAAAAGTTAAGTTATTATGAAATAATAATTTACAAAAAGTAAAAAATCACGCCTAATTTAGAGTCATGGTGCGGCAAGCATCGACTCGAAAAAACAAAAAGGAATAATGCGTGCAGCATTTCCTAGATGGCGTTGATGTCACAAATAAATTGAGAAGTCAAATTTCGTCCGGTCGAGATATGTCCCTGTAGCTTAATTGGTAAAGCGCCTGCGCGCGAGATAAGGGTTCAAATCCCGACATGGACGAGTTGTCTTTTTTCAATTTAAAAAAATATGTATACCTAATTTTATCCACAAAAATAGTAATTTGGGGGGTCAAACCCTCACCCCCTATGAATAGCGGCCATTTTGTTTTTTTAACATTTTTGGCAATAACAAAGATTTTAGGTGTCGTAGAAACATAAAACAAATACCACAAGATAGCTTAAAGAACAGAGTGACTGGCGATAAACTTCATTTCTGGTGTTTAGTGTTTCCTTAGCTAGTTAGAAGTGCCGCCCATATCACATTGTATATTGCAAATTCTAAATGAGGATTGAAGTCAAGAAAGTGCTTACACACTTATACCCCTTTTGGCAGGTTTAAAATTTCGATAAAATGTAAATCCGTTATTTTCCGTTTGTCTAATAATGTAAGTGACGACGACCTCCGTAGCCGAGAGGTGAGCACGCCGGACTGTTAATGGCGCCGCCATATCTGAGATTCCGGGTTCGATCCCCGGTCGGGTCAATGTAGAAAACGAACTTTTCTATATTGGCTCGGGTTTGGGTGTTGTGGTACCGTCGTTTTTTCTGATTTCTATAACACAAGTGCTTAGCTACTTACCTTAGGATCAGAGCAATGTATGTGATTGATTGATGTTGTCCAATATTTATTTATTTATTTAAGTTTTTAAAACTCTGTTAGCGCTGTGGATTTTGTGTAAAATAAAAAAAATGTATAATACCTACAACTTCTAAGGGTATTCTAGTGATCAGATGCAAGAATACCCCGCTAAGATTTCAAAATCTGTATTTTATTTGACTTTTTTAAGGGATGAATATACTGCTCATGTACAACTTTGATTATTAAACGACAAACATCTAAATATATTTCAAAAACCGGCCATATGCGAGTTGGACTCGCGCACGAAGGGTTCCGCATCATTATCTATAAAAACGAGCAAAAAAAATCAAGTTTGTTGTATGGGAGACCCCTTAAATATTTATTTTATTCTGGTTTTTATAAGTATTCGTTGTTATAGCGGCTACAGAAATACATCATCTGTTAAAATTTCAACTTTCTTTCTAACACGGTTCATGAGATACACTCTGGTGACAGACGGACAGACAGACGGACGGACAGCGGAGCCTTAGTAATAGGGTCCCGTTTTACCCTTTGGGTACGGAACCCTAAAAAAACCGAACAATGGATGTTGTCCAATATTTATTATTATTATTATTTTTAGGAATTAGAAGGCCTTATCTCCGTCAACCGGCTCTGCCACAAGCTTCTCAGTCGGTATCTCACTCTCGATGAATTCGAGTCGATTCTCAGGGAGTCTGACCATGGGGTCCTAGCGCCATACGGACGGATTGCTTTCCATGTCTTCTGGGAGCTGAACTATGACTTCCTGCCGAATTACTGCTATAATGCCGCTACGGACAGGTGAGGCTTGAATTCAAATTCAAATTATTAATTTAGTACTAGCTGTCCGGTACCCTTATTCACTAAAATTAGCAATCAGCAATAATCGCGCAGTCATCGACCGATTGATGGCTAGTGTCAAAATCTATGGGCAGCACTGACATTGCTTTGTTTTTGTTTTATGCTGTCAATTTCCGATTTTAAATTTGTCGATTTTCGCTATCGCAATGCTTTTGCAAGATACGGAATCAGGGTACCGGCGAACTCCGGACAGCCTCAGAATAAAATAATTTGACAAAATCCTTGTTTGAAAATTGATGTTTTTAGCATTTTTTTTTATATCTGCTCACCGTTGTAACCTTCCCTGGACTTCCACGAATATTTCAATACCAAACTAAGACAAATCGGTCCTGCCGTTCCCGAGTTTTAGCGAGACAAATGAACAGCAATTCATTTTCATACAGAGTTACATTGCAAGGTAGTGCCAATTTTTCAGGGACCATTCAGAATCAGTAATTAAATCGATCTACGTAAAAAAACTTGTGGTCCAGGGAAAGGTAGAGGGTACCAGGCCACGAAGAGTATCGCCTATGAGGTGGACTGACCAGATAAAAGCGGCATTAAATGGCTCATCATCACTGTATGAATGCACGACGAAGGCATCCATCAGTGAGGAGTGGCGGCGTGTTGTGAGGCTTGCCACCAACACCTGAAAGGATGACCACGACCACTCTGTCAAGAGTGATACCGACAAGGAAGAGAAAAAATCATTTTTTTCCTATTTATTTATTACTCATCATCATCACCAGCCTATATCAGCCCACTGCTGGACACAGGCCTCTCCTAAAGGAGGATTCTGCTATAATCGCCACGCTTGGCAGGCGGGTTGGCGATCGCAGTTTGGCCAATGGTGGAGAGGAGACGCTGCTGCCCGTCTTCTTGTGGCGGTTCTCCTGTAGTCGCCTCTTACGACACCCATAGGAAGAGAAGGGGTGGTGCAATTCTTTTAACGTGCCGGCACCACACTGCACTTATTACTATACGCTGTTAAAAGCTTGATACTGCATAGGGTCGTTATATGCACTTAATTGTTTTTGATACCAGATTCGTGAAATGCCGCGGTATTCAGTTCGCGGCGGGAGTGCAGAGGGAGAGGCCTCAACAAGCCGGCCACGCGCTACTGTGGGGCTCCAAGCAACTCACGCTTGCCTATTCGGCTCAGTACGCGCAGTATAATGGTGAGTGAAAGTAAAAAGAGAGAAAAAATAGAAAAAAAGAGATAAAGGATAGAAAGTAAAAAGAGAGAATGCATAGAAAAAAGAGAGAAGTGATAGAAAGTGAAAATATAGAAGCATAGAAAAAAAGAGAGAAATGATAGAAGGTAAAAAATAATATTATAGCAACAAGAGATGAAAGAGAGAAAGTGTAGTAAGTAAGAGTTAGATTATAGTAGGTCAGGCAAGGGCTACTGTGGGGCTCCAAGCAACTCACGCTTGCCTATTCGGCTCAGTATGCGCAGTATAATGGTAAATGATGAAGAGAAGCGAAAAAGGATAGAAAGTAAAAAGAGATAAAATGTTATTTCTACTATTATCTCTTTTTACTTTCAACCTTTGCCAGAGAGAATCTAAGCTTGAAATTTTAAATAATAATATGTATCTATCTAATGATAGCATATATATTTTATTAGAAAATGTAGTATAGGCAGTAAAGAAAGAAAAAAATAATAAATTTTAACGTTATACATAGTAAACAATTAATATGCATGGAATATATCAAAATCTATTCTAAAGTATAGTCTAGCTGTAGTAATTGTGTACATTGCCGTGCTTATAATGTTTTAGAAGAGAGAAAAAAGTAAGAAAAGGTATTAAGTTAAAAGAGACATTATAGAAATCGGATTAGAAGAGAGCAACGAAGTTAAAAAGATAAATACTATAAAGAGATAAGATAAAAAAAGAAATGAAAGGGAGAAAGTGTGTGGGGAAAAAGAGATAAGATAGAAAAAAGGGATAAAAAGGGAAAAAGTGTATGGTGAGATTATAGGGCCCCAAGTCTGCTAATTTAAAAGTTGCATAATTTAATATCAATTGGATCTCATTGTAATTATTTGACACATTTCAATCGGATCTTACTGTAATTATTGGATACCAAGTGTGTCAAACAATTACTACATATTTGGTATTCTGCTACTAATAATTTAAGACTGAAATTAGTCAGAGTTGGGGCCCCTGTTCAGTTGTCAGCTCCGACCAGCATTTAGTGAAATTTATCACAATCATCCCCACAATTCGTAAAGGACGTTAAAAGTTTGATTACAGAGGTAAATATACAAGACTTTACTTGTGTACCAGCTCTCACAATGCATATTTAAGTCCATTTTGTGTTTTTATTGGGCAACTTAAAATTTATCAGTTATCAATTTGTTGTGAGAGAAATAAACGTTTGATTTGATTTCCTCGCAGGCTTCGTAGGCGCCGTCCATCTCCACTGCCTAGTCCGCCTCCTAGGCTACCAGGGTGTGGCGATGGTGGTCGCTGAGCTACTCGGCGTAGCGCGGGGCTTACTGCACGGCGCCCTCGCCCAGTTCACACGTGCGCTGCACCAGGTCTTACCGCGCCACTGCAAGTTGCCTCGCTACGACTACGGCTCCAACGGTACGTAGCATTGCACACACTGCACACACTACACTCAATACACACTTACTGCACGGCGCCCTCGCCCAGTATACGCGCGCGCTGCACCAGGTCCTGCCTCGCCACTGCAAGGTGCCTCGCTACGACTACGGCTCGAACGGTAAGCTGCACTGCACACACTACTTACATTGCACACACTGCACACACTATACACACTGCATACACTACATACACTGCACACCCTACTTACACAGCATACCCTACACACACTGCACACACTACACATACGGTGCAGTGTGTGTAGTGTGTGCTGTGTGTGTGTAGACTACACTTACTGCACGGCGCCCTCGCCCAGTTTACGCCCGCGCTGTACCAATTTTTACCTCGCCACTGCAAGCTGCCTCGGTACGAATACGGCTCTAACGGTACACTACACTGCACACACTTCACTGGACTACTACACTACACAACACACACTACACTAGACCACTACACTACATACACTGCACTACATGTGGTGAACTTTGGGTGAACTTTCGTCGCTAAGTCACGAAATATCTGTAAGTTTCGTTTTAAATACCTAACTTGTTATCTAATTTGATTAGTCATTCTAACCAAACTACGATCGAATGACTCGCGAGAATATTCTCACAGGGGGTTGTTATTTAATGTATGTATTTTTCTTTTTGTAAAACCATGTTAACCAACTTTTTTTTTGCAAATAAATAATTTGAATTTGAACTGCACTACATATACTACACTAGACTACTACACTAGACCACTACACTGGAACACTACACTAGACCACTACACTGGAACACTACACTAGACCACTGTACTACACTGGACTACTACACTACACAACACACACTACCCTACCACACTACACTACACTGGAACTCTACCAACTACACACACATACACTGCACTACACTAGGCCATTACACTACATACACTGCACTAAACACACTACACACTAGTGTGTAGTGCAGTGCAGTAGTAGTACCACTAGACCACTACACTACACTAGACCAATACACTACACAAGGTTGCAGGAAGCTGCTGGATGCAGGCCGCTTCCAACCGGTCGATCTGGAAGTCACTGGGGGAGGCCTAGTATGTTCAGCAGTGGAACGTCCTGTGGCTGAAATGACGAAAATATATAATGAATTAAAATACTCTTTTATCATGTGAAAAATATGTCTATTTAATTAAATTTTAAAATTATGGAACCACATATTTACTTTTTGTTTGAAATGTATTTAATCTTACGTTTTATTTTATGATTTTAATGCTGACAAAATAAATAAAGTAATTTATATTGATGAACATATTCACCTGCCTAAAGACAGCTGTTCAAACTTCATCCTGTATGTATATGTGTAAAGTAATACTAGTGTTCGTGTCAAGGTGTCCTGGGCTACTACCACGCGCAGCTGACCGACATCGTGCAGTACCCCGACGCGCGTACGGAACTGTTCCACGCCTTCCGAGAACTGGGGAACATCATACTGTTCTGTATGCTTATTGAACAGGTATTATGAACAATCTTATATATAAAATTCTCGTGTCACAATGTTCGTTCCCGTACTCCTCCGAAACGGCTTGACCGATTCTCATGAAATTTTGTGAGCATATTGAGTAGGTCTGAGAATCGGCTAACATCTATTTTTCTTACCCCTTAGTGATAAGGGTTGTCCACCCTTAAAAAATATTTATATGGCAAAACAACGTTTGCCGGGTCAGACAGTATTATGTACTTTACCTATCGGAATTCGGAACACAAAACGGTTACAAATCTAGACACAAAGTCTGTATTGTGTTCCTGCGATTATTTCTATCGATAATCGATGACCGGCTGCACGCACGAAATAGTGTCACGTTCCGCTTGCGAGCGGGAGCGCAGAACAAGCGATAGAGAGGCACGATCGGCCTAAGCGTTTGGCTTGTGACTCATCTATCTCTCTTCCACTCCATCGGCCGATGCGTCCGAGTAGCATCAATGTTTTCTTATCACGTTATCACGTAAAATTAACGTCCGTAAACCGATTTTACAGACAACCATTTTTTTGTCAAAAAAAATAGATGACACTTTATTCTATTTGCTTCATGGATCTTGTCCAATACTATGTCATACGTTTGTGACTTATATTTGGTCGGTTTCGGCCAAGAAAGTGCTTTAAGCGCAATTCGGAATGCTGTCTATATCATACGTTACTGTACCAAAGGAGATGTCCCGTACTTGGCCCACACAATTTACATCATCTCAAAAAATAAAGAAAAATCTACTGATTTTGAGAAAAATACAATCAACTTAATATAATGAATAATTTAGTGGCTCAGACGTAAAAACAATTCTATAATTATCACTCTCAATTAGGCATACAAGATGGCGTCAACATGGGCGTCACACGGTAAAAAAATAACCATAAACTAGGTGCCTAGAACAAGTTGCACAAAACAATCAAGTCACTTTAATTCATCGAATAGTAATACAAATTTAACATTGACGTTACGAAAAAAGTAAAAGACAATTTTGTTGCACTCGCACTAGGCCCTCTGTCAATGTCAGCCGCTGTCAGATTTTACTTGTCAGTCTATACAACAAACGTCATCAAAATGTCATCATCTTCCTCCATGATGGTTTAGTATGGCTATTCTATTGTTTGTTATATTGTTTCTTCCAAGAAAAGAAGCTATTCTAGAGAAATTGGATAGTAACAAAGTGTTAGAGATGTAATTACTTATCTTTTGGTAACTGTACAGATTCTGGGCCGGGAGTCCATATAATTTGGGACAACTCCTTTTGTCAACATGTTTTTCTGTGTTTTGGCAAATAAACGATTGAACTTGAACAGGCATTAAGTCAAGAAGAAGTGACAGATCTGCTCCACGCAGCCCCCTTCCAGAACATTCTGCCACGCCCATTTGCGGCGGAGGGGGAGAAGCCAGAGACAAAACAGAAGCGACTGGAAGCCAAATACTCTGCCCTACAGATCGTGCAAAACGTTGACAAGTTCGGGACTGCTAAGGTAAGTTAATTATAAATTTATTATCAACATCAGCTTGCCTTTTTACTTATTTTTTTTAAGACAATATCACATACATGAAAAAATAAAACCCCCCCGATGACAGAAGTCACTGGGGGAGGCCTATGTTCAGCAGTGGACGTCCTGTGACTGAAATGATGATGATGATGATCACATACATTGCTCTGATCCTAATTAAGCTAAAGCACTTGTGTTATAGAAATCAGAAACAACGGCGGTACCACAACACCCAGACCCGAGACAATTAGAAAAGTTCGTTTTCTGCATTGACCCGACCGGGGATCGAACCCGGAACCTCAGAGATGGCGGCGCCATATAACCCGGCGTGCTCGTCTCTCGCCTACGGAGGTCGTCAAAAAAGTTTACTATAGTTTAAGTTATAATACTATCTTATATTAGCTGCTGCCCGCGACAGAAAATTTAAAAAAACACCTCACGTAATTTATGGACGCCCCCTAATTTGTGGATGGCCCCCAAACTATTTTTGCACAAGTCAGACGAACAATTACCCACGTGTGGGCACTATACAGATTATGCGTCGATTTTACCCGACTACGGCGAAGCCAAAAGGAAGGGTAATGATTTTGGGAGTCTATGTATAGTTCAGTCAAGAAATGACTCAAAAGAGGGTATATAGTGCGTCAGCGGTAACCTAAGCGGTTTTGGTCAGGGTGCTTAGGGAGAAAACATACTAACAAACGCACAGCCTAGACCGCTAAACCTAGAGACTTCAAATTTTGCACATAGATATCTTATACAGTGTAGGGGGGGGGGGGGGTAAAATAGGGGGTGAAAGTTTGTTTGTAGTCAGTTTTGAAGTTAGGACCTTCAAATTTTGTATTTAGGCTGACGTATGAAAATGAATTAACACGTGTCTCAGCGTTTTTGATAAATTAACCCCCGGATGGCTTTAAAAAGGGGATGAAGTTGTGTATGGAAAGCCCTAGTATAGTCCTATATCTATTTTTGCATTTCTGGAGCGTGTAGTTCAAAAATGGTTGGGATTTTTTTCATAAGGGTAAAGAATAGAAGTTATAGAAAATTTTATAAGCTTTCTAGAATTCATTAATCGCTACAACGCACCATTTTTGAGATGTTGACCTAAAATTGGGACCTTTTTCGTCGTTCTCTTGCAATGACTTTAGGCTGGTCAAATCGTATGAAATGGTTGGGTGTATCTAAGGCATGTTCACACACTGCAGACTTAGTATTCCGTCTATGTTTGATGTCGGCTATATGTTATTTTACCCGCACGCCTATACTTCGTTTTGTTTGACCGATATAGGAGAGCCCACAGTCACATTCCAGTCTGTACACCCCCGCATCTTGAAGAGGTATTTTGCACTTGACATGTGGTAAAAATTGGGTACTCTTTTTCGGCGACTTGAAGTAGGTTTTGATTGAAGCGCAAGTCCTTGCAAGAGAACGACGATTTGTTCCTCGCATGTTACGGGAGGCAATTGAAATTAGAAGACACCCGAATTTCAACACAGAAGATGGTTGGAAAATACCACCAGCATGGGATCCTGTTTTAACGAAATCCCATGCTAGGCCCCGCACTGCAAGACCTCTAGATACAGTTAGCTCTTTTTGCGTAGATAGGAACACAAATTAATATTAACTGAGTGACGGTAGTTTATATTTTTTCAAAATATTGTAAAGACGAATAACACCTTAGTCTACCTGTGACCATGAACGCTGTAAAGTGTTCGAAACGTCAGGTTAAATAAAATCTTAATAAATCGCGAAATAATTCGTAAAAGTAGTTTCATTTAAACGAGACGAGATGCTGTCAGTTGCCTGCAATTGTGCTGTATAAGTATTTAAATCCTTTTAGGTCAACGCTTTGTCTTATTTTTATCTCAGTTCGCGCGATTTTTAATCAACTTTATACGACCCTAACGCTCCATTGACGTATTGGACGTATCTCGATAAACAGGCCTAGTTTCCATACGATATAGATATATGTATGAATGAATGAATGAAATGAATGAAAAAGCTTTATTGCCATAACGTTATAGAATAGGTAGGTAGTACATTTCGTTTTCTTAACTTATTAAACTATAGTTTAGTACATATAAAAAACAGTATCAATGTTTGGCAATGGGTACCAGTCTCAGCTTGTGCTGAAGCTTAGCCCAGCGCTAGTTTTCAGACTGGCCCCTTAAATCGGTTGGCATTTAGAAGGAACAGTTGGTACAGGAGGCATATAAATAGAGAGTAGAAGTTTTAATGTGTGGTGAGTAAATAGCGAGGTGTGCGAGTCTTTCTTTGTGTGGTAGTTGGTATGTGTGTGGTAGGAAGTGGTGTGGTCAGTTCGGTGAATTTAAAAAACAAATACCAAACTTGACTTATAGTTAAAGGGGAGCTGGCCTAGCATAAACTAAGCCCTTTTGTCGTTGTTCTTGTAAAAGGAGGGAACGAACAAGCAGTTTGAATTTCAAAGCAGACATAGGCATTCGTAGTGGAGGCGGCAAGTCGTTCCACACCTTACTTGCAGCAAATTTGAACCCGCCCCTAAAAAATACGGTTTTGTGTTTAGGTATTATGAGACTGTTTTCTCTGTACGTTCTTAGGGACTTTAAGTGAGAGGTCTTGACCCACTGAAGTTTGTTAAAAAGATAACATGGTCTCTGGAATTCGAGGACTTTACGGGTCGTAACTGCTTAGTGTAAAAGTCTCCGATTAGTCATGTTCAACTTACCTTTGATGTTTAAGTAAGGCGTTATGTGTGCTCTTTTTGGTATGTTGTAAGTAAAACGCATACACGCATTTTGAACCCGCTGAACTGATCTTTTTGTTTGTTCCAAGAGTCTTGGTCCGTACACAATGTCGCAATAGTTAAATTGGGATAGGACCAGAGACTCTGTGAGAATTTCTCTAACTTTCTCAGACAGATATTTCCTTAGGCTGTACAGCGCTTTCAATCGGTAAAAAGCATTCCTAATTTTTGAATTTATGTACTCTATGTACCGCAACTCTCCATCAATAATCATCCCCAGGTTTTTTGCATGTTCCACTCGTGATACTGGTTCGACTCCTACAATAACTTTTGGGTCTTGTTCAATTATTCTATCACACTGATATTTACTGCCCATTACTATAAATTGTGATTTTGATGGATTAAGAATGAGGTTATTTTTAGTAGACCACTCGTACAGTATTTTCAGATCTTCATTTATGTGCCTTATAGAAGAGTTCAAGTCTTGTGGCGGAAAAGAGTAATAGAGTTGCGTATCATCAGCGTATAAATGGGTTTCACAGTGTTTGAGATTTCTCACCATGTCCGCAGTATACAGAACAAACAGCAATGGACTCAATATAGAACCTTGGGGCGTACCTCGACCGATTTTACAAACGCTAGATTTTATAAGGTGTCCCTGTTCTGTTTGCAGCTCCACATACTGCATTCTATTAGTGAGAAAAGATTGGAACCATTGACAAGTGTGTTTAGAAACTCCATAATGAGCCATTTTCGAAAGCAACAAATCAGGATTAAGACAGTCAAATGCCCGTGAAAAATCCAGTAAAACAAGAATAGTTCCTTTACCTTTATCCGAAGCTGCAATTATGTCGTCAGTGACCTTAGCTAGTGCGGTTGCAGTTCCATATTTACTGCGAAAACCTGACTGAGTAACTGGTAGTAGTTTATTGTCCTCAATGTACTTCGACAGCTGCTCACATGCTACTCGCTCTATTACCTTGGATAGTACCGGCAGGATGCTAATGGGTCGTAAGTCCTTATACTCATCGACCTTGCTGGATTTAGGTATTGGTCTAACTCTTGCCAATTTCCAGGTTCCTGGAAAGACGCCAGTTTCAATCGATGCGTTTACTATATGCGTGATTATCGGCAAGGTTGCATGGAGTGTGAGGCGGATCGTGTCCGCAGAGATATTATCATGTCCACATGCCCCTGTTTCTATTTAAAAAATAGTAGCTTTACACTCAATTATTTATATTATCATCTGTCTGTTGAGCCTGTCACGTCAAATGTCATGTCCGCGCGTGCAAAAGCTGAATGTCAAGCTGCACGCCGCCGCTGTCCGCACCGGTGTTTACTCGTCGATACAAATGCTATGGCACGATCTGAACGCCCACGTACACGCCACCACGCACGCCACCGCGCACGCGTTGGTTTGGCCGGGACTTTACGTCTAGGAGTAGGCTTCAATAGGCTGACATGAATGGCGTTTTTTGTTCCAGCAAAGCCAGTTAGCGCGCGAAGGCGAGCTGCTGACGCGCGAGCGGCTCTGCTGCGGGCTGTCGCTGTTCGCGGTCGTGCTGCGGCGCCTGCGCGCGTGCCTGCAGGCGCCGCAGTGGCCCGCCGCGCCCCACGCGCCCCACGCGCCCCACGCGCCGCCCCACGCGGGGGACACCACAGAGTTCCATAGGTGAGGGCAGGGGGGACGCTTACAGTGCCGTACGTGAGGCAGGGGGACGCCCTGCAGGCGCCGCAGTGGCCCGCCGCGCCCCACGCGCCCCACGCGCCCCACGCGCCGCCCCACGCGGGGGACACCACAGAGTTCCATAGGTGAGGGCAGGGGGGACGCTTACAGTGCCGTACGTGAGGCAGGGGGACGCCCTGCAGGCGCCGCAGTGGCCCGCCGCGCCCCACGCGCCCCACGCGCCCCACGCGCCGCCCCACGCGGGGGACACCACAGAGTTCCATAGGTGAGGGCAGGGGGGACGCTTACAGTGCCGTACGTGAGGCAGGGGGACGCCCTGCAGGCGCCGCAGTGGCCCGCCGCGCCCCACGCGCCCCACGCGCCCCACGCGCCGCCCCACGCGGGGGACACCACAGAGTTCCATAGGTGAGGGCAGGGGGGACGCTTACAGTGCCGTACGTGAGGCAGGGGGACGCCCTGCAGGCGCCGCAGTGGCCCGCCGCGCCCCACGCGCCCCACGCGCCCCACGCGCCGCCCCACGCGGGGGACACCACAGAGTTCCATAGGTGAGGGCAGGGGGGACGCTTACAGTGCCGTACGTGAGGCAGGGGGACGCCCTGCAGGCGCCGCAGTGGCCCGCCGCGCCCCACGCGCCCCACGCGCCCCACGCGCCGCCCCACGCGGGGGACACCACAGAGTTCCATAGGTGAGGGCAGGGGGGACGCTTACAGTGCCGTACGTGAGGCAGGGGGACGCCCTGCAGGCGCCGCAGTGGCCCGCCGCGCCCCACGCGCCCCACGCGCCCCACGCGCCGCCCCACGCGGGGGACACCACAGAGTTCCATAGGTGAGGGCAGGGGGGACGCTTACAGTGCCGTACGTGAGGCAGGGGGACGCCCTGCAGGCGCCGCAGTGGCCCGCCGCGCCCCACGCGCCCCACGCGCCCCACGCGCCGCCCCACGCGGGGGACACCACAGAGTTCCATAGGTGAGGGCAGGGGGGACGCTTACAGTGCCGTACGTGAGGCAGGGGGACGCCCTGCAGGCGCCGCAGTGGCCCGCCGCGCCCCACGCGCCCCACGCGCCCCACGCGCCGCCCCACGCGGGGGACACCACAGAGTTCCATAGGTGAGGGCAGGGGGGACGCTTACAGTGCCGTACGTGAGGCAGGGGGACGCCCTGCAGGCGCCGCAGTGGCCCGCCGCGCCCCACGCGCCCCACGCGCCCCACGCGCCCCACGCGCCGCCCCACGCGGGGGACACCACAGAGTTCCATAGGTGAGGGCAGGGGGGACGCGGGGACGGACTTTTATAAAAAAATCTTTTTTTTTAACAAAAATGATTCATATTTTTTTTTATAATTACCCTTAAAATGTCACCAGTTTATGAAAAGGCACCTTGTATAATAATGATATTACTGAATAACAATCAACCAATGACCTTTTAGTAAAAGTGGTTTGTATTGGTGCGTGAAGACATTCAATTTTCCAACTATTTTAGAAATAACACTGTATGTGTCCCACTTTTGTCCACAGGCTGTGGTCAGCGTTGCAGTTCTTGTATTGCATCCCAGTTGGAGAAACGCAATTTACTGTAGAGTGAGTATTGTTTTTATTATAAATGCACTTTTATTATACTGCATTCAGGATAAGATGATCGTTGTGACACTTCACACGTTCCGGTCCACCCATGCTACTTACGAATTTCATTTAATATTTTATGAAAATCATTTTTATTTTAATTGAATATTATTGCAAAACTCTTTAAAACATTGCATCTAGAAATCTAAGTCATCATTCCATTCATTATTATTGCCTACGAATTTAAAAAATAACGAACAAAAAATCTCCTAAAATACTTGATGCGTTAAACAGAACGCTTTCCTTAAAGGATTGATCACA
This sequence comes from Anania fuscalis, assembly GCA_950371115.1. Lineage (NCBI taxonomy): Eukaryota > Metazoa > Arthropoda > Insecta > Lepidoptera > Crambidae > Anania > Anania fuscalis. Next base: position 5,409,721 of record OX493354.1, read on the forward strand.
CAAAATCAATGAATATCCGATAAATCGGCGCGGTCGGCTTGTCAAAGCCTATGCTTTGTCGTCTAATACCCGACCGGGCATCGAACCCGGAACCTCAGAGATGGCGACCGCCTTATAGTCCGGCGTGCTCGGCTACGGAGGTCGTCAGTTATCCCATCGTCAGTTATCCCACTTCTCCCTACCGTCCCACACTATTGTCCCGCTATCTCGCATCTGTCCCCAGCCCCACACAGATGTCTATCTCTCTCCCCTGTCCCACACAGTTGTCCCGCCACTCAAACGCCCTCTGTCCCAGGGAGCTGTTCGGCGAGGGCCTCCACTGGGCGGGCTGCACCATCATCGCTCTACTGGGACAGCAACGCCGCTTCGAAGCGCTTGACTTCTGCTACCACATACTGCGCGTGCAACGGGTGGACGGAAAGGACGAGTTGGTTAAAGGAATCGTGAGTATACACATACTAACACACTCAAACTCACACGCACACACACTCACACTCAGACTTACTCACAGACGGATACTGACACACAGAGGCTCACTCGCAATTGTTATAATATGTTAAATTACCTGTCCCGGCAGACGTGGTCAACTGTCAACTGTGACTTTTCGCTTTTAAGAATAACAAGAATAAGAACGTTTATTCAGCAGCAGACACACAAAAAAACTATCATGTTTTAGTAGCAAAATACCCATATAAAATTGTACATCCATCATCATCATCATATCAGCCATAGAACGTCCACTGCAGAACATAGGCCTCCCCCAGTGACTTCCAGATCGGCCGGTTATGTTATGAATGTACATTCAGTTATTCCCAATTTTGGTAATTTTGCGGGAAACCTTTGTATGAGATTACGAACACAACGAAAAGGTTTCAATCAATCGAGCCAATTTCGAGTGTTATTAGCAATTGATCAAGCCGTTTTCGATTGATGCTTTTTATCTATTCGGCAGTTGATTTTATTTATATAGATTGCACTTACAAAAAAATTGGTATTCGCAGCTGGCTTTATGCCAGAAGCATGACTGACATGAATGACACCAAAAATATTTTTTTTACAATTCTATTTAATTTCAAATTGTTTTTTAATTCCATATGACATTTTATTCTATATTTAATTCACATTTAATTTAATTCATTTTGTGTAATTTTGCATGCTATAAATGGAAATAGCTAAATAGGCTAAGGATCTTGACATATTTGTAACATTTGCATTTTGTACTCACCCTATTTAATGGCAAATAAAGTATTTTGTATTTTGCATTCTCTACTAGTCTAGTTTTTTGACATATTTGTTATCATGATTCATGAGGCAAGCCAACGAGAATTTAAGTATAAAAAAAATCTTGCTTGCTAAAAGTCTTAAAATGTGCACTCTTAAAGTACGTAAATGTTGCTTAACTGCTTGATATTTTGTTAACTATGCCTTTTTTCATATCACAGCCCCTGAAACGCATGGTGGACCGTATTCGTCGGTTCCAAGTCCTGAACTCCCAGATCTTCAGTGTTCTCGCTCGCCACATCTCGGCAGACGACGAGCGAGCCGGCGTCGAGCATGTGAGATGCTTCCCGCCGCCTTCTGCTCCACAGCATCATATTAATTAGAGGGATAAAAATGGGATGAAGGCGGGATGAAAGTATAAAAATGGACGGGAGAAATGATAGTAAATAAAGTTTTTGGCTGGTATTTGCTGATGACTCATTAATTAGAGGGGTGAAAGTGGGTTGACAGCGGAATGAAAGTAGGAGGAACTACACGTTCATCCCACTTTTATCCTACTTTCAGCAGCAAATAGGATGGGGGGAAAGATGTGGTAAATAATGTGAAAAAAATTGACTGGCATTTGCAGATGACTTATTGAAGGGATTATAACGGGATGAAAGTATAAAATGGGTTGGGGGAAAAGATGGGTTGAATAGAGTGAAAAAAGTTTTTGGCGGGCATTTTCTAACGACTCATTAATTGGAGGGATGAAAGTGGAATGTATGGATAAAATGGGATGGGGGAAAAATGGGTAGAATAGTGTGAAAAGTGGGCATTTGCTCTAATCAGCCCTCTGATTAATGTGTAAAATGGAATGGTTTTAAAAGTTTGTTTAAATACAGTAACAATATTTTGATGGCATATGTTGATGAGAAACGGACTGGGGTTAAAAAAGTGACGCAATTTTGTCAATCATAAAGAGTGTTAACCCATTTTTATAGTAGGGATTAATAAGGGATGAATATGAACAATAGGAGGGATGGAAATATGTTCGGTTCAATGGAGCAAAAATGTGTTTTCGCGGAGCCACAACCTTGACATAAATAGGCAATGAACGGGCTACATATATGTTTTTACAGCTATCTTTTGCATCTCAGAATTATAAGAAAGCGATAAAAATTATGGGGTGAAAGAAAATAATACTGTTTATAGAAAAATGATGTATGTAGCAAATAGAAGAAGTTAAAGATCTCAAAAAGTAAATGAGTTGAAAAAAAATTAGTAAAAATGAATTTTGATATTTTGTATATTAAAAAATATACAGTATGGTTGAAAATTTAATACATTCCTTCCTACATGTGGGTGTGCAAATACACCAACTTTCAAATTCGAAAAAAACACTGATACTATTATTATGAGATCTGCAATTTCTATGAAAAGGTTTGATTTTTTACTAAATTTCGATGAATGACAAGTTTTAGCATTTTTGTTTTTCTGTTCTGTTCTATGTATAAAATGAAATAGTGGAGTGGAAGTGATGAAATGAGATAGAAATATGATATAATGCCGCAAGAGGTTAAAACAAATTGTAAACCATCTACGATTGGATTGAAATATGAAATAAATAAAACTAGGTTGACATAACAGAAAAAAAACTCACATAATGTTGATGACATTACTAGATTTATATATTCCAGCATCTTCATAAGAATTATTTGATGAATAAAGTAAGATACGGCTTATAGATAGATAGATAGATACTCTTTATTGCACATCGAACAAAGAAGTTACAACTGATGTTTACAGAACGATGTATAATTTAGGCGGTCTTATCGCTATGAGCGATCTCTTCCAGACAACCTTCAAGTAAAAGAAAACTATATAGAATATATAATTCCATGAAAGTTTTTAATCAGGCGTAGATAGATAGATATACATTTTATTGCACGAAGAAAGTCGATAAAGGCTACAGTTATGTACCTACCTATAATCAGCCAAAAGCGATCGCTTCCAAACAACCTTTGAGTTGATGAAATTAAGTTGTACAATTCGTGTCCAACAAAACACGATATAATACTGAGTGTCCAAGAGAATGGGAAACTCCTTAAAACCACGTGATCAGCTGGTCATATACATCAACTTTTTCTATGGGAGCAACATCGGAATCGAGAATTTTTTTTCAGCTTCTCCATACAAACCTACTCGCATACCTAGATGATAATGTATGGAGCATCTGGAAATAAAATCACAATTTCGATGTTGCACCCATAGGAACATTTGTTCTATATCACCAGCTGATCACGTGTTTTTAAGGAGTGTCCCATTCTTTTGTACAGCGATTTATCGACCATGTTTTGTTGGTCATGCTAGGGGGCTGGAGTGAGGTAGCGATGAAAAATATCGGGTGTAAAAAAAGGCTTAACGAAGCCGAATACTACATATTCTACGTATTATTACGATCATTTTTTTCTTTTACACTATACCTGGGAAATGACGGGTTACCGAGTTATTGACAGTCAAAGTTACAATTTTTTTTCCAAAGATTTTTACAAAATTGACTTCTGTTTGATAATACTAAACTTTTTTACAATGAAACATTAGCCGCTTACACACACAGGCATAGTCTGTGGCGTGTGCGCTATACATTGCGGGTTAGAAATAAGTTAATTTTTTGATACCCAAAAATAAAAGTCATTTCCCAGCAATTATTTTTTTTGCATGCTACTTGGTTTTATGTATAGAATTCGTGGTTTAAGGCTTCGTTAAGCCTTTTTTTACACCCTGTATAATACCTAATATTTTAATCGTAAATTGTTTTAATGAATTAGTAAAATAGCCCGCCAGTAAGTGTTTGTTGTTCTAGGTTATATCTTTTCCAAAAAATATGCACATCTGCGTACTACGTATTACTTAGCGTATAGATTATAGCAATAAGAATTATACAGTGACCGGTTAGACAAATTAATCGATTGAACATGATATTCTACCCATTAAACGTAAACAGATTGTACTTTGAAGTTCAAGTAAAAAAAATAAAATGCATTTTTGGCGAGGTAAATATTTTTTTGTATGGAATGATGAACTTTTTTTTTTCTTTTGATTTCGATCTTTGTGCATAGTAAAAGTTATTTTTAATGGTATAATATCATGTTAAATCGATTACCAGTCATCTTGTATAACTAGTTAATAAAACATTTTTATACACAATATGCTACCTAGTTTTATAATAAAAATAATAAATATGTAATAAAACATTTTTAATTAATCATGTAATGTTGTGTTAAAGCCACTTGGAAAATATGATAGTTACATGTATAAAGTAATTAGTCACAAATAAGAAATAAAGCCTGCGCAGACGGGGGACCTTTTTCCCCGGGGGACTTAAGTCCCCGAAAGTCTGCCGAGGACTTGTCACGGACTCTACACACGGTATGCGATCGTTTGAAGTTTA